>JAPQLA010000003.1:17368730-17379185 GCA_029822935.1 Naso vlamingii | reverse complement strand
ATAATATGGCCTCTTTAAAGACAGTTAGTCAGTAGGTTTCTGTTTCAATGCCTGAAATAAGTGAACATTTTTTTCCCCTAAATATTAAGGTGTTACACTGTTAAGCAAAAAATATATTTGCATGTTCGTAACTACAGGGTCAGTTCTCGTCTAGTCCCATCCAGCATGGCTGCTTCCGGGACTGTAGCCTCGGCAGCATCACCAGTCCCCTGTTCCCTGATAGGTCGTCTCCTGCTGGCCTCATCTCCCCCACAATCTCTCCTATTGGTGCACACACAGCACGCACACCCATAGGCTCAGGTAGAGCAAATTTTTTTTAAACTGTAAAAAAATGTAGAATTATATTTGAAAAAAATCTTTTTCTACTGAATCTATGTTCTTATTTTAGCTGAGAGGAAGCAGCTGATCAATTTGACTCCACACAACGTCCCCCTGGAGGTAGATGTCACTTCCTGCAATGAAAGCCCATTCGTCGAGGGCTGCTCTCCAATTCGTAACTGCTCTCCACACCAGCACAATGTCAGACCCAAGCCCCGCCCCAGAATCCGCTGCTGGGCCTCCCCTCCCCTCATCTCCCCGATCTTCAACCCCAAGCTCCAAGACAACCAGGAGGCTGAGGAGCAACTTCCCAGCTCTTTCTCCTCCTCCTGCTCTTCTTCTCTTCCCCCTATGGAGCTCGATCCATCGTCATCCATAGCCTGTGACGCTCATGCCACTGACACAAATAGAGTTATCCAGGATCCTATGGAACCAGCAAAAATGGAGGAGGACAAGGAGATGAGGATAGAAGGGAGGTTGGAGAATGAGGAAGATGAAGAGGAGGAAGGTGGAGGTCCTTCAGGGCAGCTGACCAGCTCCCGAATGGGCAATGTGTCGGCAGCAGAAGGCTCTCAGATGTTTGTGTCTCTTCTGACAGAGGGAAGCAGCATACGCTACGATAGCAGCATGCAGGTTTGTGAGAGGCAAAACAAAAAGATTCTTTGTTTTTTTTAATTTCACCTCATATTTAAGTCACTCCGATATGAACACATTTTACAGAGGTATGTTTGTGTAATTAAACATTTCGATTGATTGCTTTACTGTGTGTTCAGGTGGACAGTGGGTACAACACTACCTCAGCAGGCACCACCAGTCTTACAGATGGCCTCAGCTCAGACTGTCACAGCAAAGAGTCATTCACTTCGAATGTAGCAGAGGAAGCCTTTCAAATCACTCGACACGCCAAAGTAAAGGTACTGTACCCGTCACACACAAATATAAGGCTGAGGATACATCTGTCTGCATTTTTACATTCAATACATCAGAACCAGACAGTTCTGACCCGCTGCTGCTGCAGCTGCTGCTTCAGTCTGCAGGCAGCCTGCACGTTGCTTTCAGGAACCTCTGTGATTCACAGAGTTGAGGGAGAGCAGTCATAGGACATCAGAGGGAAAACAGTTATGTGTGACATATTAACGTGCATCGTTTTTTGAAGCCACGGGTTGCGGTCAAAGTTAGTAGTGTTGCTTTAAAGACAGCAACGGCAAACAAGAATTCTCAAGATAGAACAGCAGCCATGAAGGAGCAGAACATTAGCTGAGCAAAGGAAAATAAGCAGCCAACTATTCATATCACTGAATTATCGTATTCTTCATTTTTGAAGAAAAAATGTCAACATGTAGTTTAGTTTAGTTTAGTTTTGCTGGTTCCAACTTCTAACATATAAGGGTTTACTTATTTTCTGTCATTTATGTCAATAGAAACCATTTCAAGCTCTGGGAAATTGTGATGAGCATTTTTCACAATTTTATGACATTATCTAGAGAAGCAATTAATTGATTATTCTTGAAAATAATCAGCAAATTAATCTGTCATGAAAGGAACTGCTGGTTGCTGCCCTAATATGGTGTATACTGCTTTATTTTAGTTACCTTTCACTGTCATCACGTTAAAAGTAAGTTTCTTATTTTCCAGGTGTTTTATCCTCACCACTGAGACATCTGATGAATTTAAAGGGATGGCGGAGATGAAGATGATTATTTTTGCAATCAAATACAACAAAGTTTACACTAAGCGTAAAGCATTTATGTTAAGTGACTTTGGTTCGGCTGAATGGGGTCGAATGAAGAACACTGAGGGGTTTCACGTGTGGTTATTGGTTCTTTAAGGGTTTAAAGTTCAAGTTGTGTGACCGTAAGCTTTATTATGGTTTGTTTATCGCAGGTTAGAGAAGAGAAAACAAATCTATCAGCCTATCTTAAAGCAGTTCCTGTGGACCCAGTATACTGGTATGATAAGGGGAAAGAAAAAAGGAAATTCTCTGTGAAACTTGCACAACCGTAACCTCCTTGAATGCTGCATCGATGTTGATTAACTCTTTTTCCACTGTATTTGGTGCTAACCTAATAGATCCTGACTTTAGATGACATCAGATTTGTACTGTATTTATGTTTTTATAAACCCCTTAATCATGATGTTTTTAATATGATGAGAGCTTTTTTTTTCTATAAGTAATTGTTGAAAGTTCAGGTTGCCTGTGTATCTTTTTTGGATCAGTCAAATATTTATTTCAGAAAAAGTTGCACTGAATAATGCCACTAGCAAATTAAAAGCTGTTTGAGCCATTTATTTGTTTGTTTTAGCAGTTTTCAGCACTGAGTACGTTGACATGATGACAGAAGACATTATGCTCAGGATCGTGCTCCAATAATGCTGTAACATTTATTAACACTCTGTAATTGCATTATGTAATTCTCATTATTGTGCTTCACATTTCTGATCAAATTACATTTGACTGAAATATGTCTTGGAGATTCTGAATAGCTGAGAATGCACAGAATGTCATTTTTTTTGAATTATTGGATTTTGATCAGAGATTAAACCTTTTAATGCCGCTGACATCTTTGTCACATATTGATAGTGCTGTTATATTTCATTTGCACATCATTCTTAATTCAGGTTCACAAACAAGGCTGTCAATAATGACTTGTTGCTGTCAGTATTAAAGGGATAGTATTTTTGAAGTGGGGTTGTATGAGGTAGTCGATGACCCTCTGCAGATGGTGATCAGCAATGTGGCTTTTAAAGCTAATTCATACTTCCTGCATCCCTGTGTTTGCAAGTGTCGCTCTGGTACGCGTGCTGTAAAATTCGTCATCTACCATGTCTGCGAGGGTCCGCTTAGACCCCTCTGCCGACATCCATGTCATGCATCCAAAAATTTGTGACTGTGCCGACTGTCTGCATTGAAAGCGCGCTGACTGCACATGCTCTTTCATGTGTGGGAACAGCTCAATGTTTTGACTTGACTGCTTTTACTGTAGAAAACACTGATTCAGGGCAGTGTTTCAAACTGAAAAATCTCATTTCATTCAACAGCAACAACACATAATTCGTCCCATTCAAGTAAGAGTGTGCTCTCCTTCATGTCTGCAGAACCTTTTTCTCCATGTCTTTGCCTGGTTGACACAGATTTAGTTGAAGCTGCAACATTAGTTTTAACAAAAAAAAAAAGAGGAAAGAAAAGAAGTGCAGCCACTAAAACTTAAGTTCTCTTTTGTTGATGCTTCTGCAATCTGTGCACTGCTTATGACCTGTGGCCTGACTGGCGCAGACCGTTGTCTTAGTATGAATGTTTCAGTGTTGCACATGTTCAGGCATTTAGGAGACGGGAGGAGAAATCTCTGCAGCTGAAGTCAGCATTGCACTGTTGCAGATGGGGTCAGCAGAAAAATGGTTTTTAGCCACATCTATAAATGCTTACCCAAATAAATCATCATATGTTTAATTGTGCACTAAATTTAACATTTTTTCAGCACTTACGTTTGCCACCAGACAGCTGCTTATTTAAGCTACTTCTTTACTATCATTTGAGCCAGACAGCTGGTTTACGGAGTGATACACTGTGTGGTTAATTAGTGCCAGAATAAACGGCTGTCTGGCGGCAAACTATAGCGGTGAAAAAATCCTAAATTTAGCATGCAATTGAACATATTTTTAGGTAAGCATTTGTATATGTGGCTAAAAACTGTTCTGTTGACAGCATCTGCAGGTCATAGACTATGTATGAGTACCTCATACAACCCCACTTTAAAAATACTCAACTATCCCTCTGAGTATTTCAAGTTTAACAGATGAACATTCATGCTGCTCCAGATAAATGACAGGGAACCAAAAGTGTAAGAAATAAACACTTTAATGACCGAGTCATCTGAAAATGTTATTTGACAGGTCACACTGCATTTACACACGTTTCACATTATAAAAAAATGTATGGGCAGTGTGGTTCTTGTCGGGTAAAAGCAGTGGAAGGTTAAATTATTAAAATGGATACTCATGCTCACAACCCATTAACCATGTCAATGCATCAAAGAGTCCTAAACTGATTTTACTGGAGACTTTTATGATTTCTTGATGTGGAAAAGCAGCTGGTGGTTCAGATGCATAACTGCTTCTTTCTGTGTCAGCGGTCCAGTTTTGGCTTCTTGGGTTGTGGTTCAACATCTGGCACCGGCACACTCACACCAGGGATCTAAAATGAAGACAATCGACTTCCATCAAACAAAATGCTGCCTGATTTTAAGTAAACTGAACAAATTTTCTCAATGGTGTTAACTGAAAATAAATGTTATCCTTTCATAATCAGACCCGCGGGCTGAAGCACAAAACAGAAGAAGCAAAAATCTCTCCAAGATGTAAAGGCAGCCATGATTGGCTGTTCGACAGTGACACCCATGAGTCCTTACCACAGGGTCAATCAGGGCCATGCGGATCTTCTGGTGCTGAATGTTGGAGTCATCCAGGCTGATGGTGACCTTCACCTTGTCAAATATGTAGAAGGTGTGCTGCTCCACCTGCAGAGTAGGACCCTGAGCACACACAGAGAAGAGCTATTTTAATTTTAATTTTTTAATTAACACTTGATTTAGCCATCAATAAATAAATAACTCGAGTTAATACCTCATCGTTAAAAACAAGGTTGAGGGCTGCCTTGTCTTTCTTGTCAAAGAAGACAGTTCCCTCCAGGCCAAACTTTGGAATGAGTACAATGATGGCATTCTTCCTCACAAACAGAACAAACCCCTCTTCGTTCAGTATGCCTCGGCTTTTGAAGAAAAGCTAAGAAGAGATTACATTTATTTAATGAGGGAATTTGCATTAAATGATGCAGTATGATGTGTTGTCCGTTTAAACAAACCACAGTTCCTATGGTTATCAATGGATCACAGGTTAGTCAAAGGTTTTTTATCACAGAGGTTCAGAATAGTTGACTTTTGATGTGTAAACAACACAAGTTCACGGAGTCCGTACGTGTTTACCTGTGTGTGGAAGGCCACAGATGCCCTCTGTGCATATTGAGACATTTTGTGCCTGTAGTTGAGGTTGTTGGCGAGAGCTGACTGCTTATGTTTGTCCATCAAGTCTGGGTAGGTGCTGTCTGCTCCTATGGCCACAGCCAGCAGACGGTGAACTATAATATCTGCATACCTGCGAGGCAGAGTAGAGGAAGAGGGTGGAGGGGAGGAAGTAGAAGTTTAGATAAAGAAAAAGTGATGTATACAGATAACATGAGGTAAGAATGTAGCCTGGGCCCAAACCAGAGACTCCGCCCACTCCACTGAGTGGACTTGCTTCTCTTGCGCTGTGTTTCATCGGTCCAGTAAAATGCCCTTGCCCACTTTCCCTCAGCCCTTGGTATCAGCACACGTCACGTGAGTGGCCACTTGAAGGGCAGGAGGGGTACAGAAGTTGAACGAATGGAATGGACTGGCCCTTTGTGCGAGACCAGATGTGTGTCATTAAAAAAAAAAGTCCGTAACTGTTTGCCAACGTTGTGGTTCCTACCCTGCTATGGATCGCGATCGTGATGGATTGTGCATTTGCAGTTTCTTCAGCTGTAAGTGTATTGCAGATACTAATCTAATGTTCAATGGCTGTTCTAAGGTGCAAGTAATAACAGAGAAATGAGTTAAAGTATCACAGACAAAGAGATTGTGCAAGATTCTCTGTTTACATACACTTGTGAAGCGTCTGTCCCGCCATGCTGTGGTGCTTCTCCGACAGGAAACCACACAAACACGTGATGCACTCTGGTCCAGATGCGCATCTTGAGTGACATCTGAGTTGACTCGATCCCTTTGCCCTTGGAGGGGGGATCTCATGAAGTTCACTTGAGTTTTATGGAGTGTTGGACCAGCACTTACAATGGCTGCAGGGATTACCCCGAGGGGAAGTGCTGAGGGGAGGTGAGCGAGGGCATGTTATGGGACTGCTGGAACGCAGGGTTGGTCTGTCATTGCCTCAACTTTGAGCGATTTCCAAGAGGGAAGGGATTAGAATTTCACTAAACCTTCCTCATTGGTCGTTGCTTTTTCAAATTTAATCTGCGTGAATGATCATTATGTTGCCAGGGGGCGTTTCGCCTACTGTGGGGTGAGTTTGGAACGAAGTTGGTCTAAGTGAAACAACCAAAATCCAAAAATGTCGTCACAAGCTGTTAAATAACATAGATGTTATGTCTGTCCTTGCTGTTGAGAACAGACAATGTCACCACAGCTGGAGCTGCACGAAGGAGTGTTGGTACAGATGCGTCGCGGCTATTTTTCCACGTATAAATTCAGCTTTTAAAACTCATATTAAAGACACAGGATACAGCCACTTTACTGTTTTTGTCCTGTAACAGGGCTTTGTGGGTTGAAATGTCGGATATTTCTCGACAGACAGCTTAGTCCCGCCCATGGCTCCCCATCCCCGTCACTCACTGGATAATTGTCTTTTCAACTGGGAGAACCACAGTTTTAAAGCGCAAAGCCAGACCGAGAGAATCAGGTCCAGTCAGTGGAGTGGGCCGAGTCTCTGGTCTGGGCCCAGGCTAGTAAGAATGAATTGTGTATTTTGTCCATTGTGCACATTTCTTTGTTACAGAGGCCCGACTCAAGATATTTAGTCAAAATGTATAAAATGTCTGTTTTCTTGCCTTCGAATAGGTGATGTGAAGTGTGTATAAATGGGTGAAGCAAGGCCATAGTGGTGGAAATCACTGTCCATGCCAGAACAAAAATAGACCGCCTGCATCATGCAGCGAGTGGCCAAGATGCGCAGCAGCGTGTTGAAGTACGGGAAACCGTCCACTTTGGCAACGTCGAGGGAGTCAGCCAGAGCTTTGGCCGAATCTGTGTGGATCTCCACACCCTGACAAGAGAGGGAAACAAAGTGTGAATAAACACCATGAAATATATCATAGTGGAAATCATGGCATGTTTATTTTTGTATAGAAGATATTGTTTGATCATGACGGCCAGTTTCTGTGATGTTCTGTTAATCTATAGCATTTCACACCAGAAGCCATTTTTCTGCATGACCTTCCATCTTCTCTCACCTTGGACTTTGCAGCCTTGAGCAGGATGTCGTAGTTGGATGGAGGCGGTGCTGGATGTTTCCTCAGCATAGCACAGTCTGGAAATTCATTGTAGATCTTCTTGGCAACAGAAATATTGGCCAGTAACATGAACTCCTCTACCATGGAGTTTGTCTCCCTAATAATCAAGAGATGAGTTTATTTACACATGTCCAAAACACAACACAGGGCTGCATGGTGTGACATATATGTAGCACGTGTGCTATGAAATAGTCTGTCTGTGCGCTGAATGAATTCACATTGGTAGCACCGGTGCGACAGCCTGTGTGTGAGAGGAAAAACTGTTTTTTTTTTTTTCTCAATGCGCCACACACTATACTCTGTGGTAGCTGTAGTTTTTCCTACGGTTTCCCATATGCGTGAAGTCCATACATTTGACTCAAAGTCCCACAATTCTTAGCGAACAGTCCTCTTAATCTCAGCGAGTCGAGGGAGTCAGCTGCCGGTGATTCCTCTACCTTTCATTTGGAGGAGCGGCTGCCCCTCCCAGAAAGAAAGGCACAAAATATTTTATTTCTAGAATTAAATGCACATTTATTTTATTTCAGCAAAGTGTGACTGTGTGTTACGTGTGTGGCTGTCCTGAGCGATGACTCTGCTCCACCCTCTTGGTCCTGCCGAAGGTGTGGCTTATTCATGTTTCACACAAACAGTTTTGCGCACACACGTTGCTCATCAACACTACCATTACTACGTTTTTGTTTTAAAAGGTGAGTTTTTTTTGCTACGGAATAGACAGAGATCTTTTTAAAATGACAATGTTAGTTGCCTGGATGTAAACATGAAGAAGTGCAGACGGGTTGACTGACAGTAACAAGAGTTGAGGACAAAGTCGGCGCGCTCTGTCCTCCGTCAGGAATGCTTGTAAAATACGACTCATTTAAGTGTTGGGTGATTCCGGTCCAAATTTTCTGTAACCTCGTAGTCTATCATCAAAACATATCTTTAAGCTGAACCAAACTAAGATTTGCACTTTTTATTTGTGTAATGTATTGATGGCATTAAGTGCAAATACAGAAAAAACGTTGTCTGAAAACAATTTTTATTAAGATCTGGATTTTGTGTGCCGTGCCCTGTATGCAACGTTCATAGTTACAGCTACATACCTGTTTGTGCGATGAACTGCACTACTTGTGGTTGTTTTTAGAGGTTTTAGAGATGTCTAATAGTGCTACAAGTTTTTTGGCCTGTGCTATAAAATTATCAACCTTCTTAGCACCACTGCTCTGTACAAAAAAAGTCTATGTACAACCCTACAACAGGACACACACTGAAAAAGTACAAGAAATCAGTGTGTTTTTTTGGAGCAAAGTGTGTCATAAAGGATTGTGCTGAACGCTCCTTTTCAAAGGCACCTACATGAGTTCTTTGGTCTGGAGGTCGATGGGGTCGTGGGTTTCACTGTCGATGTGGAAACGGACCTCTAAGGACGACAGCGTCAGTGCCCTGAAGGATTTGAAATACAAAACAAAACATTATATGCTGAATACAGCAGGTTCAATATGTTGCAGGATTCAGGACTTATCATCTCAACGTTCATTTTTCTTTCCTCATATCTCCTGACTGCTTTTCCAAACATTTTTCTTTAGTCTTTCAAGTTGTCCATCAACCAGAAAGCATGTTTTCTAGTTTTAAACGCTCATGGTATATAAACAAAGCTAATAGCATTTTCCATCCATAGCATTAAAATATACCAGCCGACATTTTGTCGTCCAGTCCTTACCCGTTCTCTATCCTTTTCCTCTTGAGGATTTTGGCTAGTTTGTTGAGACCTCGTAAGCTCTTGGTGATGTCATCATTCTTGGTAGTGTCATCAATCCTCATTTGGGCCTCAGCGTAGGTCAAAGACGCCTAAATCCGATCAAACAACAAATGCTTAATTTCAATAATTTTGTATTTTACAAAAGAGATGAAAGTAGGTGCTTGTGGTATTATAGCTGTCTGTAGTTTCTAGACTTCCTGTTGATCGCACATCATGTGCCAGCACAATACCTTGGAGTTAATGATGCTTTTTGTGAATCTAGTTTTTAGAATTTCAGCCTCATGGTTCAGCTCCCAGATACACGAGAAGGCCATCCTGATCAAACAATAGACAAACATTTTAAAGGCATTCGGTTCACATCAGCTGGAAAAGCAAAAAACTCTGAACAGTGATTATACTGATTATTGTGTAAGTGTGTGTGTGTGTATCTTTAATCCTCACCTCTCCACATTGGAGCGCAGAGAACAAAGATTGGAGCTGAGCAGCTCAGGAACCATGTCTATCCTCTGATGCAAACAAAATCAACATGTAAATGACTTTTTTTTGGATCAAAATATAATTTTATGATTAAATCAACTTCTTAACTATTCCCCAAAAAACAGGCCTGAATTCATGAGTAGATTCTTGAAACATTCATTACTCTAAGTGCAAAATAAAGGGCATCCTCTGTTGGTTGACTTTTCATAAAGACTGACAACATGACGGCTCCCCAAAACTGAAGCTAAAACATTGTGATCGCCCCCTTGTGTCTGCCTGCTGCCATAAACATCATAAACTTTACTGCCTCCATGTTGGCAAACAGGACACCGCCAAAATAAAAAACTACACCTTTAATTAAATTAAATTAAAGTTTTTCAAGGAAAGTTTTTGTTATTTGAGACAGTTCTTATCACACTCATGTATGTTCATGTGTTTGCTTTGGTTTATTAGTAATTTGATGTTATATAAAGGTGGTTGTTGACAGCTTAGCCCTGCTTTTGAAAAAAACAAACGCAAAAAACCTTATCGAGCCTTGTGAAATTATGTTAGTAGCTATGCTCAAATTCTGACACTGCAAGAACAAGTGAGGTTGTGTTTTTTTTACTCACTTTGCCACACAAGTAGACAGTGGTGCCACGGTTTGCAGCCTCTTTATCCAAAGCGTTGCCAGGTCTGATGAAGTGACTGACATCAGCAATGTGGACACCCACCTGCAGCAAACAAATAACATACTGTAAAATACACACACACACACAAAATGTAACCCTGCTACTTTAAAGTGTATTCGTACCTCAAAGTTTCCATTATCCAGCTCTCT
>JAPQLA010000003.1:17357882-17368630 GCA_029822935.1 Naso vlamingii | reverse complement strand
ACACACACACACACAAAATGTAACCCTGCTACTTTAAAGTGTATTCGTACCTCAAAGTTTCCATTATCCAGCTCTCTACAGTGCAGAGCATCATCTATGTCTGTACATCCTGGAGGATCCACACTGCACACGGTCAGATGCCTCAGGTCCTCTCTCGCCTTCATGTCCTTCAACACAAACATCCACATTAACATACGTGTATATACACTGACCTCTATGTACCTGCTTTCAAATTATCGAGTGATAAGACACACTGAGAAATGATCAACACAACTGTGACAAAAATACTACCCAGTGTGTCTAACGAAAAGCTTTCATTACCTCTGGTGTGATGGCCCACGGCATCTTGGGAAGGAAACTGAGCACAGCCTGAGAGAAGGCCTGATGGGGGACGTCGTGCTCCAGCAGCAGCACCTCCTCCTCTGTGTCTTTCTCCCCTGCACCACCCAGACTTCGCACAAAGTGACCCTGACAAAAAGGGGAAAAAGGACTTTTCTTATGGGACAGACTTTGTCATGCCAGTGAGGATGCACTCATTTAATGTATGACACTTGAGTTTTAAAGATCTGACAGTCTGGGGACGTTGCTGCTCACATTTGGATATCTGGAGTGTCTCGGCCAACCATCAATGGCCACCAAGATCCTCTGGCCCGCCAGTGTGGATGCCTGCCGTGTTTCAATGCGAATGCGAGGGATACGGCGGTCTGCTGGGGTGAAAAGATGCCGAGTGGACTGAAGAAAAAAAAGGAATGAAAAGGGAAACGCTGAGTGTGAGAGAAATAAAAGAGCTTGACAGAAGGAGTACATGCAGAGTTGTTTATTAATCTGAGTTAAAAAGCAGATCAATTTTGAGAATAGCTTTAAATTTTTAAACCAAGTGAAATCAAACTGCATGACACAGAGTATAACAGAGCAGTCTAGACTTACTTCTTTAATCTGGGAGGCATTGAGCATGCCACAGAACGGCCTCCAGCTCCTTTTAATGATTCCAACTACTTTGCCTGTGGGTTTCCTGTTTGCTAGAGCTACAGAGATCCCCAACTGCTCAGACACACAGGAGCACCAACATCAGCAAACAGCCTACAGAATTTTTATTCCACCTTAAAGAGGAGAAACAACAAACACCTCCTCCAACTACAAGCAAAGTCAGGCTAATCATAATCCAAAACCAAACTTCACCGCTTTCTCCTCCTCCTCTTCTTCAGCACCATCATCCTTTGCTGCACCTTCATCCTGCAGTACGACTGAGGAGGGCGCTACCCATTGATTCTGAGGCAACAGCTGCACGGCAACCACATCCTGATGCACTGCTCTGTTGAGGTTCTGAAGACCCTGGATGAGAACCTGACAGCAAGCCAAAGGACAGCAAAGAGCCTGAAACATGTGCCTGCACACAGGCGGCTTGTTTTATTTTATCCAACTGGACACTTACATCTCTGCAAAACATGACAAATTCTCAGCCAAACCCAGATGAGGTCTGAGTGATCCAAACGTTTGCTTGTTTTGGCTCAGTGTTCAAAATGTACAACATTCTACAGTCACAGAAAAATGTACACGTACACACACACACACCTCTGTGCTGTCTTCCCCTTCTCCCTGTACAAAGACTGTAGCCTCCAGATAATTGTCTCTGCTGGCCCTGAAGGTGCCCTGGAGGAAGGAGCCACTCTTAATTCCTGCCTGGACTCTCGACAGAGGGAGGTGCTCTGGGAATAACACTTTACTGCTGGTGATCTCATTCTGAGGAAGGAACGAAAAAGAAATCAATCGGAGAAGAAAAGAGAGCGCGATGACATGCCAAAGCGTTCTGGCACAAAGAAGAGGGAGGGGTGTAAAAACGACATACAAATACAAATTCTGCACACAGTCTCGCTTTCCCAAAACTAGCAAAAGCTTTTATCTTTGTATGTAAATAGCAAAAAATTGTTTTTAATGGTGGTTACCTTGTCATCATTGGACAAAGCCAGACGATCCACGAGCTCAGGGTTCGCTATCAGACTCTTGACATACTCCTCACCTGGAATGTGAATGAATAACAGATTGTGACAGAGTGGTTATACACCTGATGCCTTTTGAAATGACGTTTGTATCCTAAAGAACTTAGTGAGGAGTCTTCAGGAGGTGTCTAGTGTCTGCTTGCTGAAAAATGGATGAATTAGGAGCTGTGTTCAGGATTGTGTGCCCAAATAATGTTTTCTTTTTTCGAAGAATCCCCGCCTACATTTGTACACCAGCAGGCCGCTCTCCTCGGCCTTCTGCTTGTTCCCTTGATCATTGGTGAGGAGGACCACCTTGAGCCCATCTGCATCACACTCAGACGTCTTCAGGTGCTGGCTGTACCACTTCACTGCCACACGGATTGCACGGTCGTTACGGTCATTGGCGCTCTCCCCGGCTTCACGTTCAATGAATGTCTCTCTGGAAGAACAAACATTAAAAGTGTGAAAGTGTAACAAGCATAAAGGCAAACAAGTCTTCAGTGGTTATCACAAGCAAATGTGAGAAGTGACTTAATGTGCAACTGGTCTGCGTTTCACTTTTTAAATGTTTTCTTACCGGTGGTGCTCGTTGGTAAATGTGTAGACGTGTTTCTCTTTCTCATGTATGATGTCCTTCAAGCGCTTGTAGACTGGTGCACTGCGATGGCGGACCTCCTGCAGCACAGTCTGGAGGATGATCACATTACGAATCACAGGATCTTCCAACACGTCGATCTGCAAGACACAGAAGTTGTAAACTAACACAAAGCAGAATAAACGGCTGCGGGAAAATGAAAATATTTACACCACATTTCACAGGGGGCATACTATTTATTCAAAAAATGAATACCACAAGGTCGTTTAGCCACACGCATGACTTAAACATAGATATGTCAAATGCTGTATAATCATAAAACATTGGAGGCACACACTGGGGCTACATGTTCATATGGAAAATTATAGAAATAGAACTGGAAATCATCATGGTGGATTCCTTGATGATCCACAAAATCTTCTTGTTTACATTCAACATTATGAAATTATAATTCCACGGGCAGTGGGAAACTCTTTCTTACCTGATGAAGGACCACATTCGTGTCAGGAATCAGATAATGTGGATAAGAGCACAGGCTGCTCTCAATACACGCGTCTCTTTGCAGCACCGCGGACTCCTGTTTGCATTCAGTGCAGCCTTCCGTTCCGCACCAAATATCATCTCTCAGGTAATGCTCGCGCACTATCTTCATCACCCCGCCCGACCGGGTCTTCTTAACAAAGGTTTTGGATTTTAACATGATGAAGATGAAAGCCTTAACAGTTTAAACTCCGATGTTCTCGTACTACCATTTGGATACAGGCGAACAGTCAAGTTAGCGACCCATGTGTAAGCTAACGTTACCTTTGTGGGCCGAAAAAACCTTCCAAGAGTTTCGATAAACGTGTGAAAGAGTCGTTTTAAGTCCTGTATTTTCCTCTATGTTAATCTCTATTTAAAAACCATGTCTGAAAGTAACACATAAAATCAGGCAAAACGACACAACTTCATTTTACGGTTTTTGTTACAAATAATTTAGATGTCCGTGATTAATTTTGGCCGGCCATCTAATGACAACAAAGCCGAAAAAGTCAGAAGTGGGACTAGGTGGCCGGGCTCATAAAATGTATTTAACTTCACAGCGGCCCCTGTGTTTAGGAGGAGGTACTGCACGATAAGTGAGTTTTCAAGAACTGGTGACATCGAATTTGATTGTATTGCACGTTCATTGCCACAGGGGGCGCTGCAACCAAGACTACTCAACACAGTCGGAGTCGGTCCGTTGGCGGTTAGCAGGCAGCTGGAAGCGGGACCCTTGAAAATGCTCGTGTCAGCTCCGAGATGTGACGTATGTAGCTAGACTGGTGCTCTTAATAATTTGTTTTGGTTCTCTTTGTTTTAAACTAACGTTTAAGTATCCCATAACGCGATGTCCGTGAACTCTTAATTTACGCCAACGTCAACTCGCCAATTGTCTAATCTCGCATAATCTCTGCTCCAGTACGTTAACGTTAAGTAGCTCATCCGCCGTGTTAGTTAACGTTAGCAAGCCAACAGACGACGCAAAGTTCGGACCAAAACAGTTCAGAATGCCTCCCAAGAAGCAACAGCTGAAGCCGACAGCAGCCAACATCTCCAGCTCATTGGACCTGGAGTCGGAGGACATCAGCCTGGAGACAACCGTGCCGACCACCGAGGATGTGTCCTCATCCGACGAGCAGCGTGACGGTTCCCAGAAGGTGACCCGCCAGCTGATCGAGAGGAAGGAGCTGCTGCACAACGTCCAGCTGCTAAAAATCGAGCTTTCTCAGAAAAACCTCATTATAGACAACATGAAGGCCGACCATTTGTCCAAGGTGGAGGGAGGGAGAGATGGGGTAGTGTTAGGAACACAGTAACACATAACGTTACATCTACTGTAACGTTACCATTTCGTCCTGTGATTTTTTTTCATGCATGTGTTTTTATGTCAGATCGAGGAGCTGGAGGAGAGGCTGAATGATGCTTTACATCAGAAACAAGTTTTTGCACTGAGACTGGATACACAGCTGAAACTAGTTCAAGAGGAGGACAGGTGAGGAAAGTGAACAGTTCAGTGTTCTTTAGGAAAACTGCCTTGCTATTGTAACTGTAAACTGATCATTTGTTTATCAGACTGGCGGATGTACCAGTGACACTGTTTGAACAGTTAATACTTGTGAGCTGCCTCTCATAGAACATATTTTTTTGTTATCAAGAGTTTTCTTCAGCTAGTAGCTGCACATAACACTTATTAGGGCTGGGCGATCAACCATTTTTATAGATTCATTTGAATTTGTTATTAGGGTTTTTTTTAATTATTAAAATTGATTTTCTCTTTCTAGGGTCGTGTTTGGTTCCAGGAGCCTCAAAATTATATTGTTTTGATTTGTAATGATTAAAGAATTACATGTAAATATGTTTTGTCAAACGACTGCAGGCTTCCATGCAGATGTGAACAACTTCCCTTCCCCTGAAACTACGTAGTGCACTTTTAAAATGATTCACCAGCTTTCTTTTCTTATTGTTATTTGCCTCCCTCATGAGTTCCAGACAAGAAGATAGATCCCATTCTTTGGACTGTGCGTGCAGTAACAAGGAAGAGACGGGCAGAGCTCACCCACCGCTAATTAGCTTAGCTCAAACACTGGTAGTCAATGGAAATGTGTCTGATTTTACTGACTGGTGCAAATCATCTTTCCTCGCCATCAACGTGTCCAAAACAAAAGAGATGCTAAAAGGTTTTTGGAAAAAGCCTCCAGTCTTGTCTCCTGCAATCATTAATGACCAGGCCGTTTAGGTCGTGGACAATTCTAAATATCTTGGCACCATGAGTGACTACAAACTGAGCTTTGACTCTCATGGTGATGCAGTTTGCAAGAAAGCCCACCAGCATCTGCATTTTTACCACAAGCTTTGTGGTTTTGATGTCAACCAGACTTTTGTGAGAATGTTTTACTCTTGTTTCATTGAATCAGCTCTCACTTTTTTCCGTGTTTGCTGGTTTGGGGTACTGTCCATTAAAAATAGGAAGTGACTGCAGGGAATTGTTAAAATGTGCAGTAAGATTGCCGGCATTTCACTTAATGATCTTTCCCACCCTCACAAGGTGAGATCCTTAAGAAAAGCCCAGTCAATCCTGGCTGACCCAAGCCATCCACTCTACAGCGAGTTCCCTGTGCTTCCGTCAGGCCGAAGATTTCTAAAGCAACATGCAGGACTAACAGGCTGAAGAACTCATTTGCCCCTGCTGCCATAGGGTTTCTGAATGACTTAGTGTGATCTTATATGTTATTTGTTGTAGTTTGCACTCCATTTGTTGGTGCTGAGTGTTGGTTTGTTATTATGTACTTCTGCTTGCTGCACAAAAATTTGTCCCTTGTGGGATAATAAAGATTTCTTGAACTTGAACCTGAACTTGAACTTGAAGCTAATTAGCGGTGGGTGAGCTCTGCCCGTCTCTTCCTTGTTACTGCACACACAGTTAAAAGAATGGGATCCATCTCCTGGTCTGGAACTCGGGAGGAAGGAAAATAACAAAAAGAAAATAAAAAGTTTGTGTATGCCTTTAAGACAAATTTGCAGCTTGCACTTCAACCCCAGAAGGGAAATTCAGTTTGCCTTTGTTAATTTTTATTGTTAAAATAAAAACGAAACCTTTTTTTTTTTAGCAATTTCTTTGTCATCTGTAGTTTGTTTTTAAGTAGAAGAAAAAGACAATTAAAATTGTAAATCGAGTTTGGTGTGAAGAAATCTGAGGTCTATATTTAGACCATATCTCCCAGCCCCAACACATACTGCATCCAACTGAATATTGTGAAAATGCTAATTAAGAACACTCCAGTGGAGAAAGACAAGGCTTGAAATAATAAAAACTTTAATTAAACAAGTTTTGTGAACTCTGCTAACAAAGATTGTCATGACCAGGAAGCAGCAAGCTCTGCAAAAGCAAGAGATGGACGCCATCTTGCTAAGACAGCAACAACTAGAGGAGACCAATCGACAGTTGTGTGACAAGGCTGGAGAGCTGCGCAGGTCGCTGCGGGATCTGGAGATTTCACAGGACAGGTACCAGGAGCTCCGTGACCTCCCTGAAGACAAAATCTCCATACAGGAATATGTAGCTGTAAGTTTGGCGGGCGCTTCCTTACATCTACGTCACTTCGTTAAACTCTGCTGATGGTGAACAGAAAAAGGAGATGATGATGAGGCTGTCAGTGTATTTGCTGACATGGTAACCATTTCTCTGTGCTGTATGTGTAGACGCGTTTCTATGAGGTGGTGACTCCACTTCGGGCTCAGCTGGCTGAACTCAGTGTGAAGAAAGGCAGTTTGACTGAAGAGCTGGATACACACAGAACCCAGATGAAGGCTTTGATGGAGGTACCACACACCTTCTTGTGTGACTGAACATGTTTTGAAGTTCTCACCTATTCCTTTAAAATTTTGTCTCACTTGTTTTTCGTGTTTTATCACCATTTTTTTGTCTTTATTTCTCTTTCATCTCTGCTCAGGACTGTGCAAGTTTTAAGTTCATAAAAACACACTTGCTCTACTTGTTTGTGCAGCGTATCAACGAGGCACTGCTTTTGTAACCTTCCCAAGTTCGCGAGCGCACATATGACACGTGTTCAGTAAATTTTTTCTTTTAATTTCCTTCTTTCAGCTGTCAGAGATAAACTCACTTGAAGCAAACACTCACTCCTCCAGGCTGTGAGTCACATTTTTAGAAAGCATAGACATGAAGAATGCACAAAGGGTGAAGAGGTTCAGTTACCTTTTAACTAAGTTTGAAAATGGGAGGACACGTGATCTGAGCTACTAAAGGCGTGTTCTGTTAACGCCACTCGCATAGTTAAGATGATGCCCTGTAGGTGTAAACGACACGTTGCCTAGACCATTATGCAACGTGCTGAAAGCTGGTCAGAATTCTGCAAAACTATCACGAAACAGGCAGAGGCTGCTGAGGGTGTAATGACAAAAAATATCCTATTTGAGACTGAGTGTGTATAATTTGATGGCAGAGTGTCAAGACATTCTTACTGATTGGGTGCTTGGCAGATCCAGCAGAAATTCTCATCAGCTCACAATGGTTCCAGGAAAAGGATGTGATGTTCTCTGCATTTGCTATCAAAGGCTCTGCAGGCATGACACTGTTAAGACAGCATGGAGCGAGATAATGAGGGAAATTCAAGGACAAAAATTAGGGTGTTCAGGAGGTAAAATCCTGCCTGTTTGTATAGCATATATAGCGGTATGAATACTCCACATAATGTTAAAGTTATGTGTGTCTGCAGAGCTATGACGAGGAGCGGCGGCTGCGCGCTGAGCTGGAGCTGAGGAGCCAGAGACTGACCCTGGAACTGGCCGATACCAGACAGCTGATCCAAGAGGGAGACTATCGCCGAGACAACTACCCGAACATCAAACGGTGAGTGTATGTGTGACTCCTCTGAAGCTGTTTTTTGTTGTTGTTGTTGTTGTGAAATCTATGTTAACCTTGATGCTGTGGGTTATAGCGAGCGTGACAAATTTGAAGCAGAACTGAAGGAGCTGACAAGGAGATTTGAGACAGTGGACTTGGCTCACACTGCCCTCACCAGAGAGAGGAACACACTCAGCAAAGAGGTGCTTCACACACGCCAAACACACACAGGTTTACACCATATTTTGCTTTCAGAACACTCACCTGAGTCTCCTTGTGTGTTGGGATCTGTAATGAGTTTTTCTTATTTCTTTTCTTGCCCTGCAGGTGGCAACATTGCAGCAGTCAGTGACTCTGCTGCAGAGGGACAAGGAGTACGTACACAGGCAGAACATGGAGCTTAGTGTCCGCTGTGCACATGAAGAAGACCGTCTAGAGAGGCTGCAGGTTCATATAATAAGCCAGGAGGCTCGTTTAGTAAAATATCCATTTAACAAGTGGACAGAATCATCTGACCTGTTTCACTTTTTGTCTCTATGGTTCAGACACAGCTAGAGGATACGAAGAAGGCGAGAGAGGACACCTATGAAAAATATGTGGCATCCCGGTTAGGCTCTGTTGTTTTTGACCAGCAGCCAATATTCCAGCTGTGCCAAAGAGCATCAGCATCATGCCAGAAAATTTGCCAATAAAATTCACCAAATTCTGATGATGGATGGTTCCATCTGCCAAAACTCTGTTCCTGTTTTTCTTTCAACTTCTTTCCACTGCAGCGATCACTATAAATCAGAGTATGAGACCAAACTGAGAGAGGAGTTGGAGAGCATCAGGCTGAAAACCAGTCAGGAGATAGACAACCTGCAGAGAACCTCCAGAGAGATGTATGAGAGGGAGAACAGGTATCAGGTCTTTTTTTAATGTATATTTCTCCAGAATCTGTATGTTGGTGAAGACTGTGAACAAATATCTGCAGCACAATCCAAACCACAGGAAGTTACACATTTTGTTATCGTGCCATATCAGGTGTTATTTTGATAACAAATTGTGGAAAGAGGAAGAGCTCTCATCACAGATACTTAAGTAGCATTAAAATAAAAGGAAATGCCTACATGACTCGTTCTGCTCTGTACAGCAAAACAGGACATGCTGATCATTTGTACAGGTGTTGAGTGCATCTTTCTACTCTGTGTGTGTGTGTGTGTGTGTGTGTGTTTGACCAGGAATTTGCGTGAGGCCAGAGACAATGCGGTGCTAGAGAAGGACAGAGCAGTGGCTGCTGAGAGAGACACTCAGTCCAGATACGACCGGCTGCTGGAACAGTGAGTGTAATTGTCTGTCACACACATTGAGATTTGATGCAGGTGTTTGTACAGTTTACATTTAGCACAGTGATTTTAGTTTTGCATCTTTTTCTCCGTGCCTACAGGCACACTCACTCACTCCTACTGGTAATTGCTTTAGTGGTGATAATTACTTGCGGCGACAGCATGGTATTGTTTCACTTTGTGAGCCTGTGTGTGTGTCATCACAGCAAATGTAGTTCTGCAGACATCTTTTGTAGTGGGTACTAGCACAGAACTGTTGGAGTACTTTGCCAGGTGTGTTTATGTGTCTGTCTGTGGATGGATTTTGTCAACATGATAGTGTCACAACCATGTAGGATGCAGTCCTGAAACCTCACAGGTATGAAGCTTAGATCAGAGTGAGGAAGACTGACTGTGTGTTCACAGCAGGCGCGAATAAAACAATTTACTCGCTTTATTATTATTATTTGATTGTGAATTTGCATGTATGTGAATACTAAAAAGACGCAAATTTCTGCAAAAAAAGGAGGGTTGCTGCTTTGTACCTGCTGTAGAAAGCCCAGAGATCCAGAGTCAAACATCCATCCGATCCAACAGAGGCACACACAGCTTAGGGAACTCCACCACCTTCTCCAGGAGCTGTGCCTGAATGACGGCCGCATCCAGCGCTGCTTCAGACTAACCGGACCCTGTTTAATGACCTGTTGCTGAGGATCAGTGCCAGGATATCCTCTAGTATACTAAATACAAGATATGTAAACTTCAGGCCCTTTATCCCATTTGCAGAGTTGCTAGTTAATAAATTAATATTCACTGTATAGTTGCATGCTGATTTAATCTGGTGAAATGATCTCCTCTGAATGAATCTCCACCATTATTTCCTTGATGTCACACGTCACTGTTGAAGATCTCAACGCTGATTGGATATAGTGACGCAAGTTAGTCACTAAAGTTCAGATTTTTCAACTTTCCAGAATAAGCAAATAACGCATAATTCCCACAATTCGCGCTGCACAATTTGGGCAGTTCGCCTCCCCAGACAACAACTCGTGTCTAATTGCATCTTTACCATAATATTACATTAATGACTTCCTGTGTGATCCCATCACAAGATGTTCTCCAGCAAGAGTTTCATCTAAAACAATGAAGACAATATATTAGATGCTTAAATCTTGGCACAAAGGCAGCAAACAAAGGTCGAAAGCTGAAAACTTGGAGGAATCAAACGAATTTTATTTGCATTAGTGATGTCCCTATCCGATCACGTGATCAAAAATCGGGGTCGATCACGGGATTTTCAACTGATCGGGATCGGGTGGAAGTGATCGGATTTTTAAAATGTAACATTTCACCGTAAATATGACACAGTTGACAGCAGGTGGGGAGTCGGCCTAATGCTCTAACATTAGTAGTAGTGAGCTGGTCGCCAGCAGGCTAACGCAGAGCAAACGTGAAGCTGGCGCCTCGGGACAGAGAAAATGTCTGCA
>JAPQLA010000003.1:17341003-17357782 GCA_029822935.1 Naso vlamingii | reverse complement strand
ACATGGAGTTCGTCTGTTTGCCCGATGTCACTGCGTAGCTTCACTGCACAGCGGGTCGACTCCAGTTTTAATTTACAGCGTGCGACCTTGCATGCTCAGCACTTCCATGGATCTCACATGGCAGAGCGCGCGAAGCAGGCGATCGAGGGGGTGCTGAACAGTTGGGGAATAGAGAAGCAATTTTGCGGGACAATGCACGAAATATGCAGAAAGCCATGGATGATATGGGAGTACAGAGTACGCGTTGTGTCGCGCTCACCCTTCAACTTGTCATGCACAAGGATCTGCTCTCTCAGTGCAAGGTCACAGACACACTGGCTAACACGAGGAAGATTATGGGACATTTCAAACATTCTCCCTTGGCCTGTTCACGTCTGGAGGATATCCAGATTGATCTGAAGATGGAAGTCAGGCGCCTGCAGCAGGATGTGCAGGTTAGATGGAACAGCATTAATGCATTGCCAAAGTATCTGATCGGGACTCGGTATCGGCAGATACTCAAAATCAAATGACTCAGACTCGGACTTGGAGGCAAAAAAATGTGATCGGGACTTCCCTAATCTGCATAGCTAGAAACCACTGAAAAGATGAGAGCAAGCCTGGTTCTTTTTGGAATGTAGGTGAACTCAACCTTTAACGTGGTTTAACGCTGCATTTTAAACAACTTCATAGTTCTATTTTCATATGAAATCCTTTCAGTTCACAAAATGTTCTTGCTATTGTTCAGCTTTTCAGTATTGACATGCTTCATACGGATTACATCACCAGTTGTGTATGACATTATGTATCATTTAAGCAAACATTATCATGTTCGACAGCTCCGGTACACTTTTAGAAGTTAAACTTTACGGCTTTACATCTGCTGCTCTGAAATGTGTCTGGCTTCCTGCGTGCTCTGTTAATAAGCTGTACATCAGGGAAAGTGAAGCAGCGTCACCTGAGGGCAGTTGCTCACCTGTCAAGGCCAGTCGGTACAGTTTTCTGTCATCATGGTTAACCGCATCATATTTCCACTTCTTTTCTTGTCTTCCTCAGCCAGTCAGCAAAGTGTTTTATTTGAATTTGAGCATGTAACCAGCTTGAAATCTTCTGTATTTCTCTGACAGATGTGAGCGTGTTGTAGCTCTGATGCTGCTATGTGAACCAGCAGCAGTCTGTCATTAGCGTACGTTGTGGGTGCAGCAGGACTTCAGTGGCTGTGGTCTGTCTCTTACAAAAGATCACATGAATGGTTTTCTGTAACCGAGAGGTCAGGAGGTCACAGGGGATGTCAGAGTTCACTGAAGGCCAGTTTAGTACCAACTGGTGTTACTGGCCTGGCCGCCTGCCTCTCAGGAGTGAAATACTTTCAGAGCAGGTTCAATGCAAAGCGAGAGTCCTGAAACAATTTATATGCTGAGAGAAGCTCCTTAAACTGGTTTCACACAGCTTTCTTATGTCTGCAGTTCTTTCCTTGTCCTTGACAAAACTTTTGCATTTTTTTTTTTAACTTTGTTTGATGCATTTAAATTTATTGTTGCTTTTTTAAAATGTTTTTTCCCATTTCCAGACTTTTCTTTGACTCTGTTTCTGCTCAACGATGACTATGTTTAAACGGGCTGCAATAATCTGACTGTTGACCTTATTCTAAATAAGACAATATTTCCATTAAGGTGCTTCCATGAGTTGCTTCCAGAAAATTCCATTCATATATCCGTTCCCGTGTTACAGAGCATAGTCTGATTGATGTAGGGCTGCACCTAACCATTGTTTTTTTATCGGTTAATCTGTCAGTTATTTTTTTGATTAATCTATTGATTATTTTTTTGATTGATATAACAAATTTACCCAAAATGCAATTTTAAAACTTGTCGTTTTTATTTCAATATTTTATTCAATAATCTTCAATCATCAACGAACAAATATTTCTATGTACGCACTGCAGGCCATTATTCCCCAACAAAAAGTAGCCCAGTCTTAACTGGTAATCTTTGAGTTTTTTAACACTTTATTAACTAACGTAGTTCGTTCGTGGCTAACAGAGTAAAGAGCAAATGTAAAACAGCCGAATAACAATGTGAGATGATTCGTGGTGTAACGTGACATTGAACAGCAACAGTGATGCAGGGAAATAAACAACATTAGAAAACCGTTGTGTGGCTTGCTCAGCTTGCTCGGTGGAGTCCATGCTGCTTGTCTGACTAGACATAGCTATCTGACTTCCTCCTTGCGGTGCGTCGACACAAATTACGTTAATCGATGTATTTACGTAATCGATGACGTCGATTTGGTCAAGGCATCGCCCCAAGCCCTAGATTAATGACGCACGAGACGCACGTCATACATCTGACATTCTCACGGGATTTGACCTGAAATTGGAAGTCAAACAACAACAACACAACAGTCAAACATTTAATTTTCCAAGAACTTCATGATATCCATTTCTCTCAAAATATCTAACATGACGTTAGTTTCTGCCTCACCCCAGAAATGTTGGGACTTCTTTTTAACAGTGCTGTCAGTCATCTTTTCTTCTGAAGCGAGCTGTAAACTTGCTGCCGAAGGCTCAAGTATGTGTCGCCAAGCAGTTTGACTGCCGTAAACCATTTGTCACTGTCGCAAAAATGCTGTGAAAACTCTGATAGGACGGCATAGTGCGACTAAGGTGTATACTTGTGTACAATAATGTGACTAAAATTGGAATACTCCACGTCTCAATTCGATTATTGCTTACTTACTCCAACTGTGACCTTATTTGGAGTGAGCTAATCATGAAATGCTGTTTCCATGGCAGAGTCGTATTCAGAGTGTTGTCTTAATCAGGTTAATATGGGAACATTGGTGTCCATGTAAATGTAGTGGATACCCATGTCAGTCTTGCCTCTCTCATGGCTTGTAGGAAGCTTCAAATCTTGCATTGATATTGCAGCAGACATACTGTGTTATGGGCCTTGCTGCACACACATACTTCAACCCTACATTTTTCTTCTTACTGAAGAAGGTTTTCCTCTCAACTTCCTGAACAACTTATCCTGTTTTTGTGCAACATTTCTGCTGCATATTTATATGCATAAATGAGGTGTATTTGCATATGATTTTTCTAGTCACGCAGATTTTTGAAAGGAATTATGTAGAGAAACATGTTTACACAACACGCCTTAATGACTTGTTAGCATTTTTTATTTTAACCTTTAGAATATTGTATTTACGACTGGCGGACAGAAACGCAGACACACACAGCAGCAGTGGTGGGACTCCCTGTTCTGGGTTACTACTACATGCCGGTCATTTCTCTAGATCCAAACCACCAGCTGTTGGTCTTTCCATACACACACGCACACACACACACACACACACACACACACACTTCACTCTCCCTTGCACTCCCTCTCTGCTGCGATCACATTCCCTCTCTGTGTCGCATCACAAGCCAGCAATGACAGATGCTAGCCACAAGCCCTTAACCCCTAACCCCACGCATGCCCCTATTTTTGGGGCAAAGAATGAGGCAGACAAGCTTGAAATGGCATCAGATGATTGTAGCATTGCTGGTCAGCTTGAATCTCACTGACTAACAGGATGTTTACAGTGATCAACTTGTCCAAAACATAGAGCAAGTATTGAAAATGGTTCCATTTCATGTCAGGTGGTCTTACTTCCCACTGCATTGCTGGTAAAATTGGTATTTATAAGGTACAATGATAGATCATGGCTGACATCACTCCTCTCGAAAACGTAGTTACATTTTTTCGGAACATTTTGCTTCTTTGTTTCAAATTTCAGCTGCCAATATTAAAAGAAGGCATTTAAATGTCGACCAAGTGTACAAGTCTGTCGCTGTGAACACACAGCTCGAGCCTGCTGTCTATGGATGATGAAATTCTATCAGGTCAGCTGTAATCGAGAGTTATTAATATTATCCAACCATCCTCCATGCTTTAACAGAGTCTATGTGTGTGCTGTCGAAAGCTGCCTGAGAAGAGGTGGGCTCAGAAAAAGCGTCCGTTGTCGTCCTACTTGTGGAGCTGTGGGAAATGTTTTCCTTTTGTCTTGTGTTGACCTGTTGACATTTTTTTCAATCAGTCAGTTAATTGTTTTGTCAATAAAAAAACTAAAAATAATGAAAAATGCCCTTCATAATTTCTAGGGCTGGGTAGTGACAAGAACTTCACGATACGATTGTATCACAATATATTGCAGTACGATGCATACTGCGATATGCTGCATATTCAAAATAATTCAGTGAATATGTAAAAACAGATACAAGTTACTGTGATCTGTAGTCTTTATTCATCACATCTTATTATATTGATAGTTTAACTGACAAATTAAGTCTAAACAATGTAATTCAACATTTCCCTTAAATTTATTTGAATATATTGGAAAATACCAAATAAAAAAATAGTTCTGGAAAATTACCAAACACACTAATGCAGCTGCCATAACATCAGAATGAAGAATGAAATTTAAGTGCACTCTTACCGAACTTTAAGGCAGGGAATTTGGCGAGGACTTTACAATGCGATACGTATCACGATACATGGGTCACGATACGATACAGATGTCACAAAAATAAATATTGCGATATATTGCCTAATTGATTTTGTAGCACAGCCCTAATAATTTTCCATGGTGTACAGTAATGTCTTTTCAATTTTTGCTCAATTTAAGATGATTTTTAATTAGAGTAAAGCAGAAAATTGTCATATTTGGAAAGGTGGAATATAATATCCATTTACATACGTTGCTGTTATCACAGTTATCAGCCTCTTATGTAGGGCCCTATGAAATCCGTTTTATTTTTTCCAAATTCCATTTTTTTCCATTTTAATTTATTAAAATAACATTTTTATGCTAATTTTACCATTAGAGAGTGTGTGTTGTTATTGTGAATGAATAAAACATCCACAATTTAATAATATCTGTAAATTTAATGATGCATGCAACATTGCACACTAAGTGCTTTAAACAAGCATATAATGCATACACGTCGTTATAATAAGCCTTGCATTGCTTTAAGTAAAAACAAAATACATGACTGCAAACAAAACAGTCCATTTCAGATTTGTTGGTTTCTCTTTCTTATTTACATATATGAAATGAATTTTTCAAATCAAATAAAATCAAATAATCTTTATTCCCTGCGTATGAGAGCAGCTGTCACGTCACTCAATTTCCCCTCAATCATCAGTAAAGTTTTCTGATCCCGATGCGTCACTATTTTTGGACCACTGGGGGGCGTCTTCACATAACAATTGGCATGCACACAATTCACTTAGCAGGTTGTGAGAAGATTGCAGGCTATTAAGCTAACGTTAGCTTACCAATGATGCACTGAAGTCGTTCGGAAACTGCTCGGCTCTGCATTTTTGAGTACGTTTTATCGTAGTTTTTTTTTTTTTTTAGAATCTATTGTGTTTAACAATAGATTCAGTTTTTATTGGCCAATTCCGCGATTCCATCCCCGATTCCGTAAGTGCGGAAATCTTAGGGCCCTACTCCTATGTTAGTCTTGTTCCCTGTTGAAGTAGATTTGTGTTTATTAGTTGGTTAATTCACTACTTTTTGATGACAAGGTGCTTCTGTCTCCGTGTTTTGCGTGAACTTGCCCATCAAAAGCTCTTTTTGACTTAATACAGGATTGTGTGACCTGAACAGAAACAGTGAAATATGTTCTGTCTTCTTTCCTCAGTACTTAACATTTAAATATGAACACCTTTCTCAGGCTGCCAACAAGAATCAGAGAAGATTAAAGGAGAGCAAACGTTGCTGCGAGCGCCAGTGAGGCATCCTCTTCTGTCACCAAGTTATGTCAGATTTGGCTTTCCTGCTCTGCGACTTATTCAAACACTGTCTTTGCCAGGCAGTTACGTGCCACAGAACACTTTGAACATAAAAACTTAACATTAAAATTGCTCATTGCGCAAGGCACATCAAACAGTCACTTCCTTGCCAACTTCCAAGCAAACATGTTATCAGTGAATGTAATCATATCTACATCAAGGAAGACATTGCAACATTTGTTTGAAACCGCCGGGCATGCCTGCGCTCTACCAGGAGTTTGATGTCTGTGTGAGAGATACTGCTTTATTATCCAGATGTGTCCACTCAATCTGTCTGCACCAACACACATCATTTCACTTTTTAATGCACCTCCTCACACATACATTCAGTGCGGTGTGTGTCTCTACGCAGGTTTCGTCAGCTCCAGCTGGGTACCGACAGCCGGGTAGCAGAGCTTTCCAACCAGGCCAAGCTGCACGCCTTCAAAGCCGAGCGTGCTCAGATGGTCAAGGAGGAGACGTCTAAGGCCCTGGCCCAGTGCCAGGTGGAGTGTGAGAAACAGCAGAAGAAACTGGAGGTACTAAAGTACAAAGACAAAATGGAGAAAATGTTCTGGCTGCTGCATTACAACAAGTCTGTCACACAGTTTTATTTTCTGCTCTCATAGTTTGATTTCAGCCCTTTAAAGTTACTCATTGGTACAAGTTCAGACCTGCAGATCAGACAGACAGATGCTTTAATAGACATGAAATAATCAGCAAAAACTAACTTACACACATTGCAGGTGCATATGTCATTAACTTTTTCAGATAAGATCATCCTTAATTCGTCTTAAAATGGGGAAATTCACAAAGTCACAGGAAAAAAAGAGGACGCTTCAGTAAAATGTGAAAAAAATAAAGAGATGATGAACAATGAAATACATACATATCCACAACATTAGTGTGTACAAATAGTAGGAAATTTAACATTTATAAGCTATTATCAGTATAACTAGAAATGATGAAAGGAAATCTTGCAGGTCTTTATTCAGAGTGTTGACTTGTTTAACACAGTGACACAATGTTGTAAATAGCATGACTCAGATTTACAGATTGTCCCCCTGAGTGTTTCTCACCCTCAATAAAGAGGGTGAGAAAGTTGCTCACTTCCTGCAAACATCATATGAATCAATAAAGCCAGTTGATACTGCTGCTTTAAGTTCCTCTCCAGGCATTGATGGATTGATTGATTGAGCCCCCCACAAACTCATCTGTTCATCAAAATGACAGATTGAGATAATTAATCCGAATTGTTAGAAGTAACAAATCCCTTCATGTCTGATATTGGCCAAGATGTATCTCTACACTTCTACACTTTGCTTTCATGTAGTATGGGGATCAACCCCCCCCCCCCCCATAAGCACCCCTCCACCTCTGTTAGCCTGCAGCTTCGACTCTGCTCATCAAACACACAAACCTCATCAGCAGTTTCGTTATCTGACAAACTGTTTTAAGAAACGTTTGTAGCTTTTTTCATCAAAACACCCTCGAGCGATGTAAAATGTCCTATCAGCGTTTGACATGAATCATCATGTATCTTGGCAGGCTAGTGTTAGCTGACATTATCTAGCACACTATGGATTTGTTTGGACACAATAAACTGATAAAACACGAGAAAAATAAACTTAGCGGCTGACCAACATGTTGGCTTATTTTCTACGTCTGCTCCGGATAAATGTCTGGCTTTAATGTTAGTTTAGTGGCAGAATAGTCCTCTGGAAGAAGATTACTGTAGGCCTCAGTTTGTGAGGATTTGCCCTGAGCTTGTCCTCTGGTGCCCCTTATTTTACAGCTGCCCATCCCGCAAGTCGACAGGATTGGCTGTCCAGTTGTGTGACATATTAAAGCCTGACTGTCTGAATCCGTGTTTGTGAGACTGTCATTGATACACTACCACAGTTCCAGTGTGGACATGCACTTGCATAGCATTTATTGCTTATCTCAGTCATGATTTGTCTTGTCATGTATCAATGACACCATATAAACATGTTCATAAGGTACTTGTGTGATGTCCCGTGGACTGTCCTATGAGATTTCTATAAAACAGTTTTTTTATGGTACCTGCCTCTTAGGACTACGGATGAAATTTAGCAATTGTGCTAATACCAGCATATTTACCTGAATGCTCACTGCTGATATGTTGATTAATGTGCACTGTCCTAGTTCAGTAAACTCAATGATTACAAAACAAAACAAAACATGATTTTTCATTTGAGGGGTTCTTTAAAATCACTGTTTAAGTTCATACACAGCACTCAAAAATTAATGATTATGTCATTCCAGTGGCTCTTTCCTCTTGATGAGTGATGAACATCAGTCACTTGCTCTCACTAATCATATCCTGCCTCTCTCTTTCTGTCTCTCTGTCTCTCTCTTTCTCCCCCCTTCAGCTCTTGACACAGGAGTTTTACCGGCTACAAACATCATCGGAGAAGCAGTCGGCGGAGCTGCGAGCTCAGAATGCCGAGCAGGCTTCACGGCTGGAGACATATGAAAAGCTCGAGCAGGAGTTGGACCAAGTCACCATGCAGGCTGCTGAAAGTGAGGACACAGCATTGGCTCTGTAGTATACTTTTACATTTCTGACATTACAGTGACGCCTGAAGCAGAAAAGCTCAAACAAACAAGCACTGACTGCTTCAAAGGCCTGGTTCTGGCTTCAGAAACAATAATGGAAAAACCTGTAATTTCATTTGTGGAGCTGTAACGGACAACCCTGTGACTGAGGATGGGACAGATATTTAGCAAAATAGAAAAAAACAAAGGAAGGAAATGTACTAAAGGCATAACAAATGAAAAACATTTGAAGACATATTCATGTGTTGTATTGGTGTGTGTTTATCTGTTGCCAGTTGAGAATGAAGAGGAGGCCGAGAGAGTTCTGTTCTCATACGGCTACGGAGCCAATGTCCCCACAACGGCCAAAAGAAGACTCAAACAGAGGTACAGTAAATGATCCTCACGTTTTAAGGACTGGACACATCATGAGACACATTTTCCTAAATGTAGGGAATCACTCTGCGTATGTAGTAGCATGCCCATGCAGGCAAATATCGGACTTAAATCTCAACAGAGGCTCAGATACTCCTTCCTGACTGCACCTTCATACTTTTTTTTTTTTTCATTTGTCACCAAAACGCATTCTTTATATCTGCAAGGCACAACAGTGTGAATGTGTGTTCTTTCTGTGTTAAAGGTTAAAGTTATAATCCTTTAAGTCATCCTCCAGACAGGTTTAAAGTGCAGTATGTTCAAATGACACAGCATGAGTGTTTGTGTCTCTGTCTGTACTGACACGTCCACTCTGCGCTGCAGGTTTTGGGTTTCTTTACCTTTGATTAACTTTCAAACTTATGATGTACCAAATCTAGCATGTCTGGCTCAGACATCTCCCAACTTTCAGTAGAGGAAAGTGAAAACACCTCTCATGACAAACTTTGCACAGATTCAAGTCATTTAGTCAAGGCCTGACAATTATCAGACAAACATGGAAAACATATTTTTGAGATGATGGAGACTTTATGCTGGTCCTGATCAGCATTGTTTTTGAAGAGCAGTGTTTCCACGTAAGTTGTTTTCATTGGTGGTCACAGTCCGCCAGTCCAGTGCTGCATTCAGACTGCGTACCTACACGTGAGGGATTTACAAAAAAACAATGCATCCTGTAATCCATGGCAACAGCCTCACTGTTTACTGCGTGTCTTCATTACACTGTATCAGCGTGGCTTCACATCACAAGTATTCAACATGTGAATCACAGGGTGACTTCTCTTATGAAACAGACAGAGGAAATGTTTTGTATTGTCACACAGGTTAGGGAGGACCATGACAGGTCAGCAAAAATGCATCTGCAAACCCCACAAATGTCATTGTGAGCATTTTTAGCGACAAGATCATATTTTCACAAGGGAGTGATGGAACAATCAGGAGCAGCCACGGTGAGTTTTTATATGAAGAGTTTCAGGTGACAGACTGCACACCTGCAGCAAGGTAACTGACTTTACTGCCGCTGGCTGTGTTGCTGACAGAATAGCTGCTTAACTAGTGTTTGCTGAGGTATTAAAGAGGGAGATACCATATGAACTAAAATTTCAAAGATTACAATTTAAGCATCAAAGCTGGGGTAGGCAGTTTATCTTTGACGTCATCCAGCAAAGATCTTAAAATAACCCTTCAGCATGTTGTAATTCAGGTGGTCTAAAAGAACACTAGACTTCTGCTCCACTCCTTGTAAGGGGTATTTTCAGTCAATTACTGTAATTTTAGAGAGCACGTATGCCTATTGGCTGCTCTGCATTGTGCTTTTTTTAGCGACAGATGGCATCACTATTAGCTGATTGGCTGTCGAAACCAGGGCTGCAACTAATGATTATTTCACTGTTGATTAATCTGCCAATTATTTTTATGATTAATCAGATGACCGATTATTCCATTAAATGTCGAAAAAGTGATAAAATGCTCATCTAAATTTCCCAGAGCAAAATGTGACGTTTTCACATTGCTGCTTTTGTCCAAACAACAGCCCAAAACACAAAAACTCGTTATTTATTTTCATAAATGGCACAGAGAAGCAGCAAACCCTCACATTAGAGAGGCTAAACCAGCTTTTTTTAAAAAAAAAACTTTTTTATTTACAAAATGACTGAAACGATTAATCAATTTTCCAAAATAGTCAACCATTAATTTTCTATCGATTGATTTTTCAATCATTCGATTAATCATTGTGGCTCTAGCTGAAACAAGTGACGTGCCTCATGTTCTAAAACTGGCCTCTGGCAACTTGACAAGCTGAGCTGCAGGCGACACCGTCAGTCGGCTCGAGCTGGAGCTGAGACGGAGCAGTTTACACCGCTGCAACTTTTCCTGCAACCGTTTGGTCTCAGCTCAAACTGGGCTTAAAGAGAGAGAGACAACACACGAAATAAAATGTGAGCCGGAGTGAAAACAGGGAGGGGATGTTGTAGCACAGTTGCTTCCTTAGGAGTCTAATGCTACAGCTACGGATGTAACGGTTACCAGTTTCACGGTTAACCACAGTGAAATCCTCGATGGTTAGAAATCGTGGTTGATTATAGTGGTGTTAAGCTCATGGCAAAAACTGTCCAGCTGAAAAAATTAGCAGCAGTGTCAGACACAGGCATGCATGCGCAGCAGCAACGTTGGTTTGTTATGTGCAACAGTGAAAACATGGCGGAAGGCAGAGAGAGCGCCACTGTGGTCAGACGTGTTGGTGTATTTTGGGTTTTATATGAGTGCTAAGGTGAAGTTAATTGAGGATGGATACCCTGTGTGTACAAAATGCAGGAAGAAAGTCGCTACTAACGGTGGCAACACATCAGATCTGCTCAGCCATCTTGGTCACCACCTCCCACAACTTTAGAGCGAGTAAGTTACTAGTAACTTTTAGCTCAGTGCTGTATGTGGGAACTTCATAATGGGGGAAATTGTCAACGTTTGTCGGTCCAACTTGCCAGTAGCGGGTCAGTTATGTAAACTTATGTGCTCAGTGTAACGTAGCCTACTTGTAAAAACATTAACATTACACATCATGTTGTTTAGACTGTTTACTTCCTCATCTGTACGGATTTTCCAGCATAACTATGATGACAGCATTAATTATTAGACTGGAGTTCATTAAATCTTTCTCTTTGCGCTTCATTTGTGATGAATAACATTTCTTAACATCTTAACTCAGGAATTCACGTCTTATATGAGCTATGCATGGGAATGTTGGAAGGTAGCTGAATTTCTGCATTGAAAAACACATTTAAATTTTTGGAGATTTGGAGTGTTTTTGTAGCCTGAGAAACTAATATGAAAACATTTTCAACACATTTTATCAATACCGTGATAATACTGATAATCGTGATCATTTTAGTCACTATAATTGTGATGTGAAATTTTCACACCGTTACATTGCTAGCCTGATTTCCAGACATTGCCGACCCCAGCTTTAACTTGTGCTCTTCTCCTTTCTTTCTTTCATTAGTGAATCTTCACTTTTTAAAATGTGCCACGTTCATTAGGCCCAGATATGCATTACCATCCTCTGCAGTTGGATAAACTGTGTTCAGTGTTGTGGTGTGGATTGTGATTGTTTTGTGTTCCGTACTCTACAGGGTAACTATGAAAGGTGTCTTTAAAACAGTGTGCATCACAAGAGTCATCAAAGTGAAAAGTTTTTAAAGAGTACATGTTCAGTCTAGATTTACTTTTGAAATGCTGACAGTAATTTAATTGCAGTTGTTACTTCACCACAACCAAACCTTAAATTGATCCAAAGTTTGTTGTAAGAGTAAAATGTAGAGTAAACAATGCGGTTATACACACTAGTGAAAACATGATGGTGTTGTCATGTTTTGGAAATTCCTAAACTGTGTTTGTTTTGTGTTCGTGTGTGTGTGTGTGTTTGTGTTTGTGTGTTCGTGTCTGTGTGTGTGTGTGTTTGTGTGTTCATGTCTGTGTCTGTGTGTGTGTGTGTTTGTGTGTGTGTGCGTGTGTTTGTGTGTTCGTGTATGTGTCTGTGTGTGTGTGTGTGTTTGTGTGTTCATGTCTGTGTCTGTGTGTGTGTGTGTGTGTGTGTGTGTGTGTGTGTGTTTGTGTGTTCGTGTCTGTGTCTGTGTGTGTGTGTGTTTGTGTGTTCGTGTCTGTGTCTGTGTCTGTGTGTGTGTGTGTTCGTGTCTGTATCTGTGTGTGTGTGTGTGTGTGTGTGTGTGTGTGTGTGTGTGTGTGTGTGTGTGTGTGTGTGTGTGTGTCTGTGGGGCGCAGTGTTCACCTGGCCCGCAGGGTGCTGCAGCTCGAGAGGCAGAACACGTCACTGAGGAGGGAGCTGGACAGACACAAGTCACAGACGGGACAGATGTCGGAGGAGGTAAACTCACAAACAGTGATCAGGTGTCTGAAGACCATCAATAGAATTAGGATCATTTTAATGTATTTTCTTTTCAGAGCTCTGCAAGTCTGTGCCTGCAGCACACGCTTGTTTTTCTATCACTGCAAATCTCCCACAGCGACTCAGGTCATGGTTTCTCCACAGCTTCTGTCCAAACCATAATGATTTATTTCAGCTGGCTGTGGCGTCTCTCTGATGATGACACAGAGTTCGGTGGCTCCTCTCTCATCACCCACATTTACCTTTTCACACCATCGCACGACACTGTGGTGAAAGTTTCTGACAAGAGCACGTGTGAACATTCTCCTCATGACTCTGCAGCGTCACTTTAAAAACACTTTCGGTGCTTTTTTCTCTATTAAAAGAGAAAAATGGCCAACAGAAAAGGAACTTTAGCAGTGCGAGGCCCCACTTGTACCATCGCACACACTTCATGACTCGCTCATTAGAGGCTCCCCTGCTTGTCAACTTTAAATCCGCCTTTGAAAAATGACAGCACTTGAGCGCATACACGGCAGACCTCATATGAGAAGAGAGAGAATTTTGAGTCATGGTACCTGTCACACTTGTTGACACAGTGGGAAACGGAGTCCAAAAAGCCATGACAGCTACGCTCTTCACTCTCCCAACAGCTTACGGCACCGATCATCGAGGCTTTTGTTGTGTTTGGCACACTGAGTGCATGTGTGTGCAACGCTGAGACTTAAACTTTGGGCGTGTGTGTTTCGTCTGTACATGACTGTGTGTGAACTTACACATCTGCGACTCGTGCTCAGATGCTAAAAATCATTCAGTAAATTTTGAAACTGTGAGAGTGACACTCTGGAGGCCGGTGTGCTTGCTTTTCTTCCACCTTCTCCTCATTATAAGCTGAGTGAGAGGAGTAATTGAGCAAACCAGGCTGGGCAGATTTTACTCTAAATAAGCCGGTCATTCAGCTGTCATTCGTGTGGAATACCTCATAATTCACCGAGTATAAAAGGAAAGGGTGAAATATTATACTTTTTAGTCACTAGAAAGAGCAAGGGTGTCAACCGCTTAACCACCCACGCAGATGCCCTGACTAACTATTGTCCTCACGCTCCCACCCAGTCTCCACTCACTACTGGCTGGCTGTAAAAGTGGTTTAATGAGTAACACCCTAACTTTTATCTATTGTGTGGCAGATTAAGCACGATACTGACTGCGCAATACTGTATTAGGTTCAGCACATGCAGACTCTCAGAGGAGGGATCAAGGAAACACTATAAAGGTGCTTTTCTGACAGTTGAAAGAGGCTGTTAAGGCTGTGACTTTTTTTTTTATTGCAATCCCACTTTATGGCTTCGTCTTTAATGAAAGTATGCTACTACTATTAATAAAAAAAAGATACAACTCAGACACGCTCACATAAAGTCTTGCATTTATGGGCACAGAAGCCGACCTAATCTCATCAGAGATAAGATAAAATCTTGGCTGTGGTTGTTACTTTAAGAGCCTTTTGCAAATATTGACTGAGTTGCACTATTTTATCATATTAACAACATGTAAAATCAGTTTTAAAGTGGAACTGTTAACATCCACATTTACAAGTAAATGCCTCAGTTATCATGGTGACATATGCTTACCTTTTGCATTTGCTTTCACAATTTGTGCATTCGAACAGCACAAGTGGAACTGCGTTGACGTGAGTCTCAGGTGAACCAGATGAAGAAATGGTTCCATAATTGCTCAATTACGCACACATTTGTCTTGTTCCTCAGCTGTTGGCAGCCAACCAGTTATTACAGCACACACAGCAGCCCTATAGCTACCTGATCGAGACAGTGAGACAGAGGGACGCACAGATCAGCGCGATGAAGGAGCGCATCGCGTCACTCGAGGACGATGTCAGGTACACCTGCAGAACAGATGTCACTGTGCATGAAGGAACCAGGCTTTGGCTCTTGCTAGCTTTCATATACTATATAAAGCATGTTTGACATAGTTTTGCCTACAATACTTGTGTCTACTATGCAGTTAGCCTACTTACACAAGTTGTGCTGTGTTTCAATAATTATGGTCTGCAAAATAATGAATAGTAATGAAATAAACGCCCTTTTTCCATCGATTCTTTTTGAACCACCTGATGACACTTGTTTCCGTGATGAAGGGTTGAAGTGTAGCCCTCCTTAGCCACAACTTTGCTGGCTTTGTTCATGTTTGCTCTTTTCATGAGGAACAAACTACTCCCAAAATAAAGGCCTTAATTACCCCGCAACTCTAATACCTCGATACCATCCAAGCCCAGAAGGAACTAAGCTAAAAAGAACATTGACACAGATTTTTAATTGGAGGCCATTAGGTGTAATTGAAGGCTATTGTGTTATTTAAATTTTTTATATTTTGTATCTTATAATTTACTAGTAATGGCAGCACGCCATACCGCCACACCCTCCAGCATTTCTGCGCTGTCCTCATTTGCCTTCGTCGTGTTTTGGCCTTGTCATTCGTAACTCCTGTCCTCATGCCAACCTGCATGAGTGTGTATGTGCCCAACAAGTCGAGTGTTTTGCATCAGCACAACCTGGTGCTGACTTAAACCCCCCACAGTATTTTAACCTGAGAAATATGCAAAGTGACAGACTGCAGTTTTACTCTTGCTACTCACTACCACTGAGCACTCACGTGGGGCGAGCAGGAAAGGGAAAAAATCCTTTAAAATGCTCTCAAGCCCCTCAGACCCCCCATCTGACAGATAGCTCAGTTCTCCTGTGGCTGCGTGTTGCGGTCTGGTTAACAGACAGCAAAGACACAGCTCAAATGAGATTCTTACTCTATGTGTCACTGTTGTCTGTCTAAAGTGTGATCTGTATGCACAGTTTGTTTGGTGATATTCAAAACTCGCTCAGTATAACTGTCAGAACCCTCGATTTTAGCGTTCTCAGTAATGAAGCAACCAAGATGAATTTCTTTAAAGAGCCCCAATCACAAGCTCCTGCTTAAACGTTTCACAGCACCAAGAAAGAACACTTGAACAGGTAAAGCCTGAAAAGCACTCGAGTTTTTCTCACAAGATATAAGAATAGGAAACTTATTTAAAAAAGAGAAGGAAATAGATCATGTAGTTTTTGTTTTTTATTCATGAGTTGTATGTTTGATTTACTGTTTGGTTATCAATGGTTTTATTTCAGCAGTTATCTTATAGTGCTAGTAAACCTGCCGTGTAAACAGATTGATTTGTGGTTCAGTTCAGTTTTTTTCTTTCCCCCCCTTAAATCATTGCAAGGTATGACACACTTAACACCTGATCTTGTGTCCACCCTAACCTGACCACTCCCTAAAGTAAAATACAACAAATACAAATCAAACAGTGGACGTCTCCTGTATATAGTATATTACACAATTTCTACAGCTGCAGTGTACCTTAAAGTGATATTTGTCCACACAATTCTGTTTAGTGTATCAGTTACTCACCCATAGATTTGTTAAAATGAAGAATATTTTTTTCCTTCCAGCGTTCCTCCACAGTAAACAGATTTTTTCCAAAAATGTGAGTCACTCACTTTAGCTGCTTTGGCTGGAAGTCTATGAAGAAACAGTTTCAAAACATCAAAACCGTCTACAAACGTCCATCCAAAACTCTGAACAGCTTTGTGTGATATAATTCAAGTCTTCTTTATCGTGTTGTAGGCTCAATACTTCCAGAACACTTTGATTTTGACTAGCTGCTATGTTTAACACATCCGATCCAATGTTTTGAGTCGTGTGTTACGGTTATTCTAAATGTCAGTGAACTCCGGCTCAGGTTAATATGGTTCCACCAAACACTGCAAAAACTCCTCTATCTCTGCACCAGCCTCTTTCGTTTGCTCACAGGTTTGGAATAACTTTTAAATAATTTTTAAGGAAAGAACATGAAGATAAGCAAACAAAAATGGCTGCTGCAGAGAGGCAGAACCATATTAATCCGAGCTGGAGTTCGCCGACATTCAGAATTGCCGCAACGCGACTCAAAACATTGGATCGGTTGTGTTTACTGTGGAATAAAAAAATTTAATTCAAGACATCTAAGGGTGGAGTAACTGATATTCTAGATCATTTATTAGTTATTCACATGAAGTT
>JAPQLA010000003.1:17295993-17306300 GCA_029822935.1 Naso vlamingii | reverse complement strand
GAGAATACAAATGAGTTTTTTGAGCATCAAAGCATATAAACCTGCTCTAGTAGTAACCGAGAATAAAATATGAACCCCCAAAAATGAGCATAATATGGCCTCTTTAAAGAAAAAAAACAACAACCTCAAGTGGGTGGGTTTTTTTTGTTTTTTTCCCCCGAAATTGAGGATTCTTTTTTTGAATATTGATGCTTCCATTTACTATTTCTGATGCATTATTTCAAAATGTGCATCAAATACGTTTATGGAAACATGGTTAGTGTTGCTACAAAAAATACTCTTCCGGGGAGCATAGTATTAGGTTGTTGGTAAGAAGTATTTTATTTTTAGGTAAAACAAATAACTGAGTCAGAAAAACAGAAAACTTTGAGTTGCCTTCACTTAAACTTAAGTTGTAGAAATGCAAACTCTTCATTTGCAAGAACTGTGACAATAAACTACTTGTGACTTACAGCAATTGTGTTAATCTAACCTAAAAATTTACTTTAAGTGCTTAATTCAGGTAGATTTTTTTAGTTAGTTAATTAACTAAAATTAATTAAGTTAATTCAATCATTCTCTTCTTTCAGTGTAGCTACACATGATTCCCTGCATGGCTGCTTGAATGCTCCACTTTCTAAACTTTCATTTTGGCTTCAGATTTTAAACATTTGAAAAAAAAAAAAATAATAATAATAATAGTAATTAATTAATTAATTAATTAAAAATATATATGTATTTATTTTCTCCTTAACAAAGGGCACAACATACAAAATGCACCATGGGCATTTAGGAATATTACTGATATAAGACTTGTTAATCGTAATGTGGTTTTATTTTGTTCATCACTGAAAGGGAAACTTGTTTTGGTTGCTGCTCTCTCTGGTTTTGTTCTTCTAAAGATGAAAAACACTTTCACACATAAGCCCACGCACACACACAGGGAAAAGAAAATCAATACAGGATTGTAACGTTCTAACTGATCTGGAGCTTCGCTTACACACTCTTCACTCAGCTCACACGCACTGCAGCCTCTCAGCTAGATCTTAAAACCTAACAAAACGGTTAGCTGGAAGTGGATTATGCTCGAAGAGGACGGGAATATCATGAACCTGTTGCCTCCTGGAAACAGATTATCCAGGATTATAAGCTCTCACTGATTTTCCCTGAGACGAATACTTAATGATGGTAACTGCATCCAGAAACGACACAACAGCTGATCTGGTCGTCACTGAAAATCTGTCAGGTTCAAACTCACGAACCATTACAGCACACTTCTGGTTTCCTACAACTGTAATGACACAAATAAACCTCTAAAGTTTGAACGCTGAATGCTGTTTACCTTGTTTTGTCGGGGCGTAAGCGTTGGTGAGGAACCTGAAGTGTCCCTTGTTGTACCAGCTGATCAGTGACATGCTGCCTTTCATCATCACGCGTGATTGGCCGCGCTGTGCTGGCGTGGAGCCACAGACCAGCATGCTTTGTGGTAAGCCTGTGCAGTCGCTCTTCCTGGTGCTCAGCAGACCACAACAGTAGATATCTAGAGAAAATACAAAGACATGTTAATTTCTGATTAGGTGAGAAAAAAAGCCAATAGATTAACTGATGAAATGAAATAAAAACATGTTAGTTTCAGCACTGCTACTTTAAATCATGTTTTTTATGTAAAGCTGAAACTATGTTAACATAATCAATTAGATCACTGGCAGAAAAAAAATCTGCATTTCTTTTGTTGCTCGTTCTTCAAAAACAATTCTCTGCTTCCAGCTTCTCATATTTTAGTGTAAGTTACTTTTCTTTATCTTACGTGGTTGTAATTTGGTTTCGGACTTTTGGTTGAACAAAACATGCAATTTGATGACTTTATGTTTTAGGAAAGTGACGCTAATTTTTGTAATTAACTGTTGTAATTAATAAAGTATCTGTGAGCTGCAGCCTGAGTTTCGTGCGTGCCTGCATTAACTCCTTTGCTTTCATAGAAGTTTTTTTTTTACTGCATCTTGTGTTTTGATGTGAAATCACAGAACAAACCACTGCAGACTTTCCATCTCTCTCACAGCTCTGTCACCTCCTCTCTACATATCACATCTCTGCCTTTTGCTTTATTTTATCTTTCAACCCATTTTATTTCTTTATTTCTTACACGAGCAGCGGCAACACAATCATATGGCTGACTGCTGCTGATTTATAATATTCAGTTTGGAAAGTGATTTCTATCTGTGATGTGTGTGTGTCAGTGTGTGTGTGTGTGTGTGTGTGTGTGTACACAGGAAGTGTTGCAGAGTGGCACAGGGTAATCTGTTAATTAATCCAGCACAGTTAATTTGAAAGAAAAATGCCAGACAATGTCTTCACAAGCTCAGAACTGGATTGTTCAGGCAAAATGCGTCAAAATCTTGATTGTATCTCTGGACTTGTTTGTCTTCACTGCAGCTCTGCTCAGTTTTTATAAAATGACTCTTTGCCAATGTTTAGAGAAAGAGTGACGGTAAAAACTTTGTTTCTCTCCAGGTTGCACTGATGGTATCACAGGAATCTGACCTTGATTGCTGGATATTTGCTCTCCACCTTCACTGAGTCACTCATTTATAGTCGTTTATGAAATGATGACATTGACCCACATCTGCTGTCATTAATTATGAAAGAAAACAGGCCACTGAAAGAACTCACACGACTCACTTTACCACAATAGGACTGTACTTTCACAATAAATGTGAAGACACCTTTTGTAATAAGAATGGAACGAGAGGTCTGTGGAAAACTGCTTCAAACATCACTGGCATAAAATATCACAGTGTCCTTCGAAATAACTAAAAGAATCTTTTGCAACACCTGACAAAAGGTCACCTGCTGAGGCTGTGGTGTGTTTCTGAGCCCGTTTGGATTCAGATTTTTCAGCTGTCAAATGTTAAGTGTTGTTTTACTTAAGCGTCCACTTTACCCATTGATTTTTTCAGCTGTGACGAGGCTAAACACTCCCTGCTGAATCTTCCATGATTGATCGTGCAGCTGTCTCTTGCAGGGCATCATGGGGCTGTTGTGGTTGAACTTGGACAGCAAAAAAACCTCTTCCATCTTAACAAGTCACTTAGAGTTAGATTTGGCCATAAAGATGTAATTTTTTCTGACGTAATCTGCTTCTTTGGTCATGAGCACGAATATTTAGCTTCGTGAATCAGTATACAAGTACAATCTCACAGCAAAATACAAAACACATTGATTTGTATCAGGAAGAGATGTCACACCAGTTAGGAGTTACATAAAGACAAACAGCCTCATGTTTTCATTGACAGAGGCTGTCTGTTCTGTTTGGGGTTAAAGATGTTTCACTTTGGGTCTGAGGTGATGAAGATGAGAGAATGAATCATTGTAGCTGCACACTGTAGTGCTGTGAAATCTCATTTGAAGCTGGAACACAACAGACTGTCTTCCTCTCTGTGCTGTTTAGCCTGAGGACGCTATCAGCGTATCACAATAAAAAATAAAGAAAGAAAGAAAAAATGCAAAAATGGAGTGAGATGAGAAGAAGAGAGAGATTACGATCTGTACATCAAAGCAGAAAATGAGGACAAGATGATGACAGAGGAGGCTGAGGAAGCATGAAGATAGATGCAGAACAACAGAAACAATATCCACTTGTCTGAGCACCTTGTTTGCTGAATTCAGAGAAGAGGCTGAGGCTCGTGATGGACGGCCCGGTGAAGATGATGGTGTTCTTGCCAGAGATGTTCTGGCAGAGCTGCTTGGCCACGAGGCTGTGGAGCTGAGGCTTGTTCTTCAAGGTGGCCAGACCGTCGATGCCCTGGCCCTCCTTCAGATGGACGGAGATCTGCAGAGTGGAAGGAAAGAAACAGGACATTTAGATGAAAAAGATGTAAAACCAGCAAACTTTATTTAAGCTTTTCCTGTGGTAGCATTTTATTGTCTTCTAGGTCATAAAATCCTGCGGTTACTCTGAAAGTCAAAAGCTTCTAAAGGCTGGAATGCTCCTTTTACAAAGTTGAAAGATGAAAAAAAAAATTCAACATTTTTACTTTTCTTAAAAACAGAGGCCATGAATTCAAAGTTTGTCCTGAGGTGGCACTAGAGCAAGCATCTCCTTGGAGTCATGGATGCATTTAGGATATTTCAAAGCAATGTGCTGATTAGAGTATGAAATGTGTGTAAAGATGACATGCTGGAGCGTCTGAGTATCTTAAAGGAAAGTTCTGCTATTTTCCACCTCGCAGAATTACCTATAATGTGACACTGAGACCGTCTACATAAATAAAAAGGGTAAAGCCCAAACATCTCAATCGCCCGCTGGTGTCTGGCTGCAGCACGGGTCATAAATCCACCCTGTGTCATGTCCCGTTAAGTTTTCGTTTGTGTCTGTCTGTTTCCTGTTTTATTTTGATAGTCTCATCTCCCCTTGTGTTGTCGCCATGTTTACTTCCTCCCTTTGTTCTTTTCCCACCTGTGTGATTACCCCAATTGTCATGTTTATGAGAGTTTGCCAAACTCTCATAAACATGACACCAACGTTCCCTAATGTGTTGCACTTGTGTTTCATTGTCTCCCCGCCCTTGTGTGTATATATACTCCCCCTTTCCCTTCTCTTGCTGCCAGAACGTCTTCGTCGAAGTGTTGCTGTGTCCTTTCCTTGTGAGTGTTTTTCTAGTGAGGCTTATTGTGTTTCACCGTGAGTGTTTTTGACTACCGAGTTTTTGCCCAGTGATTTGGATACCTCTGCCTTGTCTAACTGCCTTACCGTGTACCGACCTCTGTTTAATAAACGACCTGAACTTTTTGCTCTGTGTGAGTCTGCCTTGTTGAGTCCCCCCTGCCTGAATCCTGATACCCCTCTCAATGCTAGCAAATGGGACATGAGTCACGATAAAGTTCCCCAAAAATGTTTTCTGTCACTTTAAGAAGTAACAACTGCACTGCTGTTTTATTCAAGAGTTAATTTTTCTTGTAAATTTGTTTTATTTTGTTATTTAATACCAAAAGATGTTTGTAAAGTCACGATCGAAGGCTAAGCCTGAACCGTTACTGGGTCAGGTGGATGTATGGGGCGGTACCTCGATACCACGGCTCCATCCACAGTTCACTACTGTGCACGTGCAGGTGCATTGACCAGCACAACATCAGTGACATTTTGGCTTCATTTTTGCACAGTGGGAGGTAGAGACGCGCTGTCCGTCATCATTTATGTGACTGAATGTCATTTATGCTTACCTTTCATTCCCTTCCTACTGTTTACTTTTTCTACCCTCTCAAAGACCTCCTGAATTTTTAGTCTCCCAACAGAAGTGTTTTGAAAATGCTGCGTGAATATTCACAGCACAGTTCATGACAATTGAGCCAGAAATGTTTCCGTGGATCAAGTCAGACTGAGCTGAACACACCGGTACATAATGCGGTTGAAGATACAAAGAAAAACAAAGAACAGCTTTGATTCTAAAGAAACTTGTTATCAAATGTAGAAACTGACGAAGCAGTTCGGTGTCCTTCTTGCACTGACATTTCTCTGTTGATCACAGCACGAACGGCATTAGCCTGATTAGCCAGCGTCTGCATCAAGCCTTTAGCTGTTTCACTAAGTGGTCGGTCCGTGTGTGTGTGTGTGTGTGTGCGTGTGTGTGTGGTGCACCGACTAATGGAATCTCATTGATTCACTCCATTAACTTGTTTTATTTCTTAGATTTTTTTTCCTCTCCCTCGACACAATTCATTTAGAGAGAAAGGATCTCGGTGCAGACACGTGTCAGTGTTCAGGCCGAGTGACAGCCAAGGGGCTGCAGTCAGTGTGAATGATAATGCTTATTTGTTAAATGGATGGGATAATGGCGTATGGCTGTGATGCCTCTTACACACAACTTGTTTTAAACAAGAGATTTGGGATGACAAGAAAAATGAGGAGTAGTTCGATTTATTTTATTTATTTATTTATTTTTTATTTTTATTTATTTGCTATTAACCAAAAAAAAAAGAAAGAAAAAAAGTAAATTAAAATTCTGATCATGGCTGGTCCTCTCTACTCTAATGTAATGCTGGAGAACATCCAGGCTAAAGAAAGAAACAGTTTCCTTTTCCATCTATTCATGGGATCAGTGCAGTGAAAAGTTCTTTCTTAACAATGTTGGATTAAAACAGGCTGTTTTTTTTTTAAAAGCTCCCCATGAACTGTGACATCTCCAGTTTGAGTTCAGATGGCGACTGTCGCTGCATTTCACTCTCTCCTCACCCTCGTGATGCTCTCAAAGAGGTTTTAATGCTCAAAGACACAGAAAACACTTTGCATTTGGTCCCCATACATTAAACGCACATTAGGCACAACGGCCTGTATGAACAGAGGGAAATATTACAGCAAGCGAATCCTGCTGTCACGTTCATACAAGCCCCCAATTATTGTTTTAAAAGAAAAACTGTGAGCCTGCTACGGCTGCATGATGTTGAGAAAAAATATCTAAATATCTAATTGCAATTATTGGGACTGATACCGCAATTTCTTTGTGAGAAGGAGGGATTGTTTTTTACATTATTATTCTCATTTTCATTGAAAAACATATTACTATTATTATGTGTGATTTTCACCAAAAACATTGTTTTTTTTAAAGTCTGTAGAATATGACGTGTGAGCCAGGACAACTCTGCAGCAGCACAATATTTGCATTAAAATGGTAATTTGACAGATACATTTCTCTCTTTGCAAATCCTGCGCCTACCTGTGGTTTAAAAATTTCAGTTGGCCAAATCCTCTCCTGCAGTGCCAGGCTCCAGTTAGACTTATATGAGCAAAAGATGCAGGAGTGGAAGGTTGCAGTGGGGCCGAGGTTGTTAGTGAGCAGCCTGCCTGAGATGTGACAACACAGATCTGAGCCAAGCAAGAAGCTCCTCCACCCTTAAACTACATCAAATGAAAAATCTGACAACTGATATTTTTGCCCGGAGGGATTTTTGTCATGTGAAGATGAGTCTGATCGTTGCATTTTCCGCATGAAAAGGCTGAAAATGTTCAATATTAATTCAAGAAAATGTTTTTTTTTTCAGTGTTGGCAAGTAATTGGCTGAATGTAAAATGAGATAATAATGTGAGAATGAGATGTGAAATTTGGTTAAGATCAAAGTTTCGCAAAAGTCTTTTGACTTTGGGCAGATTGAAGATGTTTTTTGCATTTTTGACCTAAAAAATCTAATTTCTGCCATGAAGTTTGAGAGCTTCACTTAATAGCTATTAAGTGAAGTGTTTACTGTTCAGTGCACTGATGTTTGGAATAAACTTCATTAAAATGTAGAATATTTTGCCTCCATAACATACGTCTGTCAAAGGTATTTAATAACCACATTCAGCTGATGTTATATTTATGTAACAACAGCCAATATTTTGGATATCGGAAATTTCTTGCTGTCTAATATCGCTATTGGCATCTGCCCAAAAAAATCCCACATCAGCCAGGCCACCATACTTACACACACACACACACACACACACACAGAGTATTGAAGCTGCTACCTGACAGATGAATCCTGTGGAGGTGCACTGTCGAACCCAGAGGCTGAACTTCCTCTTCTTCCTCTTCCTCAGTTCTCTTTCTGTGCATGTGGTGATGAACACTGGATCCTCGTCTATCAAAGGCTCATGAAGAGCCTAAAAACACACAGTCAACGTTACTGTACACGAGGGTTCATGGTTGTAGAGTTTTATGTAACAATGTCACAAGAAAAAGATGTGTTACAGGAAAAATCGCAGGTCTTAACGAGGCAAACAAAGCGTTTTTGTGAGAGGGATCGGAGCGAGGCCGTGTGTGATGCAACATTACAGTAAAGGGTTAGAAAGAGACAGCAGCCAGTCGAAGATCCTCACAGGTTTTGTACACGTTGTGAGTGTGATACTGCAGAGAGAGAAACAAAAACACAGTCCTCAGCAGAAACTGTGAAGTCGTCTGTGGCACTCTTCAAAAAAACCCTTCTCCCTCGCCAGTTTCACTTTTTCTGTTGTTTCAGTTGTTACTTTGTCCTTCGCTTCGCCTGTTTAAGTTATTCCCAGCAGGATTTCTTCTGTCTGTCTGCCTACATATTTAATTCCTTAACCTCAAGAAAACAAAATAACGTAAAGACAAAGCTTTCACGTTCTGTGCTCAACCGTTCTCACATCGGACCAAATCCCACAAAAAAGAGAGAAAATAAAAAATGCATCTGAAAAAACAGACGAGGCCTGAGAGTGAGCGAAACGAAAAGAGTGTTTACTGCTTTCAACTGTTTTTCTTTGTGACCATGAATGAATCACAAAAACCAGGAGTTCAAATGTTTCTGAGGGACAAACAGATTAAAATTTAATATGACAAACAAATCTTATATAACAATTCAAGAGACGTACTTTTGTAAGTTTGAATGCTTTTATGATTTATATGGTGGCCCTGAAGGGCCAATAAGAATCACAAAATGAAAACAAAACAGCAAAACAAAAACAAAAAAGCAAAGGGGAAGCACAACTGTAAATAGACAAAACACAACAAATAGACGAAACACAACAACAAAAAGAGAACAAACAACCGCAAAAAGAAAAAAAAAACATAAGAAAAAACTGATGACACATTTTTGTTTTATGATATGAGTTGTGGTTGTGCTTAGTGATTTGTTGTTGTGCTTTCCTTTTTGCAGTTGTGTTTTCATTTTGTAATTGTGTTTGGCACTTCAGAGCCACCGTATTTTTCACCTTTACCACAAGCACTGCCACTCCATATTACAGCTGAAACAATTAGTTCATCGATCTGGCAACTGTGAAGAAAAAAAAGAAGCCGGAACAATTTTGCTAATCTAGAATTCGTTTTAGTCTTTTTTCAAGGAAAAATTACAGAATGAACTTATTACAAAACAACCTTCAAACAGAAAAAAGCTTCACTTTGCTTCTCATGATAGTAAACTTAATTTCTTTGTTTTGGAATGTTTTTTTTTTTTTTTTGTACAGCAACTTGATTATATGGTTGGTGGAGACATACAAAAGTGTTTTATGTGGACAGGCAACAACTTTATGAACATACATTTAAGACTAGAGCTTTACTACACAATTATCCTGATGTGTAGATTTCACAATAACAGTATTATATACAAAAGCTGCACCACGCTCAGTCAAATGGATCTTTAACTTTGTTTACTGTGTGTTTTGTCTCTTTAAAAAAAACCCAAACTCAAAATACAAGTAAAGGGATGTGAAGAGTCTGTGACCACAAACGTACAAAAGCAAACAAAAACAACACACACTTTTACTTAATTTTCCATTTTAAGATGGGCAGTAAGTTGTGTTGAGGTGCAACTCCTGTGACAAAGCGAGGACAGAAAGAAAATGATATTGTTGAAGAAGCACTGAGCTATTCTGCATTACTCTCATATATGATGTGAGACATGTTAAAGTATAATTTAAAAGTAGGATTAAATAAATTAAGTAAAACGTGAGCTCTCTAAATAGTTTGGATTAGATCAAACACTGATATTTACGAATCCAAACACAAACGGAGGCCTCACCAGATCACAAATATTTTTTAACCCTTTCCTGGACAAATAAACAATACACCTTAAACCTGGCCACATGTTTCCCGGGGATGAATTCAGCCACACAAGAAATATTTGCATTTCAAATTCCTCTTTGTTCTCCCTTCGTGCGGTGTCTTCCTCGCCTCCTCCTCCTCTTCCTCCTCCTCCCACTCTATCAAGATTTGACTAAAGCTGAAGTGAGCAGTGACCGACAGCCACAAGTCATTTCCAAGTCAAATATGAGAGTTAGGGATTAAACAAGTGTAAAATTGATGAGGCTATCCTTTTGAGCTTTTGAGAAATATGTCATCCATGTTGCTGCAGCTCGCTTCAGATCTCTCTCTACACCCTCTGCTAACAGATGAAAACAAGGTGGTGACATTTGCACATGAATGCTTCCGGTAAGTCATTTACAATCACTTATCCTGCGTTGGACAAAGGGAGAAAGCAAATCCATCTTTCCACTCACTTGCTGTCTTGCAGTGGATGTTCTGTGGCAAACGCAACAAGTCAAGATTTAACACTTTCCCATCAACACACAGCAACATGTCAACAGATGATCGTAGTGACTGCAAGCTGCCAGACCGGCACAGAAAATGTGTCGGAACCGCTGTCAGCAGGCACTGACATCACAAGCTACTCAGCACTGATAGCATTCATACATTAGCGTTCAGATTCACTCGCATGCACGCGCACACACGCACACACACACACACACACACACACACACACACACACACACTCATGTTAAATTATGCTAGGTGTAATTTGAATCCCGGTCATGCACACTCACATGTAGACAAATATCTTGT
>JAPQLA010000003.1:17270985-17295893 GCA_029822935.1 Naso vlamingii | reverse complement strand
ACTGATAGCATTCATACATTAGCGTTCAGATTCACTCGCATGCACGCGCACACACGCACACACACACACACACACACGCACACACTCATGTTAAATTATGCTAGGTGTAATTTGAATCCCGGTCATGCACACTCACATGTAGACAAATATCTTGTATTTGAACAAACATTTTAACTACTTGGTCTCTCCAATTGTTCATTTCTTTACAATTAAACATAAAATGATTTATTTATAAATTTAAATTAACCAGCCATCATTTTGATAGAAGAAATAGTAATTTTTAAGGAAAACTGCACTTTTTTTTGGAGATTAGCCTATTCCTCACAAATCCCGATGTAAGACATGAACATAGATGCCTTTCTCTTCTCTCTCGTTGTCTCTTCATTCAGTAGGTCGTTAGATACCCGCCCACACTAGCAGATTTGCACAGTCAATGGAAGTGATAGGGAGACGCCTTTACCGCCGTCTAAAGCCTCTAAAATAGTCCAAAAATCTCCAACACACTCCGTCTACATGCTGTGACCGTGTATCTTCACTGCGCTATGGAGACATTGTCACTATGGGAGAAAATACAGAGGAACTAGTTGTTCGGGCGTAGTGACACAGTGCCTCAGACACAGCACGGCTATGCACTGAAAAATAAAGTTATTTCATAGTGTGGTGACTGTGCATGGTCACAGCACGTAGACGGAGTGTGTTGGAGATTTTTGGACGTGTTGTAGAGGCTTTAGACGGCGGTAAAGGCGTCTCCCTATCACTTCCGTTGACTGTGCAAATCTGCTAGTGTGGGGCGGGTATCTAACGACCTACTGAACGCACAGAGAAGAGAAAGGCATCCATACAGAGCCTTGGATGTGTTTATTTCTTTTAAAAAATACATGCGAGTTTTATAAATTGCACGTGTATTCCTATTTCGTGTGTCTGCTTTATTTAAAACGCGCGTGTGATTTCTAAGACATACGTGAAATACAAAATGTACACGCGTTTTACAAAATACAAACACATCTACCTCCTGTCACCTCCCAGACTCCATACATCTATGTTCATGTCTTACGATGGGACTTTGGATGAATTGGCCACATTCCTGAAACAGTGCAGTTTTCCTTTACAGCAAAAATGCCCCAATATTCTCTTTTTCCAGCCACTCAAAAGTAAATAATTGCATGTTTTCTTCTATAATGTTGGGATTGTCAGTGCTAAATATGACAACTTGAGTGTTTGGAAATTGTTACTGACATTTTATGGACCAGATGATTTATTGATTAATCAAGGAAATAAACACATTTACTGTTTATGAAAATAATCGGCAGTTGCAGCTGAAACTCAAACCAGTACAACAGCTTCTCTCCTGGCTGCAGCGTCAGTCATTAAACGGGTGGATTATTTTTCCATCGTCTGTGGAGCAACAGTTTCAGTCTGTGCCACTCTCACTAACTGGGCCCACTCTCTGCCCCTGGCACCGAAAACTAACAGCTACAACAAACTGGCCTAGATACACACCAAGCCCATTACTGCTAATGACACACACACACACGCAAACACACACGCAAACACACACACTCACGCTGTCTGAAAGCAGCTCTTCTCTCACTGTTATAGTTTAATTATTTTTAGATCCAAGAGGACAGAGATAATACTGTGAAACCTTGTTCACCAAACCCGTCATTATTTCACAAAGAAATGAACTTCTTACATTAACATTTGAACAGTTTTGATGATAAAGTTGTAGCTGAATGAGATGGGGTGTAATATGAGGAGGGGGTTGCTGCAAAGAGGCTGCATTCCCAAATGCATCACAGCGCTAACATCACCCTTCACAGGGAAGATGATGTTACAGGCACTCTGCAGAGCGACCAAAATGAATTTAATCAACTTCTTACCAGAAATTCATTAATTTTTAAGAGCTCCTCAGTGGCACCAGATCCAGTTAGAATAAGGTTAGTCAGACCTGTCGCCCTCATTCTGAATGTATACAATGAGAGAAGTCTTGAAATGAAGTGGAAGCAACGTGATGTCCTCTTAGAACAAAAACAGAAGTCAAATGTTATTTTTGTCTGTTTGCCTGTATGGCAACGACTCCCATGAGTCAGTGGTAAGTTAAAGCTAAACTCGGGAGAACATGGACAATCAGGAGGAAATTTCATGCTACCGTACGATTTATTTTGCTTCTGTGAATTGCTACAACACTCTGCGATCAGTTAAACACATTTCATGGTTGATTTTCAAGCAAACAAGGTTGAGCGACCCCTGCTGTCTCTCTTTACTCGAGAACAGCAAATTTCTTTCTCTTTCTTTCTTGCGGATTTCAAAATCATGCAACAGAGTAATGACGTAAGACAACAGTGTGTCAATAATATAAATGTACTGATCTAAATTTGACTGTTATCAGGTTGTTTCTGTATTAGTTATTTAAAATGTGCTATGCTGCCGTTCATCTAGACAGGAAAGAAAAGTAAGAGCTGAACAAACTCCAGAACGCCAAAAATAGAGCAGCAATGCCGGCGCTCCACTGCCCCAGTTGCATAAATGTAGATCTAATGCAGACAGTGTAAGTGAGTACAAGTTGAAATAAGCTCTCTGAGGGGAAGTCTGTCAAAAATGACTGCTTCACCTGAATACTTGCCGTGTGGACGGTTTTCAAACTGAGACTGCTTGTGGAAGCTACTGCCTAGCTTACCTACTGTATTTTAAAAACATGAATATACTGTAAATGTACCTTAAAGTGAAACAGTACCTCCACTGCTGACCACATGACTGAGAAAGCAGTGATTCATTAAATTCAGCACATATTTAATCCTGAAAGATCTCTGGCATTTTGTCTACAACAGATCACCTTGAGAAGTTTTTTCACACTTGTCACATTTCTTGGAATACTCTGCAGGTAATGTCAGATAAGAAAAAGTAAGACTTGATGCCAGCTGTGCTGTCAAATCTCACTGACCCTGTGCCAGCTGATAAAAAGTGTGATGGTCAAAACATTAACACCCCTGATGTTGCAGCTACTATGACTGTTTGGCAAAGTCAGTAAATTGAGGATCAGTTTGAGAATGAGATACGTGTATTGGGTAAATGCAGAGTGAAGAACCTATTTCATTTCCAGGAGACATGGATCTGAGAGTGCACACACCTGTGTTTGTGAAGGTCTGAAGGTGCAGCTGAACGACTGCTGCAGCGAGTCCAGGAAGGGCTGGATCTTGTACAGGCCCTGGTTGCTTCCCTGTGACGGCCGGAAAGCCACGATGTGGAAGTATTTGAGAATCTTCTCGAAGCGTGCCTGGCTCATCTTCAAGGCGATGCTCCGGTTGCTGAAGAAGCCTGAGCTCCAGATGCTGAGCACCGACTCACAACGATGCACACTGGTGGAGGTGACAAAGCCCAGGAAGGCCTTAATCTCCTGGGCTGTGACGGGACGCCAGCCTTCATCTGAGCCGAAGCGCTCCTGGAACTTCTTGGCGTACATGTTCGTCTGGACGACCATGTTTTGGATGCAGTTGTCTGGGACGAAGAGCTGGAAGAAGTCCAAGGCAGTGGCGGTTGCCGGCATCTTCTGAGCAGGGCCTGGATCAGGACATGAAGGAAAAAACGGTGAAAAATTATGACAAAGGAATATTTGACAGACAGAGGGTTGACTCACAGACACAACAATGGCCACTTAATCCCAGTTTGTAAACTCTGGCACCAGGCCTTCAATGTGACAGACTTTTGCTGAAAAAAGACGCCTCTCTCGACACTGTAAGACATGATAAAATGAGATTTTGTTGAGCTGTCACTGTCAAGGCTGTGTGGCTGCATACAACCCGCTCCGTGCCTGCTCCTCGAGAATGGGTTAAACGCTACCAATTCACTGAGCATAACTGAACATGACAGTAAAGATTTCTTACTTAACAATATTAGACAGAGCATTGACTAATTAAGGTCAGAAGAATTTACTAGATTCACATAAGCACTGTGCTTTTCATGAATGAGCCACAGCAGCATTCGGTGTGCGTAACACAAGCCGAAGGCAGCAGCTAGAAAGTCAACACAACATGACAGCCACACCATGACCCCGGTGACAGCGTGGTGTTTCTGTGCTCGCAGAAGTTTTCAGCATCTTGTTGCTTTAGTATTATGACAGGCAATGAGTCTTTTACTGCCAGGTCACATTCTGACCTGGGAGTCAATAGAGAGCCATTAATGAAAGCCGTCTGATGTCATCAAGTGATGACAACTCATCAAGACAAAAGAATTATTTCAAATATGTTGTTTTATTTCAAACAAACCTGAATTTCCCAATTTGAAATAAGGTGTAAACCTAGCTTTCACCAAACTTCACTTTCAAAAAATAACAGCCCAGAGCAGAGAGACAGAGAGAGAGAGAGAGAGATGTAGGCTACTGTATTTACCCTAGTCAAAGGGAAAATTTTCACGATTTTCATTTTTTAACATCATCCAAACAAATTAATTTGAATTTTGATTTAAGATCCATTTATTGGCCAGCCCTAGGTTAACCTTAACTCTGCTTATAACTTTGATTATACAGCACTACAGGCACATCATAAATGCATGATGGATGCATGCTTTAAGTAAGAGTTACTGAATTTACAACTGGAATTTTAAAAAACAGTCCTGACATAGAGGCAGCTACTCAACATATTGTGTTGAGTTTGCTTGTTCAAAGTGATGGAGAAATGTTTAAATACACACTGCAGTGACTGGCTCGATGTGTTTGCTTTTGTAATTAGACATTTTTTTGAAAGTTGTAGGATCCATTAAAAGGAATTTGGACTTTAAACAGAACAACTTCAGGCTCAATTGAGCAGCTTGATTGCATTTTTTCTGGCAGCAGAACAAAATGTTTTAATCTCTCTTCCCCTTTCCTAGGCCTGAGTGTTGAGTGCTGCTGCAACAGAAATAATTAAGGACTTTTAATTCACTTGTTTAATGTTAAACCCACCATTCACAAGATTTGAACTTTAATTGTCAAACCAACATGTGGGGAACAAGAAGAGGACAAAAAGAGTTTAGTACAAAAAAAAGAGCCCACAAAGCTGGTGCTCGCTGTGAAGACAGCAGAGAGGCTAAAAATCCACAAATTTAAATTCCATTATTCTTTAAAGCTGAATGTAAAATACGGTTTGATTTTCTTGGAGCCACTCCTCAATAAAACATCTGACATTCAGATGGACGGTCCACTGAGGCAAAACGACTCACCTCAGCTCATCTCAAGAGTGAGCCAAAAATACAGCCTGAGCAGGAATCCAACATTTTATGGATAATGAAATTGTTTCTGTCTTTGAGTGATTTCTTACGTCTCTGCCAGCAGGTATTCAGTCGCATCGCGCTGATAAAACTGGACCAAACATTTACATAACTTTGCTTTCAGACTACTGATACAGGCTGATTTTTGTCTGCAAGGAAAGCTTTAAAATATCAATTTCTCACATTACTGAAAACAAACCTCCAGCTACACTGCACATACACACTGACGTATAATCCCTCATGATTATCAGTTGTTGTGGTATTTCTATTGTCGAGGGACGAACAGCTGCCTGATAGAGCTTCTGTAGCTGTGGATTTAAAAATGAGAGATTACGGTGGAGTTAAAAGAGATAAATCCTCTGTGCAGAGGTAACATGCTCATTTTCAATATTACATAAAAATAACAAGTTCAACTGAGGTTAATATTTCCTCAGACAGATTTCGGCTGTGGCTGCAAAATACTTACATAAAAAAACACAAAAAAATTAGAATGTTTTTCTGATGTGAGTGCACAGACTGTAAAGTTTAGAATGAAGGACAAATCATTTAAAATGATCATCATTCCACTGCTATGCTACTGTTAAATGTAAAACAAAGACTTTGAGAACTCGTTTTGTTTTGACAGCAGATTGTGTGAAAGTCACACTGTGATCAAATCCTCCAGTTTTCTTGTGTACTGAAGATACAGTATGATGATGTGAGACTGTCATTTTGTCATGAAATCGCTCAACAAAACCTCAAGATATTCTGGTGTACAGGAAAGCTGAAAATGATTTTTATGTTTTAAAGTTGCGAATTTTGTCAAAAGCTGAGAAAAGAATCCACATTTTAATTGGAATTTATTCTGATTTCAGTAGAACATGTTTTGTCAGTGACATGCAAATTTTGTCATCAACAACGAATATCTGAAAATCTGATCGTGATCATTTGTTTCCTGTATATTTGAACCTTTTAATTATTGTTTGAAAATGTAGGCCTACATGCAGCATTCTGGAGCTTTTACAGTTTAATTTATTCATATCATCACAGAACAAAAATTCATGGAAAGTCAACAGACCATCAGCAAAGAAGTAAGTTTTATTTTTTTCTGAATAATACACAAGATGTTTTTTTTAATGAATTTTATGATTCAATCTTTTTATTTTTTTGTTGAATTCTATTTGTGTCTTTAGTTTTCTTCATTATTTGGAGAAAAGTGCGTTAAGAATTGGCATCTCTACTTGTCAAAAGGTTTGTAAATAAATCTTAAAACAGTCTTCTATGCAGTATACATACTTCAGATACTCAGAAGAGATTATTGTCTAATTTTACTTTGTGTGTGTACAGACACAGTGTGTGTGTGAGGGCATGTTGTTGTCGGACTGACAGAAAACTGACATATGGAGAGTACCAGTAATCTATCAGATGTGCTCAGCAAAGCGAATGAATAAATAGCTCTTTAATTCCCGTCGACATCACAAGAAGGTGGTTATATAATCTCAGACGTGGATCTATGCTTCATAATCCGCCGCTCGGTCCTTTGCCTCCCCTCTCACACTGCAGGGGAAGCACTCAGGCTGAGATGAGCAGAACACCTCGCCTTTGAACCCAGCCTTGGGTGAGCCCATTTTCACATCAGCCAAAAACTCTGTGGCCTCACACTTCTGCTGCTTGCTAAAACACAAAGGAGAAACAACAAGACGAATGGGTTGGATGGAGTGTGTCTGAGGTTGAGTTGATGCTTTGTGACGGTGGCTGATGATTTATGCACCGGATGCATAGTCTCCATGGAGCAGAGCTGTCACATCAACACTGCGCCTCTTTCAACAAAGACAGTAAGACACACAGACAGGGAAATGGACAAACAAGTGGATGGATAGCTAGACAGAGAAATCCAGAAGTTTGACAGAGATTTTCCTGATGTTTCCACCCCAGGCCGGCTGGAAACCTCTCCTCACTGAGGCAGCTTTCCATCCCACGCCATTAAAACCAGCGAGGAAACATATTTATGTAGATTACATCAGAGCACGCTCTTGGCCACTTGGAGACTGAAGTGTGATTATGCTCCCTGGCAGGCCTCCATCCATCCATCCAGTCAGTAACTCATCTGGACCCTGATGAAGGATGGCGGGACCACACCCACACTGTGCTTGTGCAAACAGTGACTAACTGTATCTCTGCAAACCAAACCCAAGCAGACAGACCCGCCTGACACAAGAGTCAATCCGAGCAGGGTGTGCACCAGAGGACAGAACATCCTGTAACCTTGCTCTCCTCTCGTGCACCAGCCCAGCTCAGTTTGGTTCAGATTATTTTGGATAAGTGACACAGGCTCCTCTCTTACTTTCCATTTCCACGTCCTGTGAAGCAGGATTACTGAGGTTAGCTGGATAAAATCTAGACAGTGGATTTAGTTGGTATTTTCCAGTTTTCCTGGATGAATTTCGCCTTACCTCAGTTTCACAAAAGCAGTGGCATAAGTTAACATGGTGATTCATTCTGTGCAGCTAGCCTGCTCCAGAGCAGGCTAACAGCCAGGCTTGATGAATCCTGCTGCCTTATTTACACAGTCAGCTGTCAGAGTGTATCTGTTGTCTGTCAAAATGGTACTACATATATGTACCTATCATATATTTATCCTTATTATGTACCTTACATATTAACTTTTTACTTCCACTGCTCACTATTAAATGTGTTTCTGAACGAGAAGTCGTACAGAAGGGAAATAAGTAAACCTGAATCTTGTTATGACGTTTTTCAGTTTAGCTGTGGTTCGTACTTTCTTTTTTTTTTTGTAAACCTAACATTCAGCCAACTTTTTCTGCCAAGCTTTTTAGTTTTTTTTTTTTTGTTGTTGTTTTTTTACATAGAACATGTTTGACCTCCTCATAAGTTCCATTAGCAGCTGTTTCCCAATTCTTCTCCACATCTGCATCAGTAAATCTCTGATTGACCTCAAAGTCTATTACAGAAAGCTTTGAACGCACACTCATCTGAATTACTTACACCGGGCCTGACATAGTTGTACCTTCTTATCCTGGCTTGGCAAATGTGCAACCGATTTAGCCAGAATGCACTTATTAGAATAGTTCAAGCCTTGCTTTGTCAGTTCTCCTGGATTTGGGAATAGTGTAACAGCCCTCAGGATGATGGACAGAAGTAAACTGAGCTGCTCTGTCTGCTTGGTGTTCTGCTTTCTGAGATAGCAGGACAATACAGTCACCTTACTTACTACACAGTTCCAACAGCAGACACAGCCGGAAAAACTCATCTCACAATGATATTCCGTCTTTTATTTTGAATTCTGAAATTGCAATTCTCTGCTGCCTGAACAGAGAGGGAACCTTCTTTGCATAAAACCAGTGCAGTTTTTTTAAAAATCTAATTTAACTTTTTTTCTGGCACTCTACATTCATATATGTTTGCTCCAATGTGTGTTTCATGCTTATTTTGTTCAGTGTGAGCAGACTGGAGCTTAGTCCCTATCTGCTACAGCCATATGCTGGTTCACCTCGAAGGGTGCTCAAATGCAACTTGTCACCATGGATACAGGATGCTTTCTCCACCATCTGGAGGAAAGACAGCAGAGGAGGACAAAATATCTCAACCAAGTCGGACAGAAAGCACTGCACAATAAATCCAGACCTTAATGGACAAAAGCTGTTAGCGAGTACAGACAGCAGTGACTGTAGTTAAATGTTGGCTAGCAGAGGATTTAAGCAGCATGAGAACAGTTTGTGAGGAGCCGTGTGCTGCTGGGCATTTTTCACAAAGACAGACTGAGGCAAAGAAAGACAGTGAGACAAAGCACTTGGTGCTGTTGGACTGTCACGATTCACACATGCACACACACAAACGCTAGTCTTTGTTTGCACATACACACACCTAGTGTGCAACCAGAATCAGGCTTCCATGAGCTTTTGTCTCCTGCCAGTACAGTTGATAATTAACTTGGTGCAGAGGGACGAAGGCCAGCATGTGTGCATTAGTGCATGCATCCTGCATATATACACCAGGCTTTATATAGTGTGTGTGTGTGTGTGGTTAAGAACCAGGAAAGACAACATGCTGTTTCTTTAGATTTCTTTAAATTAAACAGCAGTCTCCCTGCGCTGCTCTGAAACATGAACACACACACACAGAGGACAGCATGTGTACCACATATCAAGGAGTGAAGCATCAAAGGCTAAGTGTTTGCCATTAATTGATAATGCAGTGTCACGCTACTATCAGTCACTCACTTACACACGTACAGTGCGCACGAACGCGCACACACGCGGAAGATGCGTGCATACGGAAACAAAAATGAAACAAGCCTCCGCTTGTCCCAGAGCATAACCTTTTTGTGTGCTCATCTGTCCACATTTAGAGCCAAAGAAATGGCTGCCTGTGGTCCGCACTGTGTCCATCCCAGCTCCTCACACGCACCCAATTCTTCCCCCTCGCACAAACGACCTTATTCATCGGGTCGTGCATCACGTCCTACCGTATGTCTCTTTGTACGGCGGCACCGTGACATCCTGCAGAGTCTCCGTCCAGCCCTCCTCCTCTGCCTGACTACGGGACAGGGCGCCCGGGGGTCCGGCTCCGCTGCTCAGGCCGCTGCCACCTCCTGCTCCCCAGCTGTGCCCGCTCTCCTTGTCGGTCCGCTTTTGGTGGTGCTGCTTCGGCTGCTGCTCCTCCTCGCCTGCCTCGGCTATGTAGTTGTCGGAGTCGGAGTCTCCGGAGGTGCTGTAGAAGGGGTTGTCGCTGCTGTCATCCCCGGACTCGCCGAACACGTCGTCGGATATTTGCAGGCTCTCGTACCGGGAGCGGGCCGCTTCCAGGAGAGACAGTGCCTTCCGCCCGCACTCCGCCATCTCTGCGACGCTGCTCTGCTCCCCTCTTTCTTCCTCCCTCTTCCTCACCCTTCCACTACGGCTTCGGCGGCGTGCAAGTGGTCACGACGTGTTTGCTTTCGGTGTGGCCGCTGCACCCTCCTCTATCTCAGGGATGAATTGTGACTACCTTGCCCTCCAGGCTCGGATGTGATGGAGCCCGGCGGTCAGAGGTGTGGATCCGGGGAGAGCTGTCCGCCTCAAGGGTACTGAAATATTTCCGCCTGCTCGCTGTGTGTTCGGCGCTGCGCACTGGGCAGAATCATCAGTAGTTGTGGCACAGCATCCGGGTTGAGAGACCAGCGATTTCTCCACGCTGAGAGAAAAGAAAGAAAGGGAGTGTAGTGGCTGCTGCTGCATCACCTGACGCCGCAGCCCTGCCCTGTTATCCAATGACATTAATTTTCTCATCCAGACTCAAAGAGGAGCATCTGCGATGAGCCGCTGGAGCCCAAATGTGGAAGAATATGATGAAGAATGGTAACAACAACATTAGAATAAAATGTTGGACACTAAGCATTTGGCAGAACGGAAAACAAAGAACATATCTAATGTTATCCTGACCTATAAAAAGAGTGACCAAATGAATATTAGGCTAGACCTTTTCCTATATTTCACAAAATAATCTCACCACAGGAGAGCTGTTTGAACCCACAAGATCAGAGTTTTCTCAGCTGTCAAGGCAGTCCAGATGTTTGCAGTTTGAGTGACCTTCAGTGCTTGAAAAATTTCAAATCTGCACAAACTCAATGTGCAGATGAAAATTCAAAGGCCACGAAGAGCAGCTGAATAGACCTATGTGTTTTAGAGTACTTCCCGTTATTTTCTGTTAACTTTCACCATAAAACCTATTTCTTTATTTGACTGTATGTTGGTGTCTCATTAGCCCACTTGTACCGAATTAAGTTGAACCTAATTCATGTAGCCTAATCTAACTGAATTTTCACTTTTTAAACATAATGCAGCATCAGTTTGAGTTTAAAAGTAATTAAAGAGGCTGCATGATACATCTTCAGAGCTTGCTAATTGATATTATGGAGCCTTGTGCCCACATCTATTTGAAACGGAAGCCGAGAGCGGCCATGGTCACTGCTATCTGTTTTCATTCTGTTATCTTGAGATCACGAAAAAATCATTCCATTATCACGGGATAAGGGCTCGTTTTCTGTGATAATAGGATCATGACTGCTCTAGGCTTCCGTAATTTGACACGTGTAATGCTCACAATAAACATTAGGCTATCAAACATATCATAGACAGCCCACAACTTAACTGTCAGTCTACGCTGAAATTCGTTTTGTGTCGTCAGACAGCTCTGCTCAAAAAAACGCACAGATTAGACATACAAATGACACAGACAGCACAAATTTATAGAAGCACATCAGCGGTCATGACCATGGAACATATGACATAATCTTTCTTTCTGACAAAACGATATGAATTTTAAAAATCCTGATTATTTTACTGAAAACCTGAGATGGACCTAAAATTTTTCCCCTTTTTCACACATTGCTAATCTTTCAAAAAGCTTCTGATAAGCCTCACCTCGCTTTGTAGTAGTACATTACATTTACCATTTGCTGCCTCTAGGGGGCACTGTGGTGTTATTTTAACCTGTGTAGTGGTCCTCCTACTTCTTCTTCCTCGTTGGTGCGCTTGCCATGTTTGCGGAAGCTTGGTTACGGCAGCCAGCTGGAGACCTGTGTGTATTTGTCTTTACGTTGTAGTTGTGTTTTGTAATGCAACATGAATCTACCAAAAGGACCAGACTCTTTGTGCTTCGACAAGGATGTTTTTATGAAGGTAAGAATCCGTTAACGTTCCGTTTGCTAGCGTGTTAACGGTCGCTCATGCTGCTAAACTAGCTAGCTATGGCTAATTGACTGGTAACGTTATAAGCTGTTCATACTAACTGTATTTGTCCAACTTTTTGGTCATTCAGTGTAGATAAACTGACGTTAGTTTTTTGCGCATATAAACTTCCACATCATAAAAAATCGTCAGTAGCGAGCGACGTTGGCAGCGCGTTAAATTGTGAGTTCCCTGAATTTGTCTTTTTGAGCTGTCAGTCTGCAGCTAACGTTAAGTCGCCTTTTTGCTACAGCGTTTGTGCCGAACTTTTCTTATGTTAGTATCAATCGGTGTTATTGTATGCATAGCTGATTATCCAGCCCACCTATCTGAATGTGTCTGTATCCTGGTCGCTGTCTGTAGGATGACTTTGACGTGGACCAGTTCGTGGCGGAGTGTCGGAAGCAGGTCCAGCTGGAGGAGATGAGAGAGGACCTGGAGCTCTACTACAAACTGCTGAAAACAGCCATGGTGGAGCTCATTAACAAGGATTATGCCGACTTTGTTAACCTCTCCACCAATCTGGTTAGTAGTCATTAATGTTGCCCATACCACTGTGGTTTTACTACATATTAAACTGTAATTCGCAAAAGACAGGCAGATAATCTCGAAATCATTGTCTAGATATTTCCTATAATTTCTATAAAACTAGCTTGACTTTTTTTTTTTTTTTTTTTTTTTGTAAAATCGACATCAGATAAGATTTTTGTGTTTTATGCCCTAGAGCCTGATCTAAATGTCAGCCAGTCATTGCTTTAAATCCACAGGTATTGCTGTGCATGTTGGCAGATAATTTGGACTGAATTTTTCCTCAGATGCAGTATATAATAACTATAGTTTTGTTTCCTGTTTTAAGCCTTATTTCAAAAGAACAAACAAACAGCAATTATGTTTACTGTTCAAATGATATTGTATTTACTGTTTTTCATCTTTGATGTCAGGGTTTTGGCTGTACTGTTAAATGTCTTCTATACCAAAACATTTATGTTATGTTGAATGTCAAAAGAAGAATATTGATTGGCTGTTAACTAATTTGTATTCTCAAGTATCATTATTGGCATCAGCCTCAAATGTTCTGTATTGCCTGGCTCTTTATATGCTCCAAAAAAATAAAAAAAAGGGAGCACAATCCACAGTTTTCATTTTTTGAAAGTAAATTAGCTGATGATAGACAGATCTCTGGCCTCTGCTCCTTGTCCTCAGGTGGGGATGGACAAAGCCCTCAATCAGCTTTCTGTGCCACTGGGACAGCTGCGAGAAGAGGTTATGGTATGTGCTCTGATTCAATATACTGTGAGCTTTAATTAATTCCTGCTACAGACGGTTTATGGATGGTTTTGGTTGTTATTCATTGCAGAGTCTTCGGTCCTGTGTGAGTGAAGTGATTCAGGCTATCGAAAACCAGCTGTCCAAACAGGAAGATTTGCAAAAGAAAAAGGTTTGTGTCCTTGTTTTCATGTCTGACTTTATCATTTGATCATATTTTGTATTTATAATATACCGCCCCAGCTTTATATGTAGAATATGACATGAAATAGTAGAGACTTAATTAATTATCAATTTATTTATTTATTTATTTATTTTCAGGTGTGTGTATTGAGGCTAATTCAGGTGGTGCGTTCAGTGGAAAAGATTGAGAAGATCCTCCACTCACAGAACTCCAAGGAATCCAGCTCTCTGGAAATCAGCAGGTAGGAAGTGACAAGCTGACAGACCCACTGGTATCAAGGGGAATATAAACTGTCTTTGTGTCTGACGTAATGTCCATCTCTCTATATACAGCCCCTTATTAGCAGGCCAGATCCTGGAGAGAATCGCTACAGAATTCAACCAGCTGCAGTTCCACGCTGTACAGAGCAGAGGAATGCCTTTACTGGACAAAGTCAGACCTGTAAGTGTTGATTTAGTCAGTCAGACCGGTGATAAATCATCAGTCAGTCAGTTAATCAGTCACTTGGTCTGTTAGGCAGTTCTTCTGTCTTTATGATATATATAGATCATCAGTTTGTGTGCATGCCCTCTGTGAAGTGGTATTTCATACAGCAGAAAAATCAGCTCTACCATCTGTGCTGAGTATGCAGAAAATATCTAGAAAGTATTTGATCCTGTTTTTCACATTGATACTTCATTTGTTTGAAATATTTTCACTACTCATTTTGAACTGTGTTTGATATGTTCTGTGCTCAGCGCATCGCGGGGATCACCTCCATGCTGCAGCAGTCTCTGGAGGGTCTGCTGATTGAGGGTTTGCAAACATCTAATGTGGACATGGTGCGTCACTGCCTGAGGACATATGCCACCATAGACAAGACCCGAGATGCTGAGGCTCTTGTAGGACAGGTGCTGGTCAAACCGTACGTGGACCAGGTAAACACGGTTTACAGGTTGTGATATACTGTTGATCCAAGTGCCCTTCTAAGCCATTAACTGATGACTTTGACAGAACATCCTCTCCTCTTCTCTCCCTCTTTAGGTGATTGTAGAAGAGGTGGTAAAGTCCACTCCCAATGGTCTGCAGTTAATGTACTCCAGACTTTTGGAGTTCGTTCCTCATCACTGTAGACTGCTTAGAGAGGTGACTGGAGGAGCCATATCCAGGTACCGATGCAAATTCATTCAAAGCATCTAAAGATCAAGTAGTTCTATGTTTTGTTTTGGAATCTGCTGATACTGAAAGATAAGGAACACCTGTTTTTGATATGTGTTTTTAATACTTTGTTAGTGTAATTACATACATTATTAACTCAACATATTTTGGCAGAAAGATTGTTTCCATCTGTTTGTCTAATGACTACTCGTAAATTGTGTCAATTGAAGATTGATTTAATGAATCAGTTTTTTAAGTCTTGACCTGTGGTGTCACAATGGCTTCTCCTCTCAGTGACAAAGCTGACATAGTGCCAGGCTATGACTTCCTGGTGAACTCTGTATGGCCAGAGATGATCAAAGGCATAGAGGAGAGGTTGGCCTACCTCTTCAACCCTGGAAACCCGGACATTTTCTATGAGGTACAGCCACATTGACACAAGTGGTGTTAAACTGTGTAGATTCACCTGCGTGTGTTTCTGTTAACTCTTTGTTCTCTTTTATAGCGTTACAGCGTGAGCATGGAGTTTGTGCGGAAGTTTGAGCGTCAGTGCAGCTCGCAGGCCAGTGTGAAGAGACTGAGAGTCCATTCGTCATATACCAGCTTCCACAACAGATGGAACCTGCCTGTCTACTTTCAGCTACGGTGCATATCTCTGTGCTCTACATACTGCAGCCTGTATGTAGGCAGTGTCTTTCATTCCCCCCTCATGCCTCGATTGACCAGCTGTATGGAGGTGTGACAGGAGCCAGGGTTTGAGCTTCTCTGGAGCTCTCTTTTTTTTATTTCACAACTATTTCTGTCACTTTTTGTGAGTACAACACCATAAATGCCGCCCAAGAGAGATTGCCTTTAGTGATGTGCGCCCTCCTGTAAATTAGCCTTTACTTGCATGCACTGCGTATAAGATGTGTGTTTTGGTCATTTGAATTTAGACTTCTCAGCGTAAATGAATTTGCTCTGGCTTTGGTGAAGCTGCAATATCTGTGTAGCATGTATTTTGAAAAATTGCCTTGTCTCACTTTAATGAATGTAATTGAGACAACCTTTATTAAGATGGCATCCTGCCAGTGTTTTTTAGGAGAAAAAGACAAGTCGAAACAATTGTTTTTCCTCATGGGTTTGAATTTCTTTCAGAATGATGAGAAGAACACAAATATAAATGAGTATGATTGCCAGCAGATTACTAAACATGACACTGGACCTTGACTGAATGACCATTGATCCGTGTTGAAAAGTAGAGAAGCTGTCTACTGTTTGTCCACCTCCTCCGGTCCCCACAAACACACACACACACAGTAAAGATTTGTGTCCGCATTTCTCAATACGTACCAGCACAGTTCAGCTTTGTCTGGAAAGTCCATAATTTCCAATGTACATGGTGTTGTTTCACGTCATGAGCATGTGCATATCAGAGCTGATGCAAGAACCAAGCTGATAACACATTGATTGTTTTGTCCTTCGCCGCTTTGTGTGTGTGTCCTTGTTTTTCAGCTACAAAGACATAGCAGGAAGTCTGGAGAACGCCATAAGTGATGGACTAGAGGCTGCATTGGGTAGGAAACTATCTTTAATCATGAATATCAGAGTGTATCAAATACTTTTACCTGCAGTAACTGTGTATCTGCCTGTTCATGTGCAGCTGGCAGTGCATACCACCTGCAGGTGTCTGAGGTTTTGTGGTCCTGTCTAGTGAGATGTTGGTCAGACAAAGTGTACCTGTCACCTCTAGCCCATCGATTCTGGAAGCTCACATTGCAGCTCTATGCACGATATGCCAAGTTTCTTGATGAGGTAAACTTAAATAAACCTGTAGAGGACTGTAATGATTTAAAGATTATTTTTAGGAGCAGTAAACCTCAGCAAGGCACTGTAGTTGTTTTTTGTTCAACAGTGTTGGCACTTCTTGCTTGGTGTCTGCACAGGTGTTGACTAAGACTCCATCTCCTGATATGACTAAAGAACCAACCAGACCCCTACCAAGCTCCGCCTCCTCCACCTCCAGTCGAACGTCAATGGATGAGGGCGGCAGTGAGAGTGGGAGTCCCACCTCCCTTTCCACCAAACAGCTGGTCTACATTGCAGCTGACATCCAAAAGCTGCAGGAGCAGGTTCACACTCATCAACGAAATACATGAATTTACACATTTAGATCCAGTGTACCTACATATATTGCATCTTAGACTCAGAGTTAATCTTGGTCTAAATTTTACATCAGTGACAAAATTTCTTTTTTAGATAACTTACTGGTTTCTATTTAAATGTTTTCACACTGAACGCTTGCTCCTTTTTCCTTAGATACCAGAGTTGTCAGAGATGGTCAGACAGCGGATAGAAGCCATCGGTTTCAAAAACTTTGCTATTGTAGAAGGTAAGCTACCCATACAGTGCATATAAAAATGAATTTTACTCTTTAATTCCTTTGCATTGTTTTTGTTTTTTTTCCTTTTATCAGGAAATGAGTGAGAAATGTGCAGTGAGATTTTGACACTAGCGTACACTAGTAAATAACAACTGTTGCAAAGCGTTAAATGTTTTTCTGAATAGAAACTAATATATGTGTGGAATTCCAGGTAATTTGTGGAGAACTTTTTTGGGAATCGTTTGTATTTCTGCAGTATTTCTGCTGTGGTCTTTTTTTATGGAAAATGTGCCAAGAGACTTATTAAGTGCAAACATGAATCCAGTGTTCACTGCCTTTTAAAAATAAGCATTCCACATTCAGCAGGCTTTTGCACATGACAAATTAAAAGACAACATCTCAGTCACAGCATAAAATTTTATGATCATCTCACCGTTTCTAGCTTCAGCACAAACGTAACACGTGTGTGTGTGTGTGTGTGTGTGTACTTTTGCATTAACTCTGGCTCTCTTCTCTAACAGATGCTCTGTCAGACTCCAAGGCTTGCTTGTCAAGTAGCATTCCCACTCTGAACGCCAGGATGACCCAGCATCTGACTGAACGCAGCTGCCGCTTCCTGAAGAACGCCTCTGAGGTTCCACGACTCTACCGCAGGACAAATAAGGTCAGGAAAGCTTTGTTCTGTGTTTTGCCTACATTTCATCATGTCACATATTTTAGAGAAAACATCAGAAGCTTTCTTTGTCTGATGTGGACAAAACCTAAAGGTCAAATCTACTTGGAAATGAAGTTGACACACTTGTACAGTGTATACTTTGATATTTCAATCTTTCAGTAAACTGCACAACTCTACATCATGAAAATGGAACCAGAAACGCAGTCTACTTTAATAATTTAAGTAGGGGGGGACTGAAAGTCTGAAACTGTTGTGATAGAAAGTCAAGAACTTGATATCAGCTGTCTCTACATTGTCAACATGAACCAAATGCTGAACGTCAACTGCAGCTTTCTCCTAACCTTAATCTCTAAGACAAGCAAATAATGAAATGTATATCTTTGCACCTCACTGTGCACACAACATACTACTTCCTCCTTGAACAGGATCTGCCAGTGCGTGCGTCAGCCTACATGGACAACGCCTTACGCCCGTTACATCAGTTAGTGACTGACTCAACAGGGCTGGTAAACCCCTCAACAGCACAAGAGTGGCTGCGAGTTACGTTGTCTGAGTGCACACAGAGGTAGGCGAACACACACACCTGCTAACATAACTAGACCCAGATATAGTACCAGTGTTAAAGAACTAAAAAGTTTGGCCTGTCTTTGTGATATTTATTATTTAATGAGAAATTCCATGTAATATTAAACTGCATTTCGTTTATAAAAGTTGCATATTTTTCATCCCTAAAGACTGCTTTCTAACTGTAGCCAATAAAGTTTTTGTCTTCCACTTTCATTTTTCATCTCTCTTGTGTCCAGGTACTACGAGACCATCTCAGAGGTGCTGAGCTCAGTGAGAAAGATGGAGGAGAGTCTGAAACGATTGAAGCAAGCCAGAAAAGGTGCGACCACAACTGCGATGGCAGGAGCAAATGGTGGACCCACAGATGACAGCAAGATCCGACTTCAGCTGGCACTAGATGTGGAATACCTCGGGGAGCAGGTAGGTGGCGTGTGACGCATGCAGACAACTTGCTACAATGTTCTGCCTCACTCTTCAGAGGCATCTTATAGTGGACATGAAATATGGAGTAATTTGAATGTAGTTTGTTTGATTTCTACCTAAGGCAAGATATGGCATCGAATTCAAACTTCATATTTTTATAATATTGTTGGAAAACCAGAAAGTAATTCACTTTTTCGCCAGTAGGGCGCAGCCATCTTCACACAAGCTAAGCGGTGATGTCAGCGGAGTGGTTCTGGTGCTGCCTGTGGGGAGGACAAACATTACATCTCCAGTGCAGATAAACCTTTCTAGCTGTTTTGATGGACAAATTGGAGTTTGGGATTACTCATACAGACATGAAAACACAAGAAAAGAACCATTACGAAGGTAGTGAGAGGTACAATTGGTATAAAGTTATTTTTTCCAAGGTGAGACTAACTTTATCATCTCTTAATGAGGAGGGAGCTCTTCGTTTCCAAAATAACAATGCTACTGCGATACTACGTTACTTCAGAAGCAGCAAAATCTTGGTGGTGTCTTCACATTAGGAATAAAAAGACTGTTTTGTTCACTGACAAATGGATGGATGCATGTTTACCGACCCAAAACGACGGCTTGGTTAGGTTAGCTAATGTTAGCTACATTAGCTGCTGACACTACAGTAATGTTATATTATAGCCGATAACATTAATCTTTCAAATCAATGTTGTGAACCGACACCTTGATGGAGACAAGTTAAACTCACCTACTGACTCCACCAAAGTGTCGGTTCACAACACTGATTTAAATTATTAACGTAGCCAGCTTTACATTAATGTCACCATGATCATCAGCAGCTAATGTAGCTAACGTCAGCCTAATCAAGCCGTCAGTTTGGGTTGGTAAACATGCGACCGTTCATTTGTTAGTGAACAAAATAGTCTTTTCATTCTTGACACCACCAAGATCTTGCTCCTTCTAAAGTGACAGAGTAACGTAGTAACGTTAACGTTATATTGGAAACGGAGAGCTTCCTCCTTCTAAAGACAATTGGTTTATAAACTATAGATGACAAAGTTAATCTCGTCTTGGAAAGAAAAACTTCTTATCACGTTTACTTCTCACCACCTTTGTAATGGTTTCTCTCTCGGGTTTGCATGTCCATGTGAGTAATCCAAAACTCAAATTCGTCCGTCAAAACAGCTGGGAACCGGCGTTGCAGTGTATGTCCCCCCTATTGACAGTAAGTCCCTGCAAGCAGAACCATACCAGTGACATCACCGCTTAGCTTGTCTGAAGATGGCTGCGCCCTGTTGGCGAAAGAGTGAATTACTTTCTGGTTTTCCAGCAGTATTATCAAAATCTAAAGTTTGAATTCGGTGCCATATCTCAGCTTAGGTAAAAATCAAACAAACTACATTCATATTACTCCATATTTCATGTCCACTTTAAATACTTATGATGATTATCATCCTGCTCTCTACCATGTTGTGTCTCAGATCCAGAAGATGGGTCTTCAGCCTGGTGACATCTCCATGTTCTCCACTCTAATGGACCTTGTGAAAGAGGCCCGAGAGCTCGCCGAACAGAACCAGTAAAAAAGGTGAATTCATAGTAACGGAAACCCATTACGGTGCTGCACTCATCTGAGCATTTCCTGAGGACTTGTGAACGAAAAAAGACTGCGGTCCCAGTCCAGGCCAAAGTCACAGTCTGTTAACAGCTTATGAAGATCAGAACAAGAAGAATGAAAGACAAGAACTGACACCACTGAATCCTTTTTCAACCTTTTGTACTAAACACGTTATTTGATGCAGTCTTTCAAGCCCCAGTGCACAAACATTTCAGCCTGCCAGAGATGGCTTTGGATTGGATCATCGTAGGTTCTGCAGCGTGAACAAGAGACTGCACCACACTATGTTGATGAAATGTTTTTCACTGCACTGCTCTACAGAAGTTTTTTTTTACTAATCATATAGTATAACGAGTCTAAAGTCTGAGAGTGAATGTCGATGAAACAATATTTATGTAATTTCTGCTACTTGGTGAAGGAGTCGTCTCAAAAAAATACTTTGGTTATTAAGTCAACATGTAAGTTACATTTTTCTGTTAAAAATCAAAATTGTATATATATGTATATTGTGCACAACATAAATCCAAAAAACTTGGCATGCTGTTCAAAATTAGAAATGAAAATTTTAAATATGTTGAAAGGAGTTGATACAAACTCAGTTACCATTCTGCATCTCATCTTAATTTTCATTCAGTAATAAATGTAGAGTAATATCCAAACAGAAAGTTGAATGACCGCTGGTGCAGCATTCCCTGCAGTCCAGTTTAAAGCGTCCTCTTTTGACCTGTTTGGATGATGAAGATCGATACAAGACTCAAATAGCACTGAAATAGTAATGACTTTGTCTGAAAGTTGATGATAAACACTGACAATTGAACTTAGTTTGGATACAAACGTTTTATTACGGCAGTCACAAGTTGCAACAAAACAAAAAATAAACTCTTAGTTACAATATACAACGTCAGTCATTTGTCACCGAGAATCATGGTTACAGTACCAAAGTACCAACTCTACTGAAAAATACTGTGCAGAGCTCTTGTTTCTTTCCCATAAAACTTATAGCAAACAAATTTGAATTTTTAACACTGCTGGAAAACAGCTCAAAGTTACTGGTTTTATAAATACTATTCATAGATCAGCTTGGCGGTTAGAAATATCATTGTTAAATACTGATAGATCCTTTGTGAGCGAGGTTGCTTCATCCCTCACGTATGGCATGTGGTCATTACATCAGTTGAAAACAAGAGTTTGATCTAAATTAAATGTCTGTTGACGTTTAAATGATTGACTTCAGGCCCTGCAGAAAACAAGCTGAAGTACATTATGAAGAAGTGGGAGTTGTACGTTGGACATTTTTCATATTAGATGTTTTGTTGGTTTCAAGCACTATTTAAGTTTAGAGAGTAGGGTTGGTGATCTTTCCCAGCATGAGTATGGCGTCAGAATCTCCATCTACGACAGAAAAGAAAAATGGCCGGTCAATGGACAGTTTCAGAGGGACGCCTCCTTCCTGGATCTTGTCCTGAGGATCTGGTCCACCTTCGGACATCTCAAACATGACCTTGTTGATAGCCTGAGAGGAGACAGAGAGCTCTGTTAATGATGCACACATAAATAACAAATGTTTTCCTAGAATATGACAAGATGACGATTTATCTACTTCACCTTATCTACAGTGAAGGGTTTCATGTCGCTGAGTTGGCTGAATTCAGCCTGGGAGCCCAAAAGTTGGGCCTCAATTTCTGGATCCATGTTAGCCAGCAGGTGACGCAGATCAGTCACAGCAGACATTGAGAACTTTGGGAGGGACAGCTCCAGCAGACTGAGTGGAAACATTAAAAATTTAAGCGCTGGCTACTGAAAATGTTGAGTGACAAGTTAAAACAAAAGATGCTCCAGATTTCTAGTCACCTTGTGGTATTGCACAAGACAGAGGTGATAATAGCAGTTGTTTAGAGGTGATTGGAGTTTAAAAAAAATCAGAATACTCACCCTTCCTGGAAGTTTTGGTGCCAGTCAGTCATGACGTCCGTGAGCAGCTTGGACTCTATGTCGTGGAGGTCGACTCCTTCATGAGGCAGTACAAGCAGCATGTAGGACCATTTGCTCAGAGACAGCTTCACAACTGTGCACCGTCGTACCTTCACGGTAATAAAAGGAGAATATATTACAGGTGAGTCCGGTCATTAAGACCATTAAATATTCACTCAAGTACATTTTACATCTTACAGCTGCAAATATATAGTAAGCAGAAACACACCAATAAGCAAATCTCCTGAGCTATGATTTACCTTGTCATTTAGATAGTGGTATTGACCTGTGTGGGTCATCAGTGGAGCCATCACTGTGGTTGTTTCATCAACATGAAACTCCTGTAAGGAGGTTTTCTCTGGTTGGAATGCTGTTCTCCAGTTGCCTAGACAAGCAAAGAAAACGATCAGGTACTGCAAAGTGGTGCAATAGATGGTACCCCAAACAATCATCATGGTTGATCAACATCTGAGTCAACCGCACATTTCGATGCGATTGACTGGCACGTGTAAACTGCTCGGTAAACGTACTTAGACTTTATTGCAAATCTGTCTGTGATCTGTGAATAGGTGGGACAGTACCTCACTTGTCCAAAAAATAATAACAGTGAAAAATTAGACAAGAAATACAACACAGATCTGCAAAATTTTATCTGTTTTTAATCCAATCTTTGGTGTCACATGCAGTGTACCAGGCTTGAATGATTGATTTACTATTATCATCCTGACATGTGAGGAAGTCTTAAAATCTGTAATCACATCACACTCCTAAAATACAAAAGTGAGTTTTTGTCTTGAATACTCTGTACTCTGTCATATAAACTCAACCAAGGTCTAAACAAAAGAGAGGAAGAGACAGACCTTGGAAGTTGAAGGAAGTCAGAAACAGAAGGTCACTGCTGGAGTTCAGCTCTTTGAAGACGCTCTTCACCTTCCCATCTGATGTCTTCTCCACGAAGCTGTTCAGCAACTGCTCAGCCTCCTGAGGTTTGGAGAAATCCACGCTGCGGATAAACGATGTGTCTGAGAAGTCCTGTGTGCCCTGAATAAAGTCCTCAGATAGTTGAGCATCCTGGCGAGTAAAGGTCCACACCCGGGTGGTGATTTCATCTTTTGGTCCATCGTCCACCAAAGAGTTAATGCTCTGCAGGGTCTTGAGAACCTTGTGTCCGTCCACTAAAGACACACAGTCCTCACGGTCGGTGCCACTGCTCAGGCCCAGTAGAAGCTGGATGGAAAGTAAAGAATTTTAAAGTTCTCTGAATTAACGCACAAGACCTGAAATTCTCATAAGAACATATCAATCATCCCTCAACCGAGACCTTTTTTTTCTTCAACAATGAAAACAAATCAAAAACAGACCTGGAAAGAGCTTGCTGTCTTCTTGGATGCTCCTAGGTAGAAGGTGACGAGGGATCCGAAGGTGTTGACTGGAGACAAGAGGGTGTTGGTGTTTTGCTGCTTGCTGCTAAGAGCCTGGTACATCCTCAGGCCCAGAGAGTTCAACAGCTTAGCCAGAACTGCTGTCCTCTCTGTAATGTTCTGCCTCTGTGCATCCAGGTTTGACGTGTCCCTGCTGTCAGGTGTCAGGACTTCAGTGTTAAGGCGGACCACGGAAAGTGTCACCAGAGGCTTGGACGTCTGGGCTTGCAGGGTCTCACAGCTGACATTCTCAGCAGCAAAAAGATGAAAAGGGTGAACATAGACGCGGTTGGCTTGGCTTCCTGACATGTGACAGTAGAGTAGAAGGGCCAGAAGAGGGGTCTGCAGAATCTGCATTTTTGCCTTTTGTTGGTGGTCACCTCAAATCCCAATTCCCTCTGTGGTGGGAGACAAATAGTTTTAGTTTACAATGAAATACCTTTTGTATACCAACTGACCACCTGCCTCTTAAATCTTGGTAAGCACGTAGAGCTGTCTGGCCTATGAATGGTAGCCTCATTCACTATTAGTGTGGCTTTCATCTGAAATCTGGCTTAATCTGGTTTTCTGTCTCTGACAGGACTGACTGGCAGGAACATTGGACATAGAGCGGCATGTCAGTGATGGATTGATTGTTTATTGTGTTTCTTCTCTCCTACTGGTCATTGAATGAGAGCAGGCATTGCCCTCTGCAACAGAGGTCACATAGATAATGAAGATGCATTTGTGTGTGAATTTCTGTGTTCACAAGCTAAAATAAGATGGATGTTTCATTTGAATAGTGTTTGTTTGGATCCTGTTTAAGAAGCCATCTGACTGAGCGCCTGCCATCATCAAGCGAAATTACATTCTTAATTGTCATCGAAACTTTTCTCTAGACACCTTGATGGGAAAAATATGATTCTTTGGTCAAATTTAGCTGTATTTATGCCATCATACCCGTACAAATGAACATATCTAGAATGAATAAATAAATACAAGTTACAAAACAAACATTTACATACACATCAAGTATGTAATAAAAATTTGAATATTTTTGCTTGATTATTGATAAGTTTATTGAAAGATTTCATGTCTTCTGAACTGCCCGCTGTAATTTTGTTGCTTGAGCTCCAGATAAATGCAACAGAAACAGTTTAAAGCTGAACTGACACTTTCTTTGCTTCATGAACACTTCTCATGCAATATACTGGATGTCTGTGATGCTGAATAATTTAGTTGAGTGCTCTTGTGCAAAATAGGACTTCATCCTTTGAGTTGAATATGCAAAAATGTGGACTGATGGACTCTTGGAAGAGGTGAGCACACACTGGGTTCTCCTCTGTTTGGACACGTACCACA
>JAPQLA010000003.1:17256785-17267813 GCA_029822935.1 Naso vlamingii | reverse complement strand
ATGAGGAAGGGCTTCTCGTCAACGATAGACTCTGCTCCTGGAGACATGGGAGGTTGAGTCTGAGCCTGGGACTCTGAAGGAAGGCTGGCCAACTGTCCTGCCAGTGTGGACAGCTGGTTGAGAGGGTTATCCATAACCAAGTCATGGTGATGGTGATTCTGATTTGTAGAATGCCCTTCATCGACTGCTCGACCCTGATTATCATAGCTCTCCTGACGTAGGTGGGGCAGCTCATGGGAAAAGTCGTTCACATTGTCAGTCTTGTGCACCACCATAGAGGGGGGGCTGAAGTTGATGAGGAGCCGGCGGCCATAACCCAGTGAGCTGGCCTTTTTCTGTAAAACGCTCAGCATCTTTTTGTGGGAAAGCGAGCGAGCTCCTTTCATTGGCAGGAGTTTGTGACGCCGTCGGCGATGATGTGACAAGTTGCTACGATCACTGCAGCGAAATGAGCAAAGCTCACACTTGTAAGGCTTCTCACCTGTGTGTGATCGCATGTGGGCCTCCAGGTGGCGCTCGTAGGCTGAAGCAAACGGGCAGAGATGGCAGCGGTGAGGTTTTTCTCCTGTTTGATTAGAGAGAACAAGCTTAGTAACAAAACTGTGTCAATATTTTTACCTGAACATAAACTCTTACCACTTGCCTGTGTGAATTCGGATGTGCTCAATGAGTCTTGCTGTGCCTCTGGTGGCATAGTTGCAGTAGCGGCACTTGAGTTTCCCATCGTACGTTCTCTCAAAACCATCCACCAGGATCCCTGAGCTGTCCTCCAGTGACATGTCCACTGAGGGGTGATCCAGTCCATTCTGACTGCAATCTGCACACAGGAAGCATGGCAATTTTATAACTTAATACAATAAAAAAATAAAAACGTCCCAAACAAAACCTCACTGTACTTAAGTATCTAATAAACTAAACAATCCAGTAGTGATTTTTCATTTTACTAATCACTGTGAAAATGTCTACAGCTGGCATTCCAGTTCATCACAAAATAATGTGCAGTACAACTCTATGGCCACATCTGTGCTGAACTGCACGTAACATCTGTCACAGCCTGACCATGTGGCCATTACAAAATCAGCTGTTCTGTTTTCATCTGTGAAATTGCAAATAGCTATAAGAATCTTCAGTCATACATCAAATAATGTTTGTAGGTGAATCTGTCAGCTGTTTGCCTAAACTAAACTGTCAAACTGCATCAAATCCAGGCACTTAAATACCGCTGAACTTTCACTGGAGGACAGAGAAAACTGTCACAGCCAGCTAACGTTACCTGGTGGAAGCTCGTCTGCCTCCTTGACGCCACTGACAGAGCCTGAGATCATGTTGACATGTTGAGTCTGCTGGCTCAGATATTCCTGGAAATCCTTCACAAAGTCAAGCGTGTCCGGCTTTTCCTCACCCATTGAAAAAGTGTGATGCAACCTACCAGTTACTGAAGAGCAAATAAAATCGGCAAGAGTCCAGGAAACGAACTACATAACAAATACAATATATTACAAATACATTTAAGTACACATGCAACCGATCAAAGTAGCCCCATCGTTAACGTAAGCTAGCTGATTTTCTGAGATGCACACCAACCTCTCCGACGATAACTCGTTGGACAAATGTAGCCAGAATTGTCCGGTTGGTTGTAAGAGTCGTTTTCTGCTTTTCCAGACACAAAGACGGGATAATCTTGGAAATACGTGATTGACAAACAGGAAATCGGCGCGATCCGATGTCTGGTCGCTCGCCCCTACACACCGCTCCCCGTCATCGTCATGTTGTTACCAAAGCTACGTGCGTACGCTGTTAGCCACACCGCTAACGTTAGCTTATCTCGGAGAAAGCATCTTTGTCAACAGAAACACCGCGTATCCGGTCAAAACCGTCATTATTTACATCGTGTGTACTCGTTTGACTAAATCCTCAATAGTGCTGCTGTTTTTTTTTACAAATATTCTTTCAGACGACCTATTAGCAATTCACTCGAAAAACAAACTGCTAAATCAAAACAATAAACCAGTTTGAGGGGTGAAAGTTCAATCTGCGTGCACCGGTGAAAACCGTCCTACCACAATCTCAGTGCAGGAAGGTTCCTGCCAGTACAGATGTAGGCTAACTTTGGTCAAATTACAAAGAAACACTGTTAATTACATAGGACGGAAAACATCTCAACGTTTGTTAAATTCTATATATACTGACGCGTCTGCTTGTCATCTGTCTGAGCTCGAACACCGAAGATATCAATTTTAAAATTTAAAACATAAGATGCTTCAGGATTGGGTAAGATACAGTTAATCGTAAATAGGCTAATGTATTATTTACAAATAGGTGTGTATAGCTTGATGTTGGTCACGCATCTAAAATGCATGTTGTTAAAGTAAATGTGTGAAGAACTTTTCCCCAAACATTTATAAGCTTTGTCTAACTAGCTAAAAAGCACTTTTATCTGAGAAGATGATTTACCAGCACCGTCATCATTTGTAACTGGCTTGAACCCTAACCCTGGAGAAACGAGTTTTTTCTTTTTTCTTTATTTTCGGGCAGACTACAAACACTGTAGTCTAATTAATGCACAAATCAAAAGGCCGTACCAGTAAAATTGTTGCCCCCACTATTTTTATTTAGAAAGCAAATTATTATTTAAAAAAAGTATAATGTGATTGTTTCATAACTTGTCAAAATGTGTATCTGTCCGAAAACCTACACGTACCCCTTCAAAAATGGACAATGTCATCAAGGCACAGTGACTCTTTATTTTACTGTTATGTGGATTTGAATCACTCAACTCTTGCCACCAGCTAATGAAGTTAATCAACACCATATTTACTCTGGTCTGTGATGTGACACGCTTTCAGGTGCACGGCCCGCAATTATGTGCAAGTGGCAAATAAGGCACAACAAGTGCATTACTTTCTAAAGTTATCAGCTCATTAATGTTTTATCACAATCAATAATTTACCAGTAAGTGCTTGGTGGAGATCACATTGCCCCATTTGTGTCAAAGTTCTAGGAAAACCACTGAGGAGAAGATGATAAACGACCAAGTTGAGTGAGGCTGCTGTATCCTTTTACCACATTACAACTGCAACTGCCAGAGCAGCAGAATTACAGCAGTACTTCAAACCGGCTACCAGTGGATTTACTTTTCGACACGAGTCACTGTTCTGGTGCTGAAAATGCACCTACCTGTCTACACTATGATGTGTTTGTCTATCACTTGAGAGAATGAGAAAAGTATTTTAAAACACTTTTCTAACAGTTTTCATCAGGTACATTAGGCTCTGCATGCTCACCTGCTGTTGCTGTAGACATTTGAGTGCAGTTCAACGTGTGGACACTAGATGGCACACATGACTAAGTGATGAAAGGTTCATCTCATCCTACAACACGCTGCTTTGAGACACAGAGACTCCACATGACACAGGATGTAAAGCAGGCACATGTAGGCCAGTGCTGCTTGTAAGTCTTAACCTCACTGAAAAGACTTTACAGATCACGGCTCATCAGCATCATCATCGCTGCACGGACATGGCAAGCTCGGTGTACAGTCAGCTAGTGCGTTCTGTCAGCTGCCACGCTCCAGTGACAGCACGAACAGGACTGATGGAAGACATGACAGTCGACCTCTGCAGTTCAACCATGACCGCTGGAGCCGCCAGTTACATCACCCTCTAACAGCCTGTCCACACTAATGTTATTTTATTGCAATTTAATTATGCTCAGGTTTCCACCAGGGCCAGATCTTGTTGAATAATTTACACACAGCCACGATGATTTGTCGGCATGAAAAGACAAAGTGTTCCCTTCTCTGTGCTCTCGTTTGTTTCAGTTGTTTTGTTTTTCATTGCTGTGAATCATTAAAACAATAATCTTATGTTCTATTTCTTGCAAAGCATTTCCTGCAGTTAGGCGCAACCCGGCCTTTGGTTTGACGGACAGATTTATTAAGTATAAAAATACTTAAGGGGAATAACTGGTAAAAATTAATTCTGCATTAATGACATTTCCACCAAAAGATATATTAAGCTGCTCTTTTAAAGGGCAGGGAGAATGTTTTAATGAGACTGAGAGCAACTAATACTCTAATAGGGCTCACAAGCGCTGGCATTTACACCAATAATGCTGTGGTCACACTGTTGGAAACTTGCATAGAGATGACTTCATCCAGTTGACTTGAGGTTTGTTGAAAAAATAGCCACAGATGCAGTGATGCAATATCTAATGTAAGTCAAACAAACTAATGCTGAATGTCAGTCTTTTTGATCCGGTCACACTATTAGTCATGTACTTAACATTTTGTATCGGTGTGACTGAACTCAAAACCTTTACAAAATTGATCATAGTCATTGACGGATTTGAATATACACACTGCCACACGTAGAATGAGCTCTAGGACGACACCTGTCCTTGAGAAGGTTGCAGTGTTATCCACTTGCTCTGATTCACATTTGAAAGGCTGAATGAAAAGATTCCCTTCTCCTCTTAAACGCTTGATTTACAGGCTGTTTGTGGTTTTACGCCACACAAGACAATTGATTTGCTCCTCCTTCCCTGAAAGAAATTGGAATTTAATTTAGAGAAGGTCTTAAGCAGTTTTTAAAGACCTGTCATTTGTTGGGCTCGTGTAAAAGCTGCATGAGAGATTACCCTCCTGGAAAAGCTTTTTAATCCTAGACAAGTGCAGCCATAGTAACGGGAGACGGGAGCCTCTTGGAGGCAGAAAGGTGAAGGGGGACTTTGACAAGATTTATTCTTCTCTCAGTGAGACTGTTTCTTTCTTGAGGTCTCCCGCTCCACGGGGAGTATTTGAAAAAGGACTGAGAGGTGGGGGAGAGGATAAAGGAGGTATATATTAAGCTTTTCTTTCCTCTCACCACTTAATTTCCTTGCAGGCGCGCCTTGCACCGTTGTAATGAATGTAATTGCCGCCTTTGATGAGAATGCTATTATCTGGATCACACTTTACATGGGCAAACAAGACAGCCCCTCCCTCCACCTCCACCTCCACCTCCCATTTAACTCAGCAATGAGACCCCCCCAATTATGCAGGGAACAAGTGGCTTTTCATAAGGCCAGCGTGTCGCTCTTGATTGGTGAGGCTTGGAGCCAGCTACATGTGGACAAAGGATAGATTAGATGTGATATAGGCACACCAAAACCCTATTTCCTTGATTAATTTCCTGCATGCCTCACAGAAAGGGCCCTCGCTCTCCCAGCTGAATTCTATCTCTCCATTAATGACAAACTTTCATCTTTTGATAGATGCAGCAACTCAATGGACAGACAGACATTTTATTGACCCAAGTTTGACCACAGCTGCTCAGGCTTCAGGAGCAAAAAGAGAAATTTTTCACTCCAGTGTGGGAGGATGTGCTTATTTTTCCTATAAAAGCTCAAAATCTTTGTGGCCCTCGCAGTGTGTTTCTGCCCTCAGTCAGAATCAGCTCACTTTTCATGCTGATTTTTTTTTTTGTTCTCTCATGTCATCACCCTTGGCACACAAACACAGGTTGTTAGCTCACACGCTCCCTCCTTCACACATTCACAAACGGACACACAGAAGCACGCTAAACAGCCATTTGGCAATAGTGGCAAACAGTATGATGGGACTTTATGAGGCGACGCGCGATAAAGCTGCTGTCACCTTAGGAAGTGTTCTTCTGACTGCCGTATTACCGTATTAAAGCATATCTCGACAAATTCACACAAACCTTAGCCTGGCTCTGACACCCGGCGTTATTCTGTCCAGTATTCCACCAGGCTGAAATATCGAAAACAATCAAATAGACTGTGACAAGTGACAAATTATACTATTACTTCTCAAAGATTGTCATCTTTAAAATGTATTCACAGCCATTTCTCCTTTATCTGTGAGTGATTATTCCTCTAAGCACGAATTCCCAGAGATAAATTGGTAATCAGTTCATTTGACTATTATGCTTGGAGAAAAGCTCCAATGGATCAGCAGCGTCGGCCACTCTTATTCACTTGCACACAGTATCCAACACTAAGTCATGGTGCTGCCAGCTGCCCGACGAACAGACTCTTAAAGGTTTATACCATCAGAAACAGGTTGCCATCCGGAGCCAGTCACGGCAGAGAAAGAATTGGCCAATATTTTTGACTGAAGTGGCATTTTAGCCGTATTTATTTGATGGTCCCACTACCAAAACCATGGGCCACAAATAAAGAAGATGGTATAATAGCTTTTGACTGGCCAGCTGGCTCCCGACTTGAAATGAAGTGTCCAGTTGTGAGTTATCATGGCCAAACGTCATTTGTACAGCCTGAAAAGTGGGGACATTTTTCTGGCCTGTCACTCTCTGGCTATAGCTCATCGTCCTGAATGATGTCTCTGAACGCACAGTTGCTCTAATACGAGTATTTCACTCGTAGCACAAGAAGGCTCGTAATGGATTAGCCTGTCCATATGTAGACAATATAGTGTGTCCACTGGCACTTCTTTAAATGATGGGTCACAGCATGTCTGCCACGCAGTTCGGAGGGAAACCAAACAAAGACTACTTTTTGGTAATTAACTCTTATTCGTATTGGTTAGTCTGCAGATTATTTTCTGGTTAATCAATGAATCATAGGGTCTATGAAATGTTAAAAAATTACATGAAATGCACATTAAAGTAGGCTAACCCAGAGCCCAACGTGACATTTTAAAAATGGCCTGTTTGGTCCAAAACCAAAAGATATTCTTTCTGATAAGAAATGCAGAAAATCCTGAATGTTTGATATTTTTTGCCTGAAAATTTTCTGTTAATCAGCTGACCAGTTAATTTAAGTTGACTTCTCATGTAAGCTCTTTTTATTTATGTATTTCTTGTAATTTTCAGTCTTTTCAAATATATTCAATTTTTAACCCTTTAAGTTCCTCACAAAGAAAGCAGCAATGGAAAAATTTTTTACAAGCATTTTTTTTGTTGCATTTGGACAATAAATAATAATAATAATAATCAATGTTTGTTTTTTTGACAGACACCACTGTTCTTGAGATTTAGTCCTCTACCAAACGGTTGACATGACGCTCTGTGGTAAAAGTTTCAAAATGTATACAAATTCTAAAATAAGCAAAGAACATTAAACCAAATACTGACTTTCTGAAGAAATAAGCATTACAGATGTTTTGGGGCCATTAAAGCCACTTTATGTCTCATGGTATGCTACAAACATTGCAGGTTTTTAAGACATCTCCATCCAAAAACACCTCAACTGTGTGGTGGTGCAACAGCACTAACATTTATGTGGCATGAGATCAACTTAATTTGTGATGGTATGCTGCAAAAAGCACTCCTGGTGGTCTCTGGCTCCACCAAGGAAAAAGTTTTCAGCGAATTTATCCATTTTTTTAACCCTTCCAAACCTTTCTTACGGGGTGGTGGTGTAAAAGATTTGCGTGTTGAGGCAACCTCTGCTCCATCTATTGATTTAAAAGAAGAGTCTTCTGTCACTTGCCTATGCCTACTAAGTTTTTCAAAGATGTTTTTAACTGCCTGGTTGATGATGTGCTTGTATCTGTCAATATTTCTCTGCTCTCTGGAATTTTCCCCACTGCCTCAAGCACGTCATATCTTGCTCTTATTTTAAGCACACTGAGTTTATGCTTGTCGTATGAAATGTGCTATATAAATAAATCTGACTTTGACTTCTGCTTTGTGTGGACTGGTAATCAGGATCCTCTATACTGTCATCATCATCACTGAGATCAGAGTCTTTTAGATTTTCTGGCCCAAGTGCAACAAAAGTACGTGGCCTTGCACCATAAAACCACCTAGTGTCCATCAATTATTGGTAAAACAGATTCAAAACAAATCCAAACAATAAAATTTTATTTTGTCATAGTAGTAATATTTTTTTATGTATCAATATGTCACTTTGTTACCATGGAATTAGTAATATTACCAGTACTAGTATTTTTTCCACACACTTAGTCTTGATATTTACCTCATATCTTTCAAAACATTTTAGAAATGGTAAAACAAAATTTAACTATGTTTATTTTCCATTTAAATATATAATGAAAAGAGTTCATTACATCATAATTACAAATGTGAATATTTATAAAAAAAAATTTATTTCCAAAAAAATTCTAAATGTATTATCTAATCACTACCTCTACCTAACAACAGCATTCAATCATTTGGTAAAGTATGTTTTTAGACAGTTAAAAAATCAAACTCATGAATTTATTTTGGCATAGATGTATTGGAATTCCATTAAATGTATCATATTGACAAAGAAGATTGATCAAAGGCTTTAAATTTGATGGCAGGAGTCAGTTTTATTTACAGTAGCTTTGCATCATGACCCGTACCATAGAGCCACAAATCAACCATTTGGTTGAGCACGTTTTTGGAAAATTATTTGACCCATCAAAATTATTTTTGATGAATAAAGTTATATGACTCTACTCAATTAGAGCTCTCAAACCAAAATATGTTGAGAAAATATGCTTACCTTCAAAAATTTAGCCAAACAGAGCCCACATGTCACATAATTTTGTTGGCTCACTTCCTGGTAGGCAGTAGACTGAACAGGCCCACTACTTTCAGACGATGCACCGCCGGGTGGATTTTTTTAGGCACAGCACGCCTCAACCAAACGTTAGAGATGGCTCAATTAGACTGAATCAAGTTCAACACGTTTTTCATTTAGATATAGTGACTCAAAATGTGCTCTACCAAATGGTTGAGCAGGAAGTTTTAAGCACATTTTTAAGTAAATTAGTTATACTAATACTAGTTTCATTTTAGCTAAATTTTATCAGTCGTTTTGTTTTGTTTCTTTTTAAAATAACTACTTATGTCCCTTTTATTGGCTCTCTGCTGTTGCTGACTAGTGTACAGCTGTTGTACAGTATCACAGTAAATGTTTCCAATATAAAAATAGAGTGTAATATCAATATTTTATCACCATCACAAACAAAGCTGGTCCCAGTTTTCCTCTGGAGACTTATGGCATTAAAACTTCAGTGCACTGTGAATTAGCTGCTGAGTTTTGATTGTTGTTGAGTTTGAAACAGACAGTTCTGCAAATGTGAAGGCAGGTTTAGAAAAGGCTTCTTCCCTTTGAGGACACTGACCAAATTCAATCTGAACTGGAAACTGTGCATGAGACTGACGCGACATCTGTCATGAACACGGAGGAGTCGTAATGAATGTTTAGTGTCATTTAGTGCAATTCAGTATCATTTTTAATGGGGGTGAGGGGTGATTCACAGAGGGACAATTAATGAAATAGTCAAGCATTTGTAAATTTACTAAATGTTCAGGACAGACATCATGATACTTTTACACTCACCTCTTCAAGTAAAGTGTCACACATCAGAGTGGGCAGCATGAGCATTTGTTTTCGAACCTCAGATCTTTTCAGTGTAAAATAGTGAAAAACTCTGGGTAAGACATTTTTGTCCAATTTTTAAACTTCCTTTCAATTTAGGGAAGTGACATGTTAAACCTTCAGGCCACCACATCTGATAGCGTTCATCATTAAAAAAATGTGAAAACTATGAGGGTTTTTTTTTTTTATTCCAACAAAAAGCACTTGATCAATATATTTACAATTATTGATTAAATCACTTCAACCATGAAAGATTTGCTCCCCTGCTGTTTGGTTTGTGCCCCTCTGATCAGGGATAAGAAGCCAGAGTCCAAAATGCAGATACAATTTGTTTATTTTATGATATTTTTTTTAATTATATTTTAATGCAAAGTTAACCTAACTTTATGTTAGTTTGATGCTAAAGTCTTTTGAAAAGATGCAGTTACAGATGATGACATCACACTGTCATGGCATGCTGTAGTGTTCAGCTCTCCACGGCTGTCAGCTGAAGATCTGGACCAGCAACAGCTCTGCACAGTCTGGACTTAAACCCCATTTTTTTTTTATTACTGGTTCATTAGTTCTCTAATAGTTTTTTCTTATTATAGGTTAAATAATCAGCCTTGTAGGGTGAAATTAAGAAACCTGTTTTCAATCCAAATCTACTTAGGCCTCTTTCTAAAATTTTCTTAAATCGAGCAGAGTTCATGCTGATGTGGAAACACAAATGTAACTTCGGTTCAGAGGTTTGAACTGAGGCTGTATTCAGATCAAATCAGGTGGTTCAAATCAGGTGAAAACGCAGGTTTTCTAATTCATTTGAATTAGCCCTGTTTTTTGGGCTGTAGCGGTTGAAGCCACAGCAGCTGCTCAAAAAAACGTAGCTGGCTGTGGCGAAAAAGTTGAAATCAGCTCAACTTTTTTGCCACAGCTGGCCATGTTACACTGCATCAGCCAATCACGTAAAGGGCCCATCTTCTAGCAATGGACTACCACCCGTGGATTGGAGGAGGAGAAGCGGACACAACTTGACATCTCACAATTTGTCCTGTTATGTTAATTAAATGACACACACCACCGGACAACCCTGCAGCATTTCTCCACACCTCCTGATTTGGTCTGAATACAGCCTTAATACTGTGAACTTCCTCTGCTTTATCCTCCAAGTGCGACCCAACAACAGTTTGTAATAGCAGAGTATAGAGAGTCTCCAAATCGCTCAACCAGTTTGGATACTCCATCACAGACTCATTCATATATGCACATTAAAATTTGTTTTAGGCTACAACCCAGGAAGCCACACCAGCCTCAGTTTGAGCCCCAGGAGCTGCTTCTTCATCTCCAACCCTCCTGCAGGCATCGTTAGCCAGGTGATGATTGGAGCTACCAAGGCCATAATAGGAGGGTTGACTGACCTCTGACCCCGTATCGATCTGCTGCCTGTGTCCAGCTGGGCCTCCCCAAACCCAGTCAGCTGGAGAGGTGTTTAAAAGCTAACACCGCGTCTCCCATCCACTCTGATACACAGCCATTAATTACATCATTTACCTGTGACAGTGACAAACATACCCGGCCACGCCGCAGTTTATTAGGGTCACTGTATAAAGCCCAGGCCAAACCCAGATCAAAAGTGTGTGTGTGTGTGTGTGTGTGTGTGTGTGCAATGGGGAGTGAAAGACCCCATCTCACACAGTATAGGATTATGAG
>JAPQLA010000003.1:17241552-17254384 GCA_029822935.1 Naso vlamingii | reverse complement strand
CTTATCTTATCTTATCTTATCTTATCTTATCTCACTTTCTGTAAACCAGGTGTGTATGTGAACTGGAAAAATGGTTATTGCATCTGGAGTGACTGTCAGTAACCATTTGATTGGAATCTTTGGTGATAATCAAGCGTAGTGTGGCAACCGTGTGTGTGTGTGTGTGTGTGTGTGTGTGTGTGTGTGTAACAGAGAGAGTGAGGCTGATTTGAAGTCCCCTTCAGTCAGATTCTGTTATTTATTGCTATTAAATGGTTAATTTTCCACAGTGCCCTGAGGACTCAGCAGTGCATTAAGGTGTGAGGAAGATGAAGATGTCAGTGGTTGGTATGAATGCTTGATGTATTAGGAGAGCAGTTCTGAAAGATCCATCAACAATCAGTGCTGGTAGCACACTTCCCAATTTACTTACACAGCTGGAGAATTATGATAATGGCTCCGACAAATTCTTACTTTTATTTTTTTGGAGAATTAAAACATCTGGGATACACAAAAGGATATAATGTTTATATTTATCCATATATGTACGTATGTGACCAAATGCAGAAACTGAAGCCTCAAGTTTTGGACTTCAGTGAAAGATGAAAGAAGAAAATCCTTTACTTTTACTTCTACTTGCAAAACAAACAAATAAATGTCTTTGTCAAACTCTTAGGACACAAAACCCTTAAAAGAGCTCCGGAGGTTTCTTAAGTTTGTTGAGAGTAACAGAGATGACCGCACATCTCCTGACACATACTGAGTACAGAACGTCATCATTTATGATGAGTAGCAGATCCAGAATCGAGTAGTTTCAGCATATCTGTTATTACATTGTTCTCTCTGATGTTCCACATTTACCAACAGAGGAATTTCTTTCCTGCTCTAGTATAATTTTCTTTTGCTTCCATTTCAGCAGATTTTCAGTGGTTTTATCTTTGTTTATGCATCATGAATTTAGGCTTCAAATTAAGATTGTTTTTTATTTAATTTGATAATTGCTGCTGGAAATACTAAGGATTTCACATGAATTAATAAAGTCCAAATGTTTGCGCAGAAAAACATATTGAAACACGGCTGCAGGGATTTGTTTCCATTCAGTTCCAGTTTATCCCAAAGGTGTTGGATAGGGTTGAGGTCATATCCTACTGCACAACTCCAACTATGTCTTCGTGGATCGGGCTTTGTGCATATTGTTACGTTAAAACAAGAAAGGGTTTTCCCCAAATTACTGCAACCAAGTTGGTTCTGCAACAAAAACCAGCTTCTCTTTCTCACACTCTGTCCGTGTACGTGTGTGCATCTCTTGTCTCTGCTCACATTTCCTCTCATTATGCAGCCTTGACAGCTGCTGAAGAGGTGGAGGAGCCGTGCTAATCAGCTGACAGTAATAGCACTCTTTACCACCCCACGACACAAGAGAGGGAGAAAGGAGAGCAAACAAACACCAATTACTGTCTGTCACAAGAAGCAAGGGGGTCATGTTTGGGAGCCCTTTGTGATCATGTGCTTCTTGCTGTACTCACAAACCAAACAAGAGGGCCAGCAGAGTTGTGTCCACTGGGACAATATGAGTGTTAGTGTCAAGCAGGAAAACACAATTGTTCTCTGACCTGCAGAGACTCTTGTTGAATTTAATTGTCGTGTTTCTGTCTTGTGTTGGGGAATTTCCTCTTTTGTCCTCTTCGGTTCTGGAGCATTTGTCAGCCGGTATGATGGAAAGCTGCAGGATTTCTGCTAAGCTAATGGAAAAGCAGAAACAAAGAGACAGCTAAAGTGCCATTAGCTTTGATTGGTTAGTAATGGGCTTTTATTCATTAGCCAATCTATTGACCCATCAGTAATCAATTTTGGCTCGTTATCAACCCATGAGCTGAATCTCAATCCATTTCCTTAAGTGTCTGAGGCAGGACAGAATTGAACCCCCAGCCATACCTCATTCAGACGAGACAATCTGGTTCCTCTTTAATGTGGACTTCTGTCACATTACAGCAGAGCACACACATCAGTCACATGTATGTTTTATGGACCACTGGCTTCAGAGTGGAAACTGTCTGCTGTCTCTGGCCTGTGGATGCACTCCGGCTACGGTTCTGGTCTCACTTGAGTAACTTCCTCTGGTCCGCTTTCGGGGGGTCTAGTGTGACACTTTCCCATCCCTCTCAGGTCTACATCCTTGATACCAGCAGCTCCTTAATTATGCAGTGACACAGTGAGATCAGCTGTCTCTCTGCATGCAGACAAGATAATATGGTAACACCACATGTACATATGTTCTATGGTTCTATGGATCAAGGCTCTGAGTTTGTAGCCAAGCTCTTTAGAGGCCAGCTCAGCCAGTTAACTTGCCTTGAATGTGTTTCTGTTAGGCTGAAATTAGATGCTGCCTGTAGAGGCAGAAATTTCAAATCACTCATTCAGTTTGTTCAGTTCAGGTCAAAGATTTGTACTCACCAACTTTAGTTCTTGCACTTGTTTACTAAGTGATCGCATCACTCAGCACATTTACTTGCACAGTTAAGTCAAGCTACAGTTATAGCTCGATTGGGCTTTGTAATTCGACTGCTGTCCTTGTGTCAGTGTACAAGCGCAGAGGGAGAATCTATTTATTGTCTGACTCTGCTTCAATAGGTGGTGATATGCCTCGTTCAGCTGGTAGCGATTGGACTTTCTTCCGGTAAGCAGCACAAGCTACAAACAAGTTAGCAAACGGATAGCAGAATCCTTGTCGCATGGTGAAAACATGGACAACTTTACAGTGCTGTACACTTCATATTTCCGCTTTACTTTTGGTACAAAGTGGCTTCCCCTCGTGCTTACAAGATCCTTGTTTTCTTCTCGGCTTTCTTCTGCAAATTTTTGCCGTTTGAGTAGCAGGTCAAAGACGCTGCGGGGACTATCGATTGCTTAGGCCAGTCAAACTCCACTTGAGGTGTATATTTGCAGGAGTAATTTGACTCCCAGTCACATTATCTGGGTGTGTTAGCTCGACTTTAAGAAATTCGATTTAGTACGATTTCCGTCAGACTAACATGTTTACATGCATTTTAAAAGCCTGGTTTTAGCTGCACTAGGACAATAAATCGATCTTCTCTGACGTCATGTAAACGTACTGACTGTTTATATACATTAATAATAAGTTGTTAGTTTAGTGTTTTATCTGTTACCAATGTTTTGTTCTGTTTAGTGCAAAAACTGTTTCTTGCGATGCATTCAAACTAGCAGACACAAAGCAGCAAGAAGTCCTTGACCTTTTTTTTCCTTTTTTAAAACCTCTTTGTGTGTTGCATTGGGGGGGTAATTTAAAAACTCTGCTCTGATTGGACAATATTTTTTGCTGCTGTTGTACACAAAAGGAAGCCGTAAATTGTTTACACTTTAACCTTAAGACACATTTTAACTGTTCTACTACAAAAATGAAACCTGTACAATCCAGACTGATTGGTATAACTGTCATGTATCTCCACCAGATGCGACTCAAAATTCCACCCCTCTGTTTTTGCAGACATTAAAAGGAGCATGACTGACTCTCGCCTGGTTGCTCGTCGTGTATCAGAGGACATTTGCATGAAATTAAGTCTTTCGTAACATTTCAACAAACAAAAAAGCAAGGCAGAGCATTTTTTTCCCCACAGTTTTCATTGCTGTCAAAAACAAATTTGAAAAAATGAGAATTCATCTTTTTTTGGAGGGGTATTATTTCTTTGTGGAAGTCTTCACTGCTAACCAACAAATAGGTGGATACACAACCTGCCATAAACTTTGAATTTTGTTTTTAACCTGATGTTTTTTGTACAGATTAAATGTTTAAGATATAACCTGTTGATTTAGCGGATTTTTTAAAACCTTTGGATAGAGCCAGACAAACTACATCCCCATTTCACATCCTTAAGCTAAGCTACACTAACTGACTGCTTGTTTCTGTTGTGTATTTACCATGCAGCCGTGAGAGTGGTATCAATTTTCTAATAAAACTCTTAAGAGTGAGTGCATTCACAATAATGTCGAACTGCTCCTTTATTTGTCTATTTTATTTATTTTGTCTTTTATTTTTTTGCTGATGAGTTGAATGAATAATGAACCCTGAATCAGTGATGTGAGTAATAAGCTTCGAAACAAACAAGTTTCTTTTTTAAAACTACAGTCTTGGTTGAATGGGTTGCCAGGGTCACATTTAGATATTGTTAAGTGGCTTTGAATGGCTGCCTTGATTTCACAGTTCCAAATGACCCGCGATAATCAGGTCATTAAAATGAGCCCATTCTCCACATCTGACACACTTCCACTCCCGCCTCATCTGAATAACAAATCAGCTCTGGAGTGCTTTTTCAAACAGGAAGGGGAAAAACAGAAAAGAAGGGAAACTGACTTTCTCTTAATTTTCAGGTTAACCTTCTCTCTGTGTTCAGGAGTAAAGATGGTAAGTAAGCTAGAGGAGGGGAGAGGGTCCTGTCAAAAGTGCCAGTGCCTGTGTGAAAGTACCCGGTTTTCTTAATTCATCCCTTAGGACCGGATAAGTCTATCAATCTGTTAAATTGGAAAGCCATTAGGTGCCCTGGTTTATGTGTTTCAAGCTGTTAACTAGAGGCTGATTGATTGTTGTTCCTTTGATGGGATATGCTGATCTAATCTCACTGTGTGCACGTTTGCAATAAATTACACAATTCATTTCCCCCATTTAGAGGGGGGGGGGAATCACACCTCCAGGCATGCCTACGCTCTGCAGGCAAAAGAGCAGGAAACCTATTTTATGGTGCCATTTAGCTAGCAAGCTTTCAGCAATTCCAGCCTTCTTTGTAACACCCCCTCCCCCGCCCTCAGCCCTCCCCAAAAAAATATAAAAAAAAAAAATCGAAGCATAATCAAGGTGTATGTTTAGAAAATTTATTGTTATAATTTTCGCCCATAATCTCTTCCATTTTCCTGCAGCCGCACTGACATAGATCATCATCTAAAAAGAGAAAATGGATAGCAGTTTAAAATTTATCGGTCTTTGATTCTCAATTATACGTGTTTATGACTTCATCTGTCTTCAGTGACTTCAACCTTTTCCATTATGGTGGAATATTGTTTGTACGGAATCCATTAAATTCACAAGGCAGGACTCTAATGGAGGGGCTGCAGCGATTTGCAGAGGGAAAAGTTTTGAAAGGTTGGCTTTAGGAAAAGCGTGGCTGTTATGACACAAGAAATTGCTTTATTGATGGTCTGCTCTGCTGCCTGTGCATTTGGCCATTTGTTACCCGGCCCATATCTATATCACAGACTGACACTGATGAGAACTTTGCTGTTGCCCTCTCCAGATTATCGAGTTGTAATGACACATACAGGCAGGTTGGGTAAAAGCTGACGATCCGAGGGCAGAGTTTTTTGGAGGTACAGAGGGTGGATATTGATGCCGGGTGCCTGGAGGGCTCGGCCGAAGCTGTTCATAATAGAGAAAAAGGGCTACATCGCTCCTATGACTGTTTCCATCCAAACCTTAAAGAGGTCATCATCTCTGCGGAGAAACAATAAAAGGAGAGAATAAGTGATAAAATGTGGGTAAAGAGAGAGCAGGAGAGATAAAAAAAAAGGAGAATACACCTTCTGTGTGCCCATATAAGAAACATGCTAAGTGACAAATTTCTAAAAAGATGTGATCACACACTGAGGAACAATTACAGCCTTGTGCGACTGAAGTACATTTGCCAGAAGAACTGTCATTCCCCCCCTTAAATACATGTTTGTTTCCTGTTTACACAGGAAGTAACAAGGCTCCCTCTAGTCAAGTGTTCCAACCTGTGTGACATTGAGCTCCTTCGACTGGTTGGTGCATGGGGCCGGCTAAAAACTAATCAGGCTGTAATTCAAGATTCGCCTGGCCACTTACAATCAATACCTGCACAATCCCAATTAAAGCTTGCCGGGTCAGTGGAGGGCCACCGATTCCCTTTCAAGTTAAAAGCAATACTTAAATCCAAGCAATCTCACTGTGGCCTTCATTGGTTTAATGGCTCGTCCCAACAGGAGAGTCCAGCTAAAAGTGCAAGAAGGACACAGCATGGACGGCGTACAGCGATACGAGCTGCTGTCTGTGTGGATGCAGTTGGACACAAAGATCTTGTTGTCAAACAGGATTTCATCTCATGCAAACTCTCTGTCTCAGTTCCTTGCAACAAATGAAAACAATATGTGCTGAAGGGTTACATGCATACGTAGAGTTTCATCTGATGACGTGCACAGTGATTCAAAGTGTTTCTGTGGAAGTCACCGGATAACACTGTGCTAAGTCTGTCATACAAGAGGCTATACAACAGAATATTACAGTTACAGCACAAAGACTTATAACCTCAAACCCAGTGGTGCAAATAACATTTTATATTGTGCTTGAGTACAATTTGAGGAACTAGGACTATTTCTTTTGTCATGCCACTTTTAATTTTTACTCCAGTAACTCCAGAGGCAAATGTGGTACTTTATTTACTCCGTTAAATGCAGGACATCTTTTTTTTTCTTTTTTTTAATATGATGCACTGCTGCAGGTGAAACTGCCACTTACAGAAAATCAAACCAAAAGCTAAAATGTATCTTAAGCAATACACGGCATCCTCAGTGTATCTGCAGTTATAATCAAAAAAATCTCATATATAAAATAATACTAGGGGCCATTATTATTCATTGACTACTTTTACTTTTGATACTGTGAAGTGCATTTTTGTTTCAGCATGCTTTTAAGTATCATTTTAAATGCAGTACTTTTACATCTCATTTAGTATCTCTTAAGTGTGTGAACAGATCTAAATACTTCCTCCACCACTGAATACATTTGTCGGACAGCTTTGGTCTAAGGTTACTTGGAATTTTATTTTTCTTAAGATTAACAGCAAAATAATCTTAAATAGCCTTTTAAAAGAAGTTCCAACAACGCTACTTTCACTTGAATGTATCAGAAATAATAATATAGTAGAAATAGTAGGCTACAAATGCACACTCACAGGGGCCCATTTTTTCTTACATTATTGAACTACATTTTGCCAATATATCTCTACTTTTAATGCACTATTCTCTTATTGCAGCACTGGTTCACTTTTAATTAGGAAAAGGATCTGAATACTTCCTCCACCACAGCTCAGAACTTAAATAATCCCAAAGTCACAGTTCCACAATCAAACATCTCATATTTTCCCCATTTTTCTTCCAGTTTTCCCTCCCTGTGCTTGGCCGTTGCATCCATGTCTTTTATCACAATTTTGACCCACAGAAAGGAATTCTCACAAGATATCAAAACAAAAATCTATATTTAATATGGGAGCAATTACAGAGCGAAGTTGGCTGCACAGAGCTCTGTCACCAGAGCGCGTGTTTTTCATCAAATAGGTCATTAGACGATGATGGATGTAAACCTATAAAGTATCTAAACTGGACCTTTTAACAAACCATGAGCAACACTATCATTTCTCTAATAGAACCTGCTGACCGTGTCATTCCCTCCTGCCATTTGTCATTTTTTCTTGTGATATAATCAATATCTGGGCGCTTTGAAATAAATAATATAAAAGTCAGCGTAACCTACCCGAAGAGCAACAAAAATAGACTTTTGGAACATTGAGAAGGCCTGTATGGCCTCAGGGCAAAAAGTGCATGTTTGTAATCAGTGCATAATGTGAACTGTAGTTTGTAGAGAGCAGACTACAGGATCTGAGTTTGTACAGTTTATTCACAGCGTTTGTTTCTGTTCTGTTGTTTTCATCCCGAGCTCAGCATGTTGAACTGCTTGTGAGAAAGTATTATTAGTGGCATAAATATTACTGCAATCCTGAATATTCTCTTTTCGACTATTCAAAAACACACACTGAGACCAGGCCAGTGTCATTCATGCCTACAAGAGTCACTTTTATCCAAGGCTTCAAATAACGTACAGAGAGGAAAGTAATGATGCCTGCACTCTCAGCAGCTCCAAAATTAGATATAAATTATTTTTATTTCGTGGACCTTCATCAGGCATCAGCTTTGCTGTGTTTAATTTCCTCCCACCTTCTTTCCTTTTGAAAAATTGTGGCTTAAATGTTTAAAATTATTCACAGTCATCTTGAACAAGCCTATATTTCATTTTGACAAAAAAGAAAATATATTTTGTTGACAATATACAATGGAGATTGTGATGCCAGTTTTTCACAGGTCTTGGTGCCACTTTACAATTCCTCTTTAATTTAAACATCAGGTAAATTCAAAAACGAAGGAGGCTGCACTGATGCCAATTTCCTTCTTTTTGAATGAGTCTATCAATTTGTACAAGAATGTCTCACTTTATATGTCAGCTATAATGAAATATACAAATATGTGATTTTTTTTTTTTTTTTAACTTTGAACAATACTTCTGCAGTCAGCAATTTGTCATGTTTAACCTTAGTGTCTGCCTTTGAACAAGTAACATAGGGGATGTGAACAAATCTTCCCATATTTAGATCAGGAGGCCAAGCTTCTGAATGAGAACATTGGTCTACACATGCTGTCCAGAACGATTTGGAGCAAATTTCTTCTATATAAACAATAATATTTAAACGAAATCATGGTTTTCAAATGTCAAATGTTTTCCAGAACTTTCTGACCCTATTTACCCTTTTCTAATGGGCTGAATGCTGATCAAGCATATTGAAATAATGCACATTCTTTGGATTTTGTTCTAAAAAAGCTCCCTAAATTTGAACATTTTGCAGCTGATTTTGAAGGAACCTTCAGTTACCTGCGATGATGACAATGGAAAGAAAGGCAGTTATTATTTCACAGAAACAGGATACCTCCACGAAATGAATAATACTGTTAATTACAGGAACATGTTGGTGCAGACAAGAAGCTGCACAGCACCAGAGCAGCCTTTGCCTCGTCACTGACACCCTGTGTGGGTGCATATCACATAATGAAAGTCATTTGGGGACAGATGATGATGATGATGATGATGATGATGATGATGATGATTCATAACTGAAATGAGTGCATCTCAGTTAGGTCACACATGCAAACTCTTTGTCTCGGTCTCACACACTGACTTCAAAAATATTTCCGCGCGGACCTGACGTAACATCCAAAACCGGAACATTCATTCTGAAAGTTGTGAGACAAGCTCCCACCATGTGTCAGGGTCATGAGATCCCCCCCCTCTATTCTCTCACACACACACACACACACACCTGCATTTCCTCCTCGTGGCCCACAGAGGACGCTGTGTCCCCGTTCTTCCTCGGCGCCAGCCTCGACCAATGGACTGCTTTTTAACAAGTCAATTAATATCAATGAGTGAATATACATAGCACATTTACAAAGAGTGCAATCTGAGGGATGAATTAACCAAATCGATTAGGGGGGAATAAATGACTGTGCGACCCGCAGAAATCGTGGAAGTGGCTCTCGCTGAAAATCAATGAATTAGAAATATGAATCTACTCGGCCGTTGGTGACGCGCTGAGCTGCTGCAGCCTGATCTCAGGCCTTTTTCATATCGAGGCAAAGCTGAAGAGACGATTTGATGATTAGAGTGCTGGACATGTGACCGCGTCCTCTTCGTCATATTTTGCTTTGTGTGTGAAAATTTGACACAAAACAGAAGTTTTAGTGGTTAAACATAATTAAAAATACATAGAATTCTGAGACTGTTGCGCCCTGGAGTTTTGTTAAACTATTATCTTCTGAGTTTTCATGACAGAGTTTGTTGCTGGAAGGCTGTTTGACGGCTTGTTCTTACTTTCACACACATGGAGGACGATATTTGCTTTTGGATAATTCATTGGGCTAAAATAAAAATCATATTAAGACCTTTGATAATCTATGCAAGCTCTACTCTAAGTACAGGATTTATAAGCCAAATATGTTTAAAATTTATCGTGTTTGGTGATGATAACTGAGCGTAAAGTCTGACATCTCCTCAAATATAAACTTAAGAACCGCATCAGCGTGGACGTGTTTTAAACACGCAGCCTCCATGACATATTTGTGAAATCCTGGCTTATGAGCGGCTCGCAGTGGATGTGTGTCTGCCTGTAATGTTAGTTAGTGATGAGGCGCTTATCCCAAACCTCCCTTTCTGGCGCTAACAGCCTGTGTTCATTTGCTGCCTAATTGGACTGTATGAGACCAATAACAGGCGAGCACACACAGCCTGCAGCCAGAGCGCACAGAGAGAGGAGGATGGTCCCTCTCTCCTCCTCCTCCTCTCTCTTTCACTCTCTCTCTACTCACCGTCTCTCCCTTAATCCCATTTGCCATTGTACATGCCCAATCGCCTATACTTTCCGCATTTAACTTGGATGACATTTTTATTTCATCATTAGCATCAGACGCCAGACTGACTGACACGGTGGACACAGTTTGCGTTTTGACAGAAGAGCCCGGAATGAGACATTTCCATGTTTATGCGTGTTTTTGTTCACCTCTCAAACCTTTTATTTTATTATTTTCTAGCCTAGAAGGACGCGTGCGTTTTGACGTGCTCTGAAAATCAGGTCTAGGCGTTAAATCGCTGACAAGAATAAAACAGGGACTCCTCGCAGCCGGGATATCGACAGCCTGTAGGTCAGTCCTGCATTTTTTTTTCTCTCTTTGAATTCCGTGGTCCATTTTGCGCTCAGACCGCAGCCACAGCGATGCCAGAGACAACGCAGGAGACGTGCGCTTCGGCCAAGGACTCTCCTTTCTTCATTAAGAACCTGCTGAACTGTGATAGCAAACCGTCCAAACCAAAGCCCGTGCTGGCTGCCACGAAGGCGGCCTTGGAGGGAGGATTTTCACTCTCCCAGGTTGGGGACTTCAACTTTCCGCGCATTGACCTGCCCGCACAGAGGTTCAGCCTACCTGCTCACTACCTGGAGCGCACCTCGACGTGGTGGTACCCCTACGCGCTCAGCTCATCCGCCCACCTGCACAGAACCGAAGGTGAGACTGACAGCAAGCAAACAAAAATATTTACTCTGAATTATGTACATAAACAAATAATCACTTAGCAGCAACTGTTTCACTTTACGCCTCACTACCTGGAGCGCACCTCGACGTGATGGTACAAATAATCACAAATAATCACAAATAATAATTTTGATATGGGAGTTTTTCCTTTTAATAATAGAGTCATATATACATAGAGTCTGGTCTAGACCTGCTCTATTTGTAAAGTGTCATGAGATAACATTTGTTGTGATATGGCGCTATATAAATAAATTGACTTGACTTGAATAACTGAAACAGAGAGAGAGAGGGAAAAAAAAACACGTTTTTTTTTCAAAATAAAAGTCACATAATAGGACCCTGTCCCCTCTGCTTTTTGTGACACATTGTTAAATCTTCCCAGCAATCAGCCATTGCACTTCCCCCTCAGATAAAAGTGGATATGGTGCGTCTTGGTGATAGGAAATGACATGCTCTGTTTCCACCACACCGCACAGCACATTCGACGCCTTGTCCTCCATGGAGGCCTGTTTTGTTATGCCACGACGCGGTATAATAGATCAATAAAGTGACACACTGAGCATAAAACGAAGTAGACACCATCAACTTGTCGGATGAGGGTGACGATGCGCAGCGTGCTTTTGGTTTGTCTATGGCGCTCATCAGAGGCTCGGTCCCTGACAGCGTTTTGATCTGCTCGTTTCTGTGATTTATTCATGTGGGATTGAAAACACGCTGATATGGCTGCCACTGTCATGCGTCCATGCAGACAAAAAGGATTCTTCCAAGCTTGCTCAAGACTGATTTGTTCAATTAAAATAGCTAAAGCAAGATTCTGTCATTCTTAATATTTTATTTCTTTTGTTTTATTTGTTGAAATAATTTGAATATTTTATAATAAGGTGTCCGCTTATTTTTCTGGCACTATTTATAACCATTTTTGTTTTCCCAAAGCCTCAAAGACTGATATTATCAACAGGCTGTAATAAAACACCGTGAACATGCAGCGTCAGGCCCCCGTGTTCATGACCACATCTCTCTGTGTTTTCATCTCAGTCACCGAGAAACCAGAAGCCAGAGACTCCTCTCCAACCTCGGGCACAGACAGGGACTCGCCGGACCTGGTCCTCAAATCCGAGCCAGACGCCAAAGAAGATGACGAGGACGATGAGCACAACAACAAAAGTGGCGACGAGATCATTCTGGAGGAAAGCGACACCGAAGAAGCCAAAAAAGACGAGCTGGAGGAGTGGAAGAAGAGGGACGACGACAAGAAGCCGTGCCGCAAGAAGAAGACGCGCACGGTTTTTTCCCGGAGCCAGGTGTTCCAGCTGGAGTCCACCTTCGACATGAAGCGGTACTTGAGCAGCTCGGAGCGGGCCGGCCTGGCCGCGTCCCTGCACCTGACGGAGACTCAGGTGAAGATCTGGTTCCAGAACAGGAGGAACAAGTGGAAGAGACAGCTGGCAGCGGAGCTGGAGGCCGCCAACCTGAGCCACGCCGCCGCGCAGAGGATAGTCCGGGTGCCCATCCTCTACCACGAGAACGCGGCCTCGGAGAGCGGAGGCGCCGCCGCCAACGTGCCCGCGAGCCAACCGCTGCTCACCTTCCCGCACCCGGGGGTCTATTACTCCCATCCCATCGTCACGTCCGTGCCGCTGCTCAGGCCGGTGTGAGCTGCGGCTCAAGTTTGTGTTTATTTTCAAAATCGACTCATTCGAAAAGAAAAAAAAAGGACTGAATATTTTTTTACAACTGACTGGAAAAAAAAAATAGAAGAGACAAATTCAGGCCCACGTGGAAATATTTTGAAAACCAAATTGTGTAATTTTCCATTTCACATCAGGGTGCCGTATGCACGTGATCCGACGACTCAAATACACTGTATTATTATTATTATTATTATTATTATTATTATTATTATTATTATTATTATTAT
>JAPQLA010000003.1:17182310-17227454 GCA_029822935.1 Naso vlamingii | reverse complement strand
GTGTGTGTGTGTGTGTGCGCGTGTGTGTGTGCGTGTGTGTGTGTGCATATGCTCATCCAGCAGTGTGAGTCTATGGTTTATAAGGGAGACCTGGGATTTCTTTGAAAACACATTTGTAACCATTAGTTGAGTGTACAGTTTCATGTGCAGAGTGCATCCTCTGGACTGGTGTCAGAGTTTCTGCGAGGCTCTGCAGCAGCCTCTCTTGAAGGGACAGTGCTGAGAGGAGGAGGAGGATGGAGGAGGTGGTGGTAGGGGGGAAGGAGGAGGTGGGGGAGCACTGGAGCCTAGGCGTCCCACCAACAATGCATCACGGCAGGCAGGGTGTAACCTGAGCCCCCCCTCTGGCCCTGGTGTGGCCTGCCTCAGCGCACACCCTCTCGGCCCCTATGCTCCCCCAAGATGCTTTTAAAGGGATTTGGTCAGCGAGAAAACGACTCTTCAAAAGAATCGTCGTCACATTAGAGAGTAATTAGCCCGGCTCGAGGCCGAGGATTCCCTGACCTGACTAATTCTGCACCCCTAAACAATCCGTCTTGGTGCAAGGCGGCTGGTGAGGCACGTTCTCAGTGTACTGGGGAGGAGGTGTTTTGGCTGGGAAGATTCCCATGGTCCTGCAGGTGAACAAATGCTACAGAGGTCATCGGGAAAGGCTGCTGGGTAATCCATCTGAGCAACGGTCCGCAGGTAGATTTGAGAAATTTCAAAATACAGGTACAGGTAGTTGTTACACTACAGTTACCATGTAAGGGAACGAGGCAAATTATTTATGCTGTTGCCAAATATATTAAATTACTTCAGTTTATTTGTGATGTCTGATTCAACTAAGAATTTTGAGTACTGGTGGAAAAAACAGATTAGTTTCAAAGTTGCAGATACTCTGATCTTATACACGTATAGCTGCCCTGACTTACTCTGATGTTTGCGATCGAGGAGGAGGTGGCAGAGTGCCACATTGTTTTTACAGATCAACGCAGAAAAACCATTTCAGCATTTGGCCACCTGTTCTTCCAAGCCTGCAGGGCCCACTGGTGACAACCTTTCCTCTCACTATTAGACAAACTAATCTGATTGAGGGAAAGAGGGGAGGTGGGGAGGTGGGGAGGGGCAGAAACTTACAAACCACATGCTGCAGGGTGGGACTCGACACCACTGGTCCTCTTTTTCCAGTGTCTCTGATGGTTTAAGAGCTACCATAGCCTTCAGCGTTGTCAGGCTAAGTGGGAGGTAGAATGAAAGAGAAAAGAGAGAAAATGTAGAAATCCCAACAGAATACAAAAACAAGACCGATTTCAACAGATTTTAAAGTCCTAACAGTAGTGAGATTGCACATTTTAGGATATTTCTTTCTGTTTTTATAAGATTGTACTGACAACTTTTAAGGGCTCTGCTAAAGACGTCTGGGCCAACATGCATGTAAAGAGTTCATAAGGCAAATCAGTCTATGTTGTGGGAGGAAAGACTCACTTCAAAGCCATCAGCACTGATGTGGTAAGACACTAGAGAGTGGGGAAGAAAACATACACTTGTTAACCCAGCAGGGCCCAGAAATGAGGCACTGAGCAATTGGCCAATTAGGAAGTGGTCCATCATGTCAAACTCATTTGCAAAGGGAAGGCTTAACCCTTAGGGTTCGAAGGTTGGGATCAAAGGGTGTCCCCCATGGGACCGCACAGAGATCCTTGAAGAAACGCTGATCCCAAGCTTTTGTAAAGGAATCTTCTAATTACAATAAATCTCTACTGCAAGGTAAAGACAGGAGTGCTCGGTACAGTGGTTATATGATAGCTCTTGCCCGAGGGCCTGCAGGTTGCCTATAGATGGCTCAATAGAAGACTAATAGGAGATAGTGGTTGCCACTAGGGTAGTGGCCTCTCATTTGCCCAGGTCAGAACCTCAGAGAGTGATCACAGCTTTGCAGCTCAGGCTGACCAGCACCTCGGAGCCTTTATAGCCTCTGGTGTGTAACCGGGTCTTTGACCTTGCCCACAGATGAGTATCAGTGTCAGTATTAGTACTGGATTTAACTCTTCCATTGTTTGCCCTCTTTCCTTCCTTGTCTTGTTTCTCACAAAGGTGTGTCACAGTTGGGTTACTTTTGAAAGGAGCAATCTCTTCAAACTGAGATTTTAGCTCTTTTAGGAACTTTGGTGGATTGGTTTTATTTTGCACCCTGATTTATTGCTCATGTTGTAATACTCATTTACAGGAAATGTTTGCATGAGAGGTGGTCAGACAATGCTAGCCCAAGATAATGGTTTTGATATTTTAGCTAACATAACTTGCATTCCTGACAATGTCATCTGTACAATGCTGAGTGTCAAATGCTTTGCAGATATCAGTCTAATTACACCTGAAATCCTCAATATTTAGCAGTTCCGTTCCTTGTCACTTTATGTTCCTTTGGGGGATTTTCAAGAGCTGCATTTAAATATAGACTGATACACATACAGTACATCATCTTTCATGGTAAAGTTAAAACCTTATGTCTCAAGAAATGAAAGATTTCGACTAATTCAGAACACAGCTAAACAGTTGAGTGAACCATCACTTTGCACACATTCTCATAAGACGCCAACAAGGCTAAAAGATCTACCAAAACATGATGGCTTCAGGGAAATCAGTGGCTGTACGTTTACCTGTGTATTCCCTCTACATACTGAAACTCGCTTGCTGAACAACGGACTTTATTCCTGCTCCAAGCAAAGCTGTATGACACTCTCTGTGCTTCTTAACGGGCCCTTCTGCCGACCAAGGGGGAGGAGAGAGGAAAAGGAGGGGAGAGTAGTAGTTTGTTCTTCCTGCAATTAGCATTCACGGTTAGCTAAGCAGAACTAATGCAGCGAATCTTTGAGTCTCATGTTACCTGTCCTCCACTGCCGGAGTACCTGCAGGCCAGATTAAACTGTAGGGAGATGACAAACCTCCTATGTATACATTACAAGCCTTTTATTTTTAGCAGTGTTATTGGTAATTCCCTTTGAATGGCCATGACAAATTCTATGCATCAACCAGGGTGAACTTAAAAAAAAAAACAGGATGGTGCATGGGTGTGGGCAATGTGCTAGTGATACTGTAATTTCAAAAACAAACAGAGAGTGCGAATCATGCCTCCGGTGGCTGCGGTATTGTTCGGCAGCACTGACGGATGACATAAGTCCCAGCGGCTCATTTTGATCTGACCTGTTTTAAGTGACAGTCTTCCCTTGACAACAGTTAGATCTGCCACATGTCAGCACAAGAGGCAAAGGCCTTCAACCATCACTCCCTTGTTAGATTACATCATTTTTATGGCCCTTAAAGGTTGTCTTTATTCAAATGTTCTGTTCCTCCATTCGAGATATACCTTTAGTGTCTCCGGCATGTTCCTCAGCATTTAGGTCAAGACTGAATGATCTCATGAGGCCCTTTTCTTCTGGGGCAGGATCAGGATATGTCCTCACCGTGTCACCATTGTGGGCTGCGGATGAAGCGCCGATGATCTCATGAGTCTTAAGTGACACTCCAACATGGACAATTAGAAGACCTTGTCACGAAGTTCCAAGAAAACATCACAATGCAACCTTAAGCTTGATGATTTAAGTTTTTGTTGGTGACGATCGTATCTTTGTCTGTTGTTAAATACACAAATGTCTTATTGATAAATATCTGCAAACAGGTGGGAAAAAACCAAAATGTCCTATAGTTCTATTTGTGTTGTAAAAACAGTGGACAATCAATATTTAATATTTATTTTCTTCCTTTTCTACCTCCCAGTGTGCTGATTCGTTGTGTTTATCCTCAGCTAATCATTACCAGTTCTCTGAAGTGTTGTCTTATCAGTTACAAACAGGTACAAGTGCTCCCAATTGATCCGCTAAAGACTCCCACTGTGATGAGGCCACTGTCTCGTCACACGGAGCCCATGGAAGACACTGCTCAAAATCAATACGTCGTCCTGTGACACTGGCTCCGTTGAAGTCTCCACTGAACGTGAAAGGAAGTGTGAGAAAATCACTGGAAGATAAGTGACACTCTGTGCTACAGCCGCATTGATGATTTTAATTGTGAAAGTTGTCCGAGCTTTAAAAGCAAACCTGCTGCATGGAATTATCGAGTAAAGTCTGAAAATCAGGCTTCATTCTGACAGTCTGGAAATGATCAGGATCTGTATTTAATTTTCACTTCTTTACATGAAACATTCATTTTTTGTGGCCAAACAAAGGTCACAGTTTTTTCCACAAACATGTCTGCTGCCGGGGCTACATATTGATGATGCATCACTCTGCCATCTGTTATCGGATACAACTAAAATTTGCTGTTTAGGTAGAAGAAGAAACAGTGGCTGCAATTAATACACAGTCAGTTCTGGAACAGATCAAGGTATATTCTACCAAATGGTGAGGGGCCCTTTCATTTATTTAATAGTGTATGTCTGTGTTTAATGTACATGTTTTTAACAGAAATTTGATAATGTTTCTGGACGGCCAGGCTCAGAAAACTGAATGCAGGGAATTCTCAGAGAGAATCTCATATATTTGACTGCAGGGATTTCATTGCCTGAGGGATTCAGTTTGAATTTGACTTGATGCTTCAGTTCAAATCAAAGCTAAAATGAAAAGTCTTAAGTAAAGTGTTGATTTTGACAAGCATCAGACAGAATTGATGAACATATTTTAGCTGTAAATATGGAAAGAGACTTCAAGTGCTTCTGTGTTTGGCTCTAGTATTTCTGTTTGTATCACACTGTCTCCTTGTTGAACCACAGCTACTTGTCTCTACTTGATGTCCAATCTAAATAAAGAAGATTGTAATATAATAAAGGACCCATAGTCCCTACTTATGCAGTACTTACTGAGTGGGACATTGAGATTTATATAACTCCTCTCAATGAGAGAGAAAGAGAAAAAAGGAGCAAAAGAGAATTTCTCTATGATTGCGTGGGGGGGTTTAAGGTTACCGACTAATTTCCCCGCCGTTACCTGCTGACAGCGCCACATCCGGTTTCCTCACTGTTTTTCAACAGGGAACAGTACAATCTGTTATACTGTAGTGATCATCAGCTCTTCCTCGACCAGTGATTACCAGTAATTACCTGTTTTTCTCTCCATCCATCCGTTCGTCCCTCCTCCTCCTCTCTCTCTCTCTTTTCCCCTTTCTCCCTTGAGCTATTAGCCTAACTGGCTGTTGTGGAGCAAAGAGGAGGTGTGTAGAGAACAAGGCAGGCTTTTATGGACTCCCCACCAGCGCCACTCCACACCGCTCCATTTTGAAATTATCGGGTCCCCTTGCTTTTGAAGTCTCTGTAAGCGCACCCTCCTATTTACGAGATGGCTATGTACTTAAAGGTCACAGATTGATCAAGAGGTCCTAAAGATGGCCTTTTCCCTGAAAGCTCTGCAATACCGTGGCTTCCACAGGCCACGTCTGTGGGAGAAAGAGGGGAAATAAAATGTATCACTCCCCCAAAGTCAGACATATTCAGACTTTAATGTACAACTCCATTTACCCTGGAAAATGCCACAATTGAGTATGGAATTCACAATGAGGACGCCAATTTATCCGTGCTTTTTTGTCCATTTCTGTTGGCTCAGGCTTAAGCATATTTTACTGAGTGATTACCCACAGGTCATTTTCTAAATGTGTCAGACTCTAACTTTGTTTGAACGGGAGACCTCTGCTCCATTGTTTTGTCCATTTCCAAAATACGTTTCACACACACACACACATACACACACACACACATTAAAACAGCAGCATCATTTTGACAGCATCTGTGTTGGAAATAACAATAACCAGCTGCCAGACAAACTCTCAGTTTAATATTTAAAGAGAAGGATGTTATTTCTATAAAGGCTCTTTACAGTGTGGTTTAAAATTTCTTTACTGTGCATTTTTGCATTTTCTAAAATCTTTTCATTGTTATTTATTTATTTATTTACTTAATTAATAAATTAATTATTCATTATTAAGATTAACGTACTTGCTATATGAATTTATTACGAGTCATTGCCAGCTCAAGACAAGCATTTTGCTCTTTTTATTTATATAACAAGGTAATATATCTTTTATATACATAATTCTCTTTTAGTGTAGGCAAGTTTCTGTCGTACAAGAAAAACATCCAGTGAAAGCCTGTCAATGCGTAGGGTTCTCTATTCTGAATTTGTCCTACTGTTAATGAGTTTTTTTGTATTTCTACTAATAATTTTTTACGATAAGGGCTTACATTTAGGTTTGTCATTAAAGTTACAATAAACGGTTGCTCGAATGCTTGACTTTGTCCAAGATGTGATGATTTGTTGTAAAATAATATTATTTCTGTAGTTAAGTCATGGGGTTTCCTGATCACAGATCACCCTACACATATGTCACCACATTATGTTATAACTTCATTATTAGGATAGTATTTTCCACTTACAATAAAAAGATAAACTCTTACTCTCAGTTTTTAAACAAAGGGGAAAACAGCTATATGTGGCTGTGGATCATTTCAGCCAAAAAAGGTTTTAACATGCAGAACAAACTAAACATTACAGATGGAGGAAGACCGAGACCCATGGCACTGATTTAGTTGGATATTTCTTTAACTAATGTAATCCTCTGAATCAAAGTGTTTGCCTGAGACTCGCTCGCTCAAAGCACCAACGTGTCAGCACCAAACAAAGCTGTACAAAATCATGCACACGGGCATCATTCATCACAGGGTCCCAAACTAAACTCACTCTGGTATTATTATTGATAGTCGAGGCCTTCAGCCTGTCTTATTTATTAGCCAACTTGGAGATGAATGGGTGACAGCCCGGCGGTGTGCGATGCCAATTTGACCCTGTGGTTTAAAATATGCACGCTGTGATCACCAAGCTGAGCAACTTGGCAGCAGCACGGACTTAAAAACTTGACTGCATCACTCGTGGATAATATGATGCATGTCACATCTGACAACACCATAAGAAGAAGGGTCAGAGCGCCAGGACTAATGAAACTGTTTTCAGAGGGGGAGCGCAGAGATGGATGTTGTTTTCCACAACATTAACCTTGCAAATGGCTGCCAGAGAGCAGCGATGCCCCCCCCCCCCCAAACACACACACACACACACACACACACACCCACACACACACACACACACACACACACACACACATAAACACACACATACACACAGGCAACTTTCTGATGGTTGACATTAACACCAAGCCAAAATCTAAAATCATTAAAAATACCTGTACTCATGCAGGGAGCTAAAATGAAGTCATATATTTCCAAATAAATAGAAATCTTATCTGCATCACAACAGTGCTTGTGGCCAAACACTGGGTGATTTGAAAAGTGTCCCCTGCTGTCTGCGAGTGGGGATGACAGATGAGGTGAGGACGATGTAAAGGGATTGGTGTGGAGCAGGGGTGGGGTTGGGGTGTTGGTAGCGGCTGCACAGGAACAGACCCCGAGTTAAATCTCTTGAAAATGAGTAATCTTACATAATAATATCCTCATGTGTCTTGATAAGAGCAAACCCCGAACAAGCCGACAGCATCCGTCAGCGCGCTCTATGAAAACTCACTAACAACGTTATGGATCCTGAAGGCAGCTATTGCCCCGGCAAATATGCTCTGTGAACCTCTAATTTGGCAGCTATATCTTCTTTAATGACACCATTACCAGTGGCTATCACCATAACCGCATCCACAGCAACAATCCTCACAAAACCCATAATGTGAAACCACATTAAGATGGTTCCCGTCGACTCATATCGGAGTGCTGCTGTGCTGTTACACACACCAACAGGCTACAAACCCACACAACCGCAGGCATTAAATTGTCTCTGCTGACTACATTAGCTATCTGGTATTGTTTTAACTGGGAAGTAATTAACTGACTTGGTCAATAGGTGGGATGGAGAGCCAGTCTGCGAGGTGTTTATAGGTCCCGAGAGTCATGGCCGGGGTAAGAGGGCACGACAAAGCCCATCTATCCAAACTCAATGACCTGACAGATCTTCCACTGAAGGTTCATATTAATTATTGATAACATAAAAGAAACTTTATTTAAAATTTAAAAAAAAAGAGCTGTCCCTCTTAACAACAGATAGAGCTGCAACACATCTGAAAAGATTTGTGTCTATTTGAGTGCCAGACTGTGTCATGAATGCTGCTGTACATGTTTGTTTGAGAGTTTGTGTTTGAACGTGCACAACCATGTAGGTGTGTGTTAATCAGACGGGCTGAATGTGCTCCCTTTTTATTTTTTAACATACTGCATGGAAAGGCGCCGCGGATCAGTAAATGGCTCCCTTCACTAATCATCTCTGCTGTAGCGAGGGAAAAAGGGAGAGATAAATGTTGAGTGGAGAGGTTGAGGGCGTCTCTTTCAGACCTGCCCCTACTGTCTGCGAATAAAAGCCTGAAAAGGAGCCACAACGACAGGCTAGAAGTGAGTCCAACTGGGCTTTGAAAACGCTGCCTCTTCTCCAGGCCTTGGTGCTAATGCATCTGACTCAAAGGCTGTAAGCCAGTGAGAGGGAGAGAAAGAGAGAGAGAGAGGCGGGAAGAATGAGAAGAAGAAAGAAAAAAGGGAAAGAAAGGGGTAGAGAGACACGGAACTGGTGCTACAGAGGACAAAGAGCTCCAAGGTGTGCACTCGGTATTCAGTAATTGGTAAAAGAAGCTTCATTTCTTGCAGTGATTTCCTGTCTTTTTACCGTCTCTGACAATCCTGATGCTTTTAATAGGGGTATGAGTAGGGGCTATTCTGTGCACCCCCCTCCCCTCCTGCACCCCCCCAGTCCCCTCAAACACCAACCTGTCTGGCTGCTCAGCCCGACCACCCCGCCCGTCTCCTTCTCGCCTCACAAAATGGAAAAAGAAAAAAGCATTAACCATATTCTTTCTGTCGTTCTCTCCCTTTGAATACCTCAAACCCCTTTAGCTTTAATCATTTCTGGATCAGGCTCAGTCCAAATAAGCCAAGCCATTTTCTGCACTCAATTACTCCCTTAACAGCATCAAAAAGAGAAAGGATTCAGGTATAGTGAGGAGAGAAAGAGGGTGAGAGGGAGAAAATTGTGAAGCATCTTCATCTGCCGAAATGCTTTGAATGCTTCGAAAGGCTTTCTTTTTTTAATGAAAAACCAGTAATAAGAGATGGTTCTGACTATAACAAAATGTTTACTGTCTGTTCGCTAGCTGTGAGCTCTTCACTCTCCACAGATAAATCGTTGAAGAGCGAGAGGGGGAATAAAGGCCCGAAGAAATGGGCCTCCAAATTACTACATTTCCACCGAATTCTGCTTTCATTACCAAGGAAAATATATCTGAAGGTACTTCACTCCGAAAGGTATTTTAATAATACATTACTTTTCTCATAACTACTCTTAACCTTTAAATACAATGCATTTTGGATGAATGCAGCTGTCACGGCTTGGTTTTCAGATAATGAGACATCCTTATTTACTGCTGTCTGCCTGAGCTACCAGGAGATTTCAGACTTTGCACTGTGAGTCTGGCTCCTGTGCAGCCGTATATAGATACAGCAAGTAAGCCCAAACTGCAAATATTCTCTGATGGCCCTGAATAAGGCCACAGCTCCATCCAACGCTTCTGTCTATTTTATAAAATGTATGCAGGAAGTGCATCTAAATAGGCTGCTCTTTTTCATAAAGTAGCACTCAATCCATAAGCATGGGCTTCAGGCTTGAAAATTTCTGCCCTGTTTTTCCTCATTGCCCAAATTGCCCACATTGTTCTAAACGCTCGCTAGTAGATACAAATCAAGTATGAAATGTGTGAACACCAACAGAGGTCAATAAAGCATGTCCACAGTAATATAATGTGATTGATTTTCCTCTGCAGCTCTTTCCATACGGGACTCTGCGGCGTCCACATTGCCGATGATTACACAAAAACTGCTGATGGTTAATCATAATGGCTCGGGGTGAGCACTTTGCTTTGTTGCTCCCTCCTTCTCATACCCTCCGCTCAGCTCCCCTCTTAGCCAGCTGATGGTCAGTAAGGTCAGTGTGACATGCGTGCATCCCAACTCGGCATCCGCAGGGGCGAGAGCGGAAGCCGCTGTTTGGATGCCTCACCAAGAGCCTCTACTGGCACGGCTAGTTTCTCTCCACAGTCTCTCATTATATCAGTAGTGCTTCAGCGGGTGCCGAGGTCGAACAGTGAGCGCTGGGTGGCTGCTTTTCTAGGGTCCTCGACAGAGAAATAATATCTTTGTCTGCCAGAGGAATGCAAACAGTAAACAGAGAAAGTAAACAGGTATATGTGAACCTCTTGTGTTGCAATCAATACTCAGGTCTGGACCGACGAAGGAACAATTCCATCAAGTGTCAACATATTCTGTTTGAAGCTAGTTTTTCATGTTTTGAATAGCGGGACCTCTAAATGCTTTACTCCTGCCAAAGTTTTGCACTGTCATCAGCAAACTTTGATATCTCCCGCTCTGTTTTTGAATATCTTACCACTGATTCAGGAAGAGTGGTCAATACTGACCGCAGTCTTCAACAAATGAAGGCAATTCACAAAAATGAGGAGAAGTGAAGACATGCTGTTTTGTTTTGGACTCTACTCGGTTACTTTTGGCATCAGAGTGGGCAAAGAGAAGTTATGCATTTCGGCTGTGAAAAGACAAGGCCTCAGTGAAGCACCTTTTAAAAACATACTCAAAATTATAGCTAGGTTCTTTGCTAAGATGATCATTTACAGCACATGAACAAAGCTGCCAGCTATCTAGGGTTTTAATTAAATCTAGGCGCCTTTTAATGCATTTAAACACCCACTTTATATTTCCCACTTTTCATCTGTCCACAACATACTTTTACCATTCCCTTATTATGCTCTTTAAAGAAGAAAATCAGGGCCAAATGAATGTTCACAGAGAAGAACTGAAGCTTTGACTCCTAATGGGCACGTTAGCTCAGCGAAGTCGCTAATGGACGATGCTAATTATCACAAGCTTGGAAGGCCGCACAAAGGGAGTGGATCAATATGTGACGTGGCGCGCTCCACTCATTCATAGATGTTGGATGATGACATTCGCTCGAAGCATGGCACTAGACAAGAGTGCATTGTGGGGGGTGGGGGGCTGCATGGGGAGGGTGAGGACGAAGAGTGTTCTGTTCTTTCATTTCCAATGTGTGTTGGCTCAAAGAGGATGCCTAATGCTTTCATAAAGGCAGACAACAGGCAAGAGGAAGAGCAATATGTGCTGGTGAATAAAAGAAAACAAGAGAGTCCCGGTCTTATTGAAACTGGTTGTATTAGAAGGTTAACAGGTAGTCTCAGAGGAGGAAAGTGGTGGAAAAACTGTTAAAGAAAACTTTTTGGATGAGGGTTAGGAGCAGAATCATCGCTTTGCAATGAGCTGCAGCACATAAAATAATTGAGTTGGGTTTTTTTTTGGATAAATAAAGCTTAGAACAATTTTGTGTGGTCTCTCCTAAATTAATAAAGGGACTATGATTTTTCATGTCAGCACTAACTGGATCTGAACACAATTTTTCTGTTAGTCTCGAGTTTGACGCGTGTTCTACATCTTATGTCATTCACCTCAGTGAAACAAAGCTTGTTGGACAATTTTGTGCCACAGCAATCTGTGATTGTAGAATCCAAAGTCACATCATGGAAGGTGTGGCACAGGCGTAGAGCCAAACCAGGCAAGTGAACATTCAAGCTAAAACATCTGAACAGGTAACAGGATCCCCCACAACTTTGGGGGTAATTTGGACACAGCATGGCACACTTTCTTCTGTGCAATATCCTGCTCCAGACCCCTCCTCCTTCCTTCTCCTCCCCAGAGAGAACCATTGATCCGCTGTCTGGTGAACCCTGTGTCTCCAGTATCAGGATAATACCAGGAGGGATTGGTTTTCCCTTGTTACCTTGTAGTTGGGAACCCTGCTCCTGCCCCTTCCTAATTCTCCCCGCCTTAACTTCCCAATGGGCGCAACCGGCAGACAAGGGTTTCTTTGTCCCCTGTTTAAGGCAGGAAATGGAAGAGATGTAGCTGAAAGGTCCGAAGATGCTTCTTTACCATCATAAACAGCACACACAGGTAAAAATAACATATAATGTGCTACAAATATAAGCATGCCATTGTATCAGTTTACTTTAAAGATCCATGTGAGATGTTTGATCTTTTGGGCGTTAACGGTGTCACTCATCTGTTTGATCAAAGAGCATCAAACCTCCATGCATGACGTTCTTTGTGCCAAAGCACAACCTGCTGAGAATCGCCAAAAGCACCTTCATTCAAAAGAACCAGATATTAGACAGACAGCATTTTCTCAATCGAGTCATAACTCTGATATTCCCTTATGTGCCTATTCTTTTTATTAAAAAAGTAACATGTAAATTTGGTCACATGTTGCAGTTATGTTTCCTAATTTCAACAAATACAATTCTGTATATCACCAGAGCAACCACTAATCGCTGCTTACTATGCTATTTACTGATTTGCTGTATGAGTGTAGCTACGAGCTAGCTCAGTGAAAGCGGCCATATCGTGTCCTTCATTGTGTTGGTTATTAGTAGGGCTGTCCTGAAAGCTTTTTTGGAGGCTTTGAAGCTTCTACAGCAGTTATTTGATTGTAATCGAATATTCAGTCTGCTTAAATGTGTACTCACATTACTGAGCCGATGCGAGCTCCTCTCGCCCGCTGTCGCTTGCTCTGTGTCATTCATCCTTTTCTTCTTTCACCAAAAACTTTGACTATTTACAACTCATGTTTGTTGACTTTAACTCCGCAGTTAACCTTACTGCCACCTTGTGGTCTAAGTAAGTCACTGTCACTAGTCATCTTCATCACTTTTAACTGAGTGGAAAAAACATTAGATCAAATAACGATTTTGTGTCGATTGCCAAGGCGAGGACTGACGCTTCAAAGCTTCAGCCCTAGTTGTTAGTGCATGAAAAAGGTCATAAAGTAAAATAGCCTTAAATCTGCACCAAAGAAAGCTCCCTTTCCCCCTAAAAACACTGTCCCTGAAGTGCCTGAAATGCAGGCCAGCCTGTATTTCTATTAATTACCAAGTCACTCATTTCACATGGGTATTACATGACAGGACAGAACAGCACTAGCTGGTCAGCATGCTAACTCTAGTAGATATCTCTGCAACACAATATATCTTTCTTTTTCCACATCTGCTGCCCTTACATGTTGTTATTGTGCAATGCCCCTACTCATCGCAAACAGACAAGTACACTCGCACTAATACTATGCTAGTAGTATTTGTAGTATTACAGAATTCTGGCTCATACGGCAGAACTTTCATCTGGTGAATGTTGAGACATATAAAAATAAAACAAACACCATTTTTAAAATGTTAAGAGGAAGTGCACAATTTGCTCAGATTGTCACTGAAGAAAATTTCTGCAAGCACAATTAATATTTTAACAAATGAAGGAGATTATATGGTTAAATTAAATTCTAGCTTGAAGTTAGCATGTGCATGCGAGTGCAAAGAGTGCAATCATCATCTTAAAAAACGTACTATCCACCATAATGATAATTTATGCTGCCTGTGACACTGGACATCTCTTTCATCCAGCCCTCCTTTCCTCTTGCCCTGAAATAATGCCAGAGCTGCCACTACAAAAGTTCTGAGCACACAGGCAATTCTTATATTTCTTTTATTGTCCCGGCTAGACAAGACAAACAAGCAAACAAGGCTTGAGAGAGCATCATTTCATTTCCATATAGATGAAAAGTGTGCAATGAAATAAACAAGTGTCCATTTGTACACAAGGCACAATGGTTTTCATCTTGATGCTTCATTATTGTTCGAAGTGCTCTATGAATTACCTGAACAAAACACTAGATAGGATGATATTCACAGCATTGTAATTCTAAAAGGGCACTAATAGATTTTGCCAGTGTCCGAGCACTTGAGACATGAAAGAGGTTAAAGCAACATGGGAACTGAGATGATAGTCTCCCTCTTTGGTTTTATTCACACCAGATGTTGTTGGGATATCAAACCCCCGACAGAATTCTGTCAATCGTGCAAAAGTTGGCTGTTCAATAACGAAATTTGACTACTAATTTCTTCTCTTTTTTGTTGGTTCAGCACTGCACTGAAGTCCTATTTTGTGTCTCATGTTTTACCTAAAATTCTCATGTTTTCATGAATTTCTTTGTGATCTGTGATATCAGACAACGCTGAGGTGTGCATTCTGCCCATTTCTGGTTGTAAACCACTGCGCTGCTGACAGCACGGTTAGCCTAGAGTTCAGCCAACTTCATCATCATTCACCGCTCAAGCACAGGACGTCAGAGCAGCTGAAGACCAGAGCTGCACCGTGCCTCATGATGTCTGCTATCCCTTTCGATCAGCATTCAGTGGATTGTGTCGTGTTTGTTTCATTCAGTGACTCAAAAGACTACTTTGAGTACAAAATACGACTTTAATTTATCAACACTTACTGCATTTAGCAGTAGGCTAGGCTAATTTGGGAGATGGAGAACAACACAGTGTGTGCCTGATGCTTGCAGTGGTCTCTCTCTTTGTGGACTGTGCTCCCTGCCAATGTCTCCCCACGCCACAAACAGAAGTGCCTGGACTTAAATGCACAACAGCACTTTAAATACACTGTGCTGCCAATCTGTTTAATAGACACTACAGCACTTTAACACACCGTGCCATCAAATGTCTTAAAAATTGTTTTTAGCTTGGTTTCACATATTTTAATTCAGTATTTCCTGTATGTTCGTTGTCTATTTCTGTTGCACTGCAAGTGGCTGGTGGGGAACAGCTTTTCACTTTTTTTATGTGGTACACCAAGAATTATGACAAGTAAATGAATCTCAGATGTTAACTTAAACCAAGCTCTCCTTGCCTTGGCAAATGTCACGTGTAAGCCATAAACCCTGATGCATGTCAATTTAGCACGTCAAGTGTAACGTAGATCACACCACAGTTTGTGTTGTTTTGAGACTCAGTTGGTAAAGTTTACAGGCTGCCGTGCTGTTGCTGCTGCATTGCTCTGTGTACAAGGACAGAGCTAAAAAAAACCAAAGTGAGATTCAACTGAAAAAATCCAAGCGGACTGATGTGAAGTCGAGTGTTTTGGGGACTGAAATGTGACACCGTTGTACAGCCTACAATTAGAAGTCCACAGTTAAAGGAGGTTTCATGGGTCAACAAAATATTTGGTTTGTTCATTTCCTGTTCCAACCAACAGTTTACACTTGGTTTAAGTGAAACTAAACAAAGTATTTGGCTAAACTTTGTCATTATGACGTATAACCTGATTACACAGTGTAATAGTGGTTGAAAAATGACACCATTCGCTGCTAAATTGGTCTCTAATAAGTCCTGTTTTTACCATGAGATTTGCTTTGCTACCAGGACGAGGGTTTCACAGAAAAATGAAAAATCAGTGACGCTCTTTCTATCTCCTGATTGGCCGGTCTACGCTTCTTAGCTACAGGTGACGTCGGTACGAGCTGATTAGCTCACCGTGCTCTGACTCGCCTCTGCTGACAACAGAGTGTCTGCAAGTCACACCGTCAGTCGGCTCGAGCTCGAGCTGAAGGACCAGTTTACGCCGCTGCAACTTTCCCTGCAACCGTTTGGTCTCAGTTCAAACTGGACTTAAAAGAGAGAGAGATAAAAAATGAAATAAAGCGCCAGCTGGTGCAAACGGCTGCAGTGGATCTTCTTCCCAACAAGTCTCATGCTACAGCTAACGTTAGCTTGCTAGCTCATTTGCAGAAGTTATCTACTGCAACTTTAAGGTCCCCTTACCTTAACAACATAACTATAATCTAACGTGCTCGTTCCCAAACCCTTACCAAATGATTTTGAGCCTGAACAAACACCAACCACTGCAGATCATTAAATGGATTTACTTTTCAAACAGTTACAGTAATGGTTTTGGCGGGCACACAAAACAAAACCAAAAAAACCCAACTTGGATGTGTTGTTCTGACGAAGCAAAAATGGAGAACATATTTTGGTGAATAATTTGAAAGACTTTGTTAGCCAAAACATATCTACCCAAAAACTTATGTGGACGTACAAGCAGCAAAGTGTGAAGCCTTAAAGAACATGTTGGAAATATGCAAGGAGGCATGCACTTCAACCAAATAAACCCTTAACTTAAAAACCTGGTGTACTTTTTGATGATCAATCCCAAGAAAAGACGGACTGAATTATCAATGAAAGGCCATTTAAATGTGAAAAGTTCAGACTACAGAAACCTATAGGGGAGCTCTGATAGATGCAGTGGTCGAGGTTTATATTCCTTTGATCTGGACAACCCCAGTTCTTTACCAAACCTCTCAAGACCAGTTTCCGAGCTTACACACACATCTCTCATCTCAGGATGAAAAAGCTTGTGCGCTGCACACAGCTAAACAATATTTCGCTCCCAGGTTCCAGGTCCCATTTGAAGAGATCACATCGGGACATGAAAGCATTCTTTTTTTTTTCTTCTATCCAACCCCACTCATGTTTGCCCGAAGCGTCGATCCTCTGATGGTGGTAAATGAGTTAGAGACAATCCAAGTCTTGGGTTAATGGAGTAGTGAGCTGTTAATGCTGCTTGAGTGGTTGTAACAAAGCACCGAAGAAACATAAAATGCCGAAATCGAAAAAAACACCACACTGTCTTATACATGTTGGATGATTGGAGATAAGCACACACAACACATTTGCAAGATGCTCAGAACTGAAGAAAGCCAACATGTGCAACATCCATTACAACCGAACCCTTAACTTACTTCAGTTTTAGTATCCAACTGTTGACAACAGTTGTTAGTCAGTTGTCATGGTTATAGTGGCAATGTCTAAGCATCCTGGGATGAATTATGCTAATGTAGCCATTGAATAACTTTTCTTCTCATGAGAGGTTAGTTGTTTCTAATCTCGCCCAATTAGCACATTAAACACAAAGTGCTACAGAACCGAGCAATACTGGAGCAAATGAGCCCACCAATCTAATTAGGAATTAATGAATGCTTTAAAGTGCTAGCAGCCAGTGCAATTGTAATTCAAAACAAGAGAAAATTAATCACAATAATTTCTGGGAGAGAAAGTTGGCATTAACATAATTGAAGCAGAGAGGATAAAAAGGCCATGGCAGCGTTGGGGAGCACTGCTAATCACTAAACCTCCATAGAGGAAATTGTTTGTTATTCCAATTAATTATCCACAGTGCTTAATCACCTAAATTGCAACTAAAAACAATTTTTTGTCTTTTTCTCTGGCTTTCATATCACAGAAGATGAAGTGTCCAAGGATGTTCAGCGGTGGCTGGGAAAGGAGAGTCAGACAGGCTGCAAAGGATCACACTTTGATGTGAAAACACTGTGCATTGTTTTGCAAGCTTAAATTTTGCTATACGTCCTCACTTCTTCCATTTTTCTCCCTCAGCTTCACATTTTAAAGAGTTACTGCCTGTCACCTTTGTGCATGGCAAGAGACACATTTTTTTACACCCCTGCTTCATGAATAAATGGCTCGAAAAATTGGAATTCATTGGCACTGATACAGGCTGCTGTACTCTATGTACTTTGTGTTTTACAGTCCCGTTGCAGGTATGATAGTCCTGAACAAGCAGCAACATTTATCCTGGACATGGGCATGATTGTAATGATGTTGGGAGAGAATGTATCTGTTGCTTTCAGAGCATCTGTTGCCAATGCAGGCGCAATGGCATCAGCAGCAAAAAGCCATGGAACATTAACCGCTCCCAACAGAACTTCCAGATGGATTTTGTTCTAATGGCATCATTATACGCTAAATTAAAAGGCGGGTAAATGGAAGTGCAAAAATTTAAATGACTGAAAAAAAAAATCTCTCAAGCTTGAGCTGTCTTTAGTGGAGGCCTCCGACAGAGAGATTGGGAGCCTCGCCTCGCAATGAGTGTTAATCATACGCATATATAAAATAGTAATGAAGGAATGAATAGTACAGTAGGGTGGCAGTAACCATTACGCTCTGTTATGTTTAACGCATCAGCTGAGACTGAAATGGCTGCTTTGCAGATGATGCGTTCAGCTTACATTTCACTTGTTAACCTGTTATATACACTGATCTTTAAGCGATTCCTAAAACTAATGTGCTGATTCTATGAAATAAGATCAACGGAAAGCTTATGTTTTGGACACTGGTTTTACTTCTCAGTATGAAAGACTATATACATAGACAATAATAATCACTATCATCATCACTGTCATTGCGAAGTCAACCTTTCTTTAATATCTGAAGATTTTTCACATCTAGAATTATTGAAGCTATAACTGTTCCTTTGTGGTTTTGTTCATTGATAAAGATGACAAAATGTGATCATAAAGCTTCATCAGTTCACCAAATGACGAAATATTTCATGTTTTAAAAGTTTAAAGGGCTGTGAATGAATACATGTAACTTTTTTGCTAAGAAGTAATCCATAGACTGACAAACAAAACAAGACATTATCATATTTTCATCATTAATTATGTTTGGAGGTAATTAGAACCCATTTAGATCTAACTTACTGTTTGTGGTCAAACTCTCCTAAAATGATCATAGAAGAAATTCAATGACTTATTTAAAATGTTGGAGGGGCAGAGCTGCAAAATAGAATTAACACCAATCACAGATAATAAAAAGAGTATGAACAGCCACTGTGTAGTCAACAGATGGTGTCACACTACAGAGGTGAAGCATCATTTTCTGTGTAAGAGGACTGAAACACATCATCAGTTCATTATGTTCAAAAGGAAACTCATAAAAAAGCCCCGACTGGGAAGCTGCAGTGGTTCATGGTCCACAGAACCATGAATGCAACACGTGACTGAGAGCGCAGACTTTGGGTCACCTGGAGTCCTGACCCTGACTGAGACCTTCTGACCTGCGTCTGGGCCTCAGCAGACAGTCGTGGCCTTAACCTTTACCCTTTGACAAGCTGTTGTGTCCAGAACTATCTATGAGCTCTCTGTGTAAGGTCTGGTCCTTTCTGGATCGATCAGATGCACGAACTTGATCTGAAAGAACTTTTGCAAGGAAAGAACAAGGTCATCGGCATATAGGGGCCGTCAGATGACACGCTGCGGTGGAGATTTGATCACCCTTCAAATAAATAAAGGCAGCTTTCCTTGAGAAGAGGACAGCCCACGTTCGTTACACCTGATTTATATGCTTCTCACACTGCATTTCTTTGTTCAAATTGCTCTCAGAAAAGAGCTTCAACCAAAGTAATTGAGGCTATGTTTTGCAGCGGAGGCACACAGCATCCTGTATTGCTGTGGGAAGGGTCGGCAGCACTCGCCGCTGTGAAGAGGGATGAAAGAGAGGGAGTTTGAGCTGCTGCCCTCCGACCCGATAATTAAAAAAGGAGAGATTCAACAAAACGCCATTATCAAAACAACTCTCCTAAACCCATTCAACATGACTTATTTCCCGAACACATAACAGCTAATGTAGCTGAGCAACCCTCTTGGTGCTGATTGCTACTAATGTTCATATTGTCTACATTTAGCATGTTTTTTTTTAATTGTACGGGTCATTTTTTAGTCACCGCTCTTATGTGGTTATGACTGCTATCATTCGCTCTTTATCTCTCCAAATAGGCATATTTCAGTTTCAGTGTTTTCTCTGGACCCTGCATTACAATTCAGCTACCACTGACATTTATGTGAATTTAACTTTTGTGTGAAAGATCATTTCTGAATGATTTCGTGCAGATGTTCGTTCTGCTCCTCACCCCCCTTGTTTTTTTTCAGTGTTGCTCTATCATGTTTGTCTGCCTTGATAAAAGCTTCATCAGAGACTCCCAGCCATTTCAGTAATTGGTCCCATTTTAATTCAAAGGTACATTTAATGTTGTCTCTTATTTTTCAGCAACGTGCTGAGGATTAAAATAGATCACAATGCGCCTTTTGTTGTGGTTCTATTTTCTTAATTTTTGAGGTGGTCAATTATTAAATTATTTTCAGTTTTTCTTTCATCTGCAACATACAATAAATTGTCCAGACCTTTTTAGTTAATGGTTTTGGTGGTAGTGGGGGTCCGTGTGTGTGTGTGTGTGTGTGTGTGTGTGTGTGTGTGCACTGCATGCATGTGTGTTGTGCATACTTGTGCATCTGTGTCTTTATGCATGTGATTTTGCATGACTTAATGTACTGTATCTGTGGGTTTTTTCTTATGTATGTACTGTACATTGTGAGACACTGCACATTTTATTCCTGCACATGTACTTGTGTGTGTGTTTTAAGGGGCATTTCCATATCTACTGTTCACACTGCAGCAGAGCAAAGGGGGTTGTTCCAGACACCCCTGAATCCTTTTATTACACACCACAAAACATCAAAAGCTACGTAAGCAACCAAGGTGGAGAGAAATTACTTGTGTGTGATTTCTCTGCCTCCGACTCTCATGTCAGCTCTCCCCTTTATGTCAGTAATTGTGGGTGATTATTTTAACTGTGAAAAGGGTAGCAGGTAATAGAGGCTGATTAAATCCAATGGACAGCGGCCCAGACAACCCTTAAGACACAGCCATGTAATAACAGTGAGAGCCAGCATCACCTACACAGCCCGTCCACTCACCTTATTTTCCGTGACATGAGGCCAGATGCAATTTAATGCATTTATTGTGGTGTTGGTCCCTATATTGACAGCTGTAAACAGTTGTGGTTAAACTGAATCTTGCAGCCCTGCCATGGTTCTCCATGGTAAAGCTTATGTTACAGTGACAAAATGTGCTGGCATACTTCAAAATGAGAAGAATGCACTCACACACTTGCACACAGACACACACATGTACAACAAGATGATATACTATCATTTGGCAACCACAGGCTGACACAACAGGGATTAGTGTCAGTGCCGAGATTTCTCTTTCAAAAAACCTAATATAAAGTGTTACTGCCAAGAAGTCTGAACTCCTCCTTTTTCAGACTTAAACAAGACACCTTGTAATCTTAACTCAAGATATCCAGTTTAAAGCCTGTTGGAACAAATGCATCACATAATAGATAATAAATAACCAAATAACACCTTCATGTGAGCTGCTTATGATGTACTAATTTGTTTATCTAACTCGGGGGTGACGTTTACATGACAGATTACACGGTGAAAAATGTCTCACTGTTCTATGGCAGAAATGTAACCTGTACACTGCAGATGTGCCAAACGTGAATGGCTTAAATTATTAATACAAACTTTGTGAATGTTTTTACAGAAAGGTACTTCAGGCTTGTAATTAAAATATTTTACCAAATAGTCATAAGCACACCGAAACTCATAAGACAGTTCACATTAAAATGAATTTTTTTTTGCTGTATTGTTGCTCTCAGGGGTTACAACAAATGGCAACTTTCTCTTAGAGTACAAGACCTCCATGGTAAAGCAGCTTTATTATCATTATACAATGAATTGTACAACCAAATCATGGGGTTAGAGTAGAGGGTTAGTCCTGAGCTGCTGTGACTAAGCGTGCCGCCACATTGAACCAACCTAACCTAATGTGCCTAACATGCATGTTTTGGTGATAATGCATCTCAATGTTCTGTTTCTAGGGATAAGTGATTTTAGATTTTTGCCGATATTCGATATGCCAATATTTCCAAACTCATTTTGGATAATGCTGATACCAATATCAATATGTATACACATTTTTTCACTGTAAAGAACACCAAGTCTCACCTGTACTATAATTTACCTGTTACTCTTATAGTGACAGTCTATTTGTTTGTGAAACAAACATAAAACAAGACAAACATCTGATTATACCTTAAATGACAAATGTTTTTTTTTTTTTCTCAAATATAGACTTTCCGTAGTAAACAACTGAAAGTAATTTCTATGGATTACATGCACATAATGTGCAAAAAGTATTTTTAACAGTTGAAAAAACAAGCTTTATATGACTATTTAAGAGTTACAAACAGCAACAACCTGGTAACAGACAGTGAGCTCTGCAGTGTATAAGACAAAAAAGTGACCCTTTTTAATGAAGCTTAGACTTCTACATTAAAATGAATTCTTCTAAATGAACAACAGGCTTGCAGGGTTGCTGATATATCGGTCATACATATCGGTGGAAATTTTGATATCTGCTGATACCAATATCATGCCAATAATATCATGCATCCCTATCTGTTTCTTTTCAAGCATGAATTCATCAAAATCTAAAACCTAAAATTGACAGAAATTAGTTTTATCTGAACTCTAAAATGTGGATATTTTACACACGCCTCCTCTAGTAAAGGTTTTACATGAGGAACATTAAAATTTTAGTCAGTTTGCCTGAAGTTCTCCAAAAACGTGACTGACTGTTTAAAAAAAGAAAACATCAGAAATTAAATCAGCATCTACTGAGTTTGGAGTGAATTCTAAATGGGAACTTTATTGATGAATGTGGCTGGTTGAGCAGGCTATGAGCACAAAGAAGTCAGTCTGTTGGTGGTGGTGCCAAGGCTGATATAAATCACATCCCCTCCATGCTATTAACTTTTGGAGCTATAGGGAGGTTAGGAGTGAGGCAGCTACAGGAACATCCCCTACAGAGACCCTTGGTGGATGGGGGACGTTACACCCAAGTAAACAACTCTCCCTGCCCAGAGGGCAGCACCAACAATACCCCATCCATTACAAAGAGCCGAGAAAGAAAGAGGGTGGGAAACAAGGAAGGGAAAGAAACAACAAACATTTATTTACTGTCGCTGTTGTCATTTTTTGGGACATTTTTTTTCATGATTTATTATTGGCTCTGAGAAGCTTGAGGTAAATTGATTGGTTCAGGTGAATTTAAGAAAGAGGCATTCGTACTGTTATGGAAGCAGCTCAGTTGCACAGTTGTATTAAAAAGAGCTAGAGTATGCAAAAGAATAAGAGATGAAAGTTTCATTATATTACATGAAAATATGTGAAAAGCAGTGTAGCCAAAAGCTTGCAGCACTAAGATACAATAAACAAAAGAATAAAAAAAAAATCAATGCTTATATTCCAGGTATTTCCTAGAAAGTAACGACTGCATCACTTAACATAAAGAATGCTTCAGCAAGAACATCTGACCACAACTATGACTACAGGGAGAAAACAGCTGTCTCAGAAATAAAGTTCTTGTTATTTAGCAAACAAAACCACAAAGAATTTCTCACTCAAACAGCAGTCGTCCCGTTTGTAAAGCAGAGGCACCCGACGTCGTCCCAGCTCGTGTGGGTTATGAATAATGTCTCGGCTCCAGTGGGTTGTGTGATAATGGGAGCCTGATTATTTTAAGTACTGCAGTCCACCGATCACATCACCTGAGTGGGATAAACTGACATTCCAGGAATATTTGTATGGTAGATGTGCCACAACTTCTCTGAATAGCTTAAAAACCTCTGTGATGGTACATGACACAGAATATTCACCATTTATTCCTTAAAAAAGAGTATTCTACTGTAGTACTTTCTACTGTATTTAATCAAAGGACTTTGATCTTGTAGTCATGTTCTCGGCAAGTGTAAATGAACAGATTCTGGATGTCTGGAGGTGCAGAGCATGTCGGGGATGGAAAGTCAGGTGTAAGGTAACTGAGTCTTCCAGTGATGAACTCATCTGGATAAAATGACCTGATACAGGATGTAAAATCTCTGTTTAAAGGCCGAAGTAGTATTTTTTTTTTAGTTTGTAGACTTAAAAATGTGTCTGTATTAGGGCCCAGCCTTCATCCTTAAATTCATTTTTTTTTATTTGTATCTGTAGTATATTTCAAAGTTTGTTTTAAGTGACTGCACGAGTTAATTATTTTTTTCGAGATACAGCCAGTGAACAGGGCTTTCTTTTGATTTAGACTTGATCTGCAGAGAGCACTGGGCCTTTATACGGGGCAGGCTTGTATCAGAGGCAGTCTTTTCAGTCTGTTTCAAATTTCCTTTGTTTGACAATTATATGTTCAGTCATACTTTAGTATCGAGGCTCTTTGTTTCCTGATCAGGTCCATTTTCCGCAGTTTGTTTTTTGTTCCCGCATTATGCCAGTGATTTACAAAATGTAATCTCACCCACACACACCTGCAGTGACGCAAATGCAACATGAACACTTCAGATAAGAAACCCAGAACATTAGCTGTTATTTTCAAAGAGTTGAAAATAGCATGTTTTCATTGCTGAACTAAAGCTGGGGTTGGCAACGCTTGGAAATCAAGCTAGCTGTAGCATGAGACTCCTAAGGAATTAACTCGGCTGCCCCCTCCCCTCCCTGTTTTTGCTCCGGCTCGTGTTTTATTCCGTTTGTTGTCGCTCTCTCTTTTAAGTCCAGTTTGCAGCAAAGATTCACGATGAGATCAAACAGTTGCAGGGAAAGTTGCAGCGGAGTAAACTGGTCCGTCTCAGCTCGACTCAAGCCGGCTGACGGTGTCGCCGGCAGACACTAGAGGCCGGTTATTAAACATGGCTGTTTCAACAGCCAGTCAGCTCATAGCGACGTCATCTGTCGCTATGAGACACTGCTTACAGCAGCCAATAGGAACACACGCTCGCTGAAATTACTGTGATTTGCCGAACGTCCGTCACAGTCTGAACACAGAGCCAAAGAGAGGAGCAGAAGTCTAGAGTAATTTCAGACCAGCTGAATCACAAAACACTGAAAGGTTATTATGGGATGTTAGGGCGATGACACCAAAGATAAACTACCTACACCAGCTTTAATGAATTTAAATGAAAATTGTTCAGTCTGATGCATTGATCAGTAGTGGGTATTGATCTGACAGCTGATCTTAATTCAGTTGGTAAAGTTGTCAGTCTGTGCTTGCTGCTGTGGCACTTCTGACTTCTGATTAACATACTGAGCAATAAGGGGACACTACTTTTGCTTTCCTCATGATAATATATTGATGCTAATTTCTAATTTCTTCAAATTATGAATTAACCCGTGATTTTGAGATTACGGTATTGAAAAAATAAATATTGGCATTACTGTTTGTACCTAAACAACTTAAAATAATCCTTTGTTTATTCAGCTGATTTTATTTTCTTTTTTCCCTTAGAGATGATGATAGAAACTAAATATTACTGATGCACATTTAATCTCCCTTTCTTTTCACATTAGACCATGTGCAGCATTCACTTCAGAGTTGTGCTGAGTTGAAATTGTTAATCCGATTTGTTACAAGTTCAGTCTAGTGAGATTGCTGTTGTGACTTTTGCTTGTACTCTATATCAGCATGTTTCACGGCCATCACATTAACATAAAGGGATATACAGATATAATGACAGAGTTAGGATGACTTATAGGCTTTACTTTTAATTTCTTTTCATTTTTGAGGACTGACAACAACTGCAGAGAGAAGTGGAAAAGTGAAGGCAGAATGGCACTGTTAGTGTGGAGAGAGGGAACGGAAAGAAGAGGTACAGCGAGTGATTATTGAGAAGACAAAGACCCCGCTGTCTTGGGCTTGACAGCACCCTCTACATCAGGTGCCCCCCATCCCTCCCTCCGAGCTCACCATCCAATTCCATCCAGACAAGGGAATTTCCTCCTCCCCACCACCCACCCATCATCCATTTATGCCTCCATTCATCTCTCTTTTCCCCAACAAATGGAAATAATAACACACAACAACACAACAACCAACAGTTCGCCGTCCCTCCTTTCTCCACCCTCACATCCAGATCTCAGCTCCTTGGGATGACGGCTCTTTTGATCAGACCTCTCAAGTCGCTCCCAATGGTGGAAAGAGATACGTCTGAATCACGCGAGGAATGTAACTGGCAGGTTTTGGTGTGGTCTCGCCATCCTGTCTGCCAGCGAATTCTGCACAGTGCAAGCCAACAGTCGAGACGCCTGCGTTAACGCAAGTATTTGGTGTCACAGACAAAGATGGTTTTGCATTACATTAAATTAATCAGACACTTTGAGACAACTGGCCAACTCACAATAGAATTACAGATGAAGCGCTTGCTTATAGAGGTTTACATTCTTAAGATAAGCAAGGACAGGAGTTGTTGACTGTATGCTTAACATTATCTGGGTTGCTTCCAAAGGACATGAACTAACTGGCTGACTACTCTTACCTGTGGATTTCCCCATGCCTTCAATCACAGCTCAGGCTGTTGTTATTGAAAAAGGTGTTTGTGAGGTGTGAGTCACTCGAGAGAGATTTTGACTCATATACACCAAATGTGACAAAGAGTAAAAGGGGAAAGCATAAAGTCATTCACCATGGTCAACTCATGGTGCAGGCATCCTTAAGAAAGGAACATCTGCCTCTTCATCACTGAGCACAAGTCTAGATGTAGACAGACGTAAGATGACTACAGAGTCAAATTTCTCCTGCTGTGCTCCGTTAAAAGAATTTTTCTGTTTCTTTGCAAATGCATAAATTTTCAGGCGAAATTCTCAAGTCTGTCAAGTTTTAGATTTTTGGAATAACAAACTTTTCTTTTCTTTAACTTTTTTTTCTTTGTTCAGCTGTGGCAACCCTCGTCAAAAATGCTAAGGAGTTGTTGATTTTTTTCATCAGAAAATGCAAATGCTCTATTTTTTTTTTAAACCACACAAAGGCTAAATTTAAAAAACAGATTGGAGATATTTTATATTTTTGTCTCTTCATTTCTTTCTTGTAATTTTGCAAAAATCTCAAGCTTGTCTTTGACTGTCAGTCCCACAAGATAAATCTTCAGTAATAAATAAAGAACATATTTTACCATTTATAATGAAGGTAATATCATTACTCAAAGAGGGCAGTGTGTACGTGTTAGGGGTTAGTTTAAGCTGCAGATTTTGTGTACGGGTGAGCACTGCATGGCAGCAGGATTGTTTGCAAACGGTCAACTCTAAATAACCTCTGCTGTCCATCTTTATGTGTTAAAGGGAGATGTCACTCAGTGCAACAGTGTGGCTCACTGATGTGTTTTAATAGTTTTTGGACAACAATGGAGGCGTTTGGCACATCAGGCTTTGGCTCCACAAGAAAATATTTGAATCAGTTCATTGTTTGTTTTGGTCTTTTTATGGAGATTGCAAAAAAAGCAAACAATATAACCAGAATTATCCATTAAGGTTTAAAAATCTTGCTCAGGTGTATTACAACTCTGTTAAAGAAAAAGCACACTTGGATATCTTTCCCTGCCAGGAGCCCAGAGCCCTCGGGGTGCAGACATCAGACAAAGGAGTTTTTGCTCACACTTGTGACCCAGTGAGCTATGTGCCCTGCAGCATGAAACACAAAGGGAACAACACAGGTGATTCTACACATGCTGCTGTCCTGCTTTTTCAACACTTGTACTCCCTGTCTCTGTCACCTCGTGCTACTTAGTGACATCAACCTTTGGCACACTGACAACCAAGTCCAGGTTTCAATTTACAGAGTGACAGTGAACACCCAAAAGATCTAAACTTTCTGTAAGCAGTCCATCTTTCAGAGGTTCTGATCAGTAGAGATCATCCTTATGTTTAGTTAGGTGTCATAAGATCAGTGGAGAAAAACTTCGGTTGACAGAAAGATGCTTCTGATTTTAAGGGTTCTTTTTAAGTGGCAGTGTCACTTTCTCCCGTGAATTTAGTTTCAGTTGTACAAATAGTGAACACAATGGTCTCTGTAGATGTGGAGATAAGAGGTCAGGACCTGAAACTGGACTCATGTGCATGAAGTTTCTGGTGAAGGTAATCTTGCACTTTATTTTCATCCTTCACACCAAATAAGTTGAACTTTTGAAAGCAGACTTAATGTCTCAAACACTGACTTAATGTCTGTTAAAAGCTATGCATGTAATGAGATCATCACAGTCAAAGCATGAACCACTGCGACAGTAAGAAAGACAGATATGATCGGGCTGCAGAGCAAAATCACAGACATTTGTTCCATTGACAATTTAACTGGCATTGAGTAATGACACATACTTTGTGTGCGCCAGGGGATGTGTCATCACCTGCATGTTTGCCATTCAATCCGCACGGCCTTTTCCTTGTTAATTTACACAATAGCTGAACATGAGCATGCATGGGACCGCAGTTTTACCTGGAGCCAACAGTGCCGAGTTACAAGTGAACCCAGGAGAGAAAGGTAAAGTCACTCTAGCGATGTCTTGGAAGCAGAGAGTTCAAGGAAGGAAACATGCTCGTGTGAATGAAGTTAGTGTGTTACGATAACTCAGGTATGTGGTGTCACATTAAAGTGTAAAATCTGTGCATCGGAAAAAGTACAAAGTTACAGAAACGGGAGACTTGTTGCATGGCAGTGCCCAGAAATGAGCATTGTTTATCAACTGTACTTTATCATTGTGATCATTTATGATATATAACCACATTACCCATACTTCATGATACAGACACTGAGGTTTTTTTTCCAGTCTTCTGTCAGATTTTGGGAAGGACACTGTCTTAATTCAATGCAGGTTTGGGAATTCCCACAGTATTTACGGCTATTATTACCGTCTGGGCTGTGTTGCGTGATGAGCTAGCTACCTGATGCAAGCAGACAAACAGTGCGCCTGCAATGACAGCATTAAAGAAACTGAATGAGGCACACACGGGTGGGCTTTACTTGCCCTTACACACACTTACACACAGACATAGATTTCTACATTGTGGCAGGCTGAATCACTCACAGTCCACATTCTACTGTATGTTTGGTCCAAAGCCGTCCATTCCAACCCACACCTGCTCTGCAACACGACTTAGCATGTCGAGCACTAACAACATTTCTCCACAAACATCTGTTTTCAGCAAAAGCCCCATTAGATGTGTTACATGCTGTTTGGTGACATGCACCCTCGGGCTTAATCACCAGATTTGCAAAGTTATGACCTCAATCATCGTTTCCAACTTTAAAATAGCTCTGCCTTCAGCCCGACTTGGCTAACAGGAAACCATTAAAGCACCGGCAATTACCATTCCCATCCATCCACACGGTCCCTATTTTATTTTAATCTGTTTAAGTGCATTTTCTACGCAAGGTTAAAATATGAATCCCCGCTGCCCCCTCCTCTCCTCAACGAGACAGGGTTTTTCTGGCTTACTTGAGAGCACAATTTACGACTGATTTAATTTAGCCTCCGCAAACATTTCTAATGACATTAGGCCCAGTGCATATACTGACTGCCTCTCCCTCTTATTCCATTAACTCCTAAATCAGGTTTAAAGACCATACTGATGCTGGATGCTATTATGGGTGATTATCAAAACAACAGACAATGGGGCAAAGTGTTTACTAACTGGTTTAGCCATAATTTTGCGTAACCAGGACAGATGGGAGCACTACAAATTACAAATCAATCTTTTCAGTAATGTAGGACCTCAGCGTGTGCTCACTCGGTCACATCTATTGTCACACGAAGCAACGCAGCATGCAGTTTGTACTCAGCCATTTTTACCTGAATTTCCACTGACGGATGGAACACGTCAAAACAACAGATCCTGTTTTGATTTTGTGCAGATAAGAACAAAAATAACAGCATCTGTCACGTGATTGAGCTAAACAAGCTAAATGCTGGAGGTTTTTTCAGCTGTTACTCATTCATGTCTAAAACCTGAAGTGCTCTCTTAGATCACGCCTATTCAGCTTGTTTGACAAAGACTAATGACGGCCGTCCATCTGCATACATGCTTACAGCTGTCTCCCATCCTCATCCAGGTAATGATTGTGTTATTAACCCTGAACCCTTTTTCAAATTGTTATTAACTGCTGAGGGAGAGAATGGGACTCAAACTGTCTCCGCTCACCTGTCACCAAAGCACTGCTGAGGAGGGTTTGATCCCACCTGGCTATCAGTCATTGTCAAACACAGAGGTAGGACGAGAGGGATCACATCCACACACAGATGAGACCCTGATGAATTCTTTTTACTGAATATTTTGGTGAAATAATGTTTTTTGTGTCTCATATCAACGCAAATCAACAAATTAGACACACCTCTTCAAAATGCTTCTACTGGGACGACTCCTGATGGATGCAGTTTTGACTTTCTTTTTCAATGGACAATACTTTTTTTAATGTAGATCCATCCATCAATCAATTAATCTATCAGTCAAAAGAAAACACTAGTTGCTACGATCAAAAGAACAAAAAACTGAAAACTGAGTGAACTTAAGAACTTTATTTCTATCATTAATTTTTGTCAGACTGGTGGAGATCAGCAAACTGTCATTTTTTAAAGATGAGGATATCAATATAAATCCAATATCTGCACAATAAAATGTAGCTGGAACGAGAAGTCGGTTAGCTTAACTTAGCTTAACATAGCAAAGCAAAAAAGGCAACAAAATCCACTGACCAGCACAACTGACGCTCACTAATCAATACCTTATGGGGGAAAAATGCTGCACAAATGCTGGGGTCTCCGCTGGCTGCCTGAACTGTATGTCTCTCCTTAGCTTTGTGTTCTTATTCCCCCTCACCTCAGTAAATTGGTCTAATAATATAGAGACTTTCTTTTAATGTAGCTCCTAAATAAATCTTACTGCCACAAACCTCAAATTAGCTTCAACAATGGTCCTATCTGTCATGCTACAAGATTTCATTGTTGTGTACCTGCTTGTTCATGAGTCACACAGGCTGTAGCTGTCTGCACTATGTGCTATATGCATTCTTTCCCCTGCATTTTTACATCCTGAGTAGACCTAATAAGACTTTCTCTGATCTAATATGGGTTACTTTTAACTTCTTTTTGAAATTTTTACCCTCAGACTTTAGGGAAAGTGTGACTTCAGGCTATTATACACTTTACAACAAGATAGTTTGAAGGTTTTGAGAGCTGCAAATGAGATATTTACTTTGAAATAATTGATAATACCAAACTGTTTTTTCAAATTACACAAAGAATTAGGTTTGTTGATAGTTAGCACCTTATCTCATGTCCTACAACCCATAATGTCTCCTTGCTAAAAAAAAGTTCTTCTATTTTGTTACATTATGGCCACCTGTAAATCCATTTGAATGCAATGTTTCTCTCTGTTTTCTAACACACCTTCTCAGTCCAATAACTGTGTTCCAGACACCAGTCAAAAATAAACACCCATCTGAGTCTGTTTAATAAAGGAAATCCAAACAGATACAACATATTGTGAGTGGCTGTGTGTGTGTGTGTGTGAAAGGTGAGAGGTGAGGTGTACAGCCGCAGGTTGGACCGGACCTCGTGGCCTCTCCCAGTGATAGATATGCTAATACACCCCATTCACTCCACTTCACTCCCTTTATTTCCCCCAATTAAAGCAAACGCCAGTGAAACTGTAATTAAGCCGTGTCAGGCAAAAGACTGCCTGCTGCTTTTAATGAAGCCCCATTGATCGTCCCTTTATTTGCTATCGGTCTCCCTATAACATCCACAGGCCCAAAATAAATGGAAGTTAGACGTGCAGTTCTTCCCATTCAGGTTGTACATTGTACTGACCTGTTTAATTAAAAAATCAGGAGACGATTCCTCTGAGCACACACAGTAAAACATATTGTGTGTGTAAGTAAGTTTGTGTCCTGTGCACATATGTCTGTGGATGTGTTGTGGCTGGAAATCATGACCCAGCTGCTCTTCAGGATAATGAGTAAAACACTGTTTCCCTCTGTCAGGTCTGAATGGCTGAGAGCTGCACAAGTTTCCAAACAAAAGCAAGGCGGGCTCTCTTCTTTGTGAAACAGACGACCTTGTGTGATCAATACCTCACAATTAAAAAAATGCTGAAACCAATTAGCCAGATTGAGCCATGGCTAAAGGCAAAACTGGCCTGATTGGAAGCCCAGTGTGAGCACAATTAAAGATAAAAGGTTTGGTCAGGCAGACGGGCAGAGTCAAACTGTCAATTGACTAGAATCAGCTGGAGATATTCAATAGAACCATTGTAACTCTAAACTTTCAATCTGAATAAAAATTACTGTGGTACAGCACAGCTAACATAGTGGAAAAATGTCTGGGTAATATGGATTAGCCTGGGAACCAGAGGAATCTGCTGTTTATGTTTAATCTGCAGATGCATGGCAGATGATTCTGATTTCCTCCAGTTCTGACAGATTTCCATCTGTCCTGTCAATCACAAACGTTTATGTAGCAGGAGTGGGTCGAATATGCAATAGCCAAGATAAGTGAAGCGTGTTTTTCAATAATCTAAGATGTAAAATTACTGTTTATGTCCACAGAGTGTGGTAGTTTTGAACAGAGGCAACTTTTTATTCAATGGTTGAAAAAAAACAAAACGGTAGTGATCATCACAAAGAACTACACTGTCACAAACTTAAAACGACGACTTGTAACTCTTGTAACTGACATATTTTGTCGATGCCGGGCAAGTTGCTGACTGGTTACCTTTGTATATGATGTCCAGTGTATTAATGAAATAGGATAATTATCACAATAAAATATATGACAAAAATATACATTTTTTTGTTTAAAGCCATATTTCTAATACAAATCAAATGTTAAGATTCTTTCAGTGCGGGTAGCAGTGCACCTTTGTTGTAAAACTTTATTCACTACAAATTTAGTGATGTCCAATTTTGCTCTTCATATATCTTCAGTCCTTTCTGCTCACTGGCTGCAGCTTTTTTTTGGTTTGTGTTTAGTGAATGAGAACATGCATGGCACAGCACAGCACAGCAGCCAGACCACAACATGAATCAACTGTCCATATGCAAGCAAGTTAACAGCAAATGACAAGCAAAACTGTAATCTACAGCACTGTATCTACTTTACCTTGAAACCATTTAACTTCATTCTAACTTGTAACTTATATGAAGTCTCATTTGCAGCTGATTTTTGCTGTAGTTTAACAAGGTTCAACAGATGACAGTCATCTGTCTTTCTTATGTTAAATGTAGCTTTATAGATAGGTAGCAACATGAAACAATTCCTGTTCAGTTTGGTTTTACTTAATGTGTGAACCATTGGCTTCACTTAGAAACATGTAAAAACAATAAGCTTATTTTAACAGTTTTCAGCCTGTTTACCTCCTGGCTTCCAAACTGGCAAAATTAAACATACAGCAAATTACAGAGCAGCTAATATGCAAAAATTATATCCATGTGTAAATCATTTGCCTACATTTTGATAGTCTTGTTTTCACTGACATTGCTAATTCCGTCTCATATTTTTGGATGATGCACTTTTGTATCTTGTATCGTGCCCACTGACACTTCAACATGCAGACTGGAGCAGCCAGGGATCGAACCAGTAACCTTCTGTGGACAGAAGGTGGACAACCTGTTCAACTTGCCAAGTCACATACTCCACTCACACTTACTAACAACATAAACTTTGAAGGACTTGTTGGGGACACCAAAATCTGTTACACAAAATTCAAAATTCATTCCAGCAGAAAAAACTAAAAAAAAAAATCAGATAAAACCGTAAACATCTTTTCGAATTCAAAGACCACTCTCCCGTCCGACTCATTTTTCTCTGCTTGGACAGAAGTGATGAAGTGTGAATGCTGAAGATACATGCTTTCACCATTATTTGTCTTTTTTTAATTCAATTCAATTGGCATGTTAAAAATATATATTAAAAATACATTTCTCAGTACACCCGCCTGTGTGCAGCATTGTAATGGGTATCACATCGGGATTGAAGGCACGTTAGTTTAAATGCAGTGCAGAAGCTTCTTCATGCCTCCTTAGCCTGAAATATGCACTGAAATTACCCCAAACAAATATCACCCACTAATGGATTAATAGCAAGATTTGATAAAAAGCTATTATGAAGAGTAAACCAACAACAAAGAAAGAACGCTGGAGAGACAGCGAGAGAGAGAAAAGAACAGATTAGTCTCTGAGCTTAATGGTTTTCCACCTTGGGGAAAGAGTAATTTAAACACATATATTGTACTCTTATTGAGTACATTTTGTCTCGCTCACCACAGAAAATGGCTCTGGCCTTCTTTTTTTTTTTACTTGATGAATAAAAGAAAGCACACAAAGGAACAAAAACATTTTAAAGGCTGGCATCATATCCACAGAAGACGCCATCAACACGCTCGAAACGATGGCCCTCTTCTCCCCTCTTTTGTGCCATTTCCCCGGCCTTTTGTCTCCCCTTTCTCTCCATTAAATAACCACCCTTGTTAGATTATTAAAAAGCACAAGTAGTTAATGCAACTGTTGTCCTGTGAGCCTGTCTTCCTTACGACAGTGTAACCTGGTTTGGGTAGTGGCCAATGCGAAGCATGTCCCTGATAAGTTAAATTAACAAGCTTCATCCATATGCAAACCCCTGGAGACAGATATGAAATGCATTTTCAATAACAAGAGGCTGATGATGTATTTCTTTTTCTCTGCCAATCCCCCCCTGCTGTACCCTCCTTCATCCCCCTTAACAGATCTTCCGATAAATTAACTGCTTTTTAGTTTGCAGCTCCGGTCCCCATTAATCCATATGGGGAGAAGTGTAGTCAAGTTACCCTAGAGAGAAGAGAACTAGTACATTTTAGCGATGCAATTAGGGCCCATTAGTCTTGGCTTTAATTAGAAGGCTGGAGCGTTGATATTTCAAGTGCTGGTTTGTGCTGGTGTTGTGTTTCCTCGCAGCATCGCTCGTCTCCATCCTGAAGTAGAGGAGTCTGTCTGGTGTGTGTGAGTGTGCGCGCCGGGTTTCTGCTTTTTCGGCTCTGGTCTTTTCTGAACGTGTTACTGTACTCCCATTAAAGTCTTAACTTTTCAGCTGACGGTCATTTTTTTCAAAGAGCAGAGAGATAACACGTCAAATAAAAGAAGGAAAACAGGGGATAAGATGGTTAAACATGGGGTGCATTAGAGGAAATTAGAAGTGTGATTAAGGGGAGAATGTATAAGAGAGGAAGCAAGCCAGAGAGTGAGAGAGAAAACACGAGTGAGAGATGAGTGAGGAGTTCAAACCTGAAGCCTCAAAGTCAAATTGATCTGCTTGAGGTGCCACATTTAATTGTTAGCCAACAGACAGACATGACATCTTAGCTCCACTGCTCTCTCCCCAGCCACATTAGCCGACCGCACCGCTTCATGTTCACAGAGTGGAGGCAGACTGTCTGGAGGAGGAGCAACACACATCATCCCTCCATCCTCCTTCCTGACTCATCACTGCTCCTCCGACTCTCAGCCCGCAGCAGCAGGGACAACAGGAAAGGTCACAGCAGACCAAAAATCACAGGCCTGAACTGACATTTCTCTCTTGGTTTATACGACAGGTTGTCGAATTCAGAAGAAGATTTGAATTTTACTGCACAGATTTAGGGAGGATGACGCATTGCTGCTCCTTTACACAACAAAAGTTCATGTAGCATTTTAATTAAAACATCAACAGGATTATTTTAACTTGGAATATTCTGTCCTGTGCCTCCCATCGCTCCACTCCTTCATGTTGCCAGGAATAGTTCATTAAAAACAACGGAGCTCATTAGAGCCAATTAAGCTGTGATTCATCCGTCTAGATAAACAAGCGGTGGCATGGCATTAATGTGATAAGCAGCCTGTTTAGACTGCACACGTTAGCACACATGCACTCAGAAACAGACACACACATTACTGTAGCTAAATCAGAGACATTTAGCTTTGCAATGGTAGTCTGTACAATAAATATGTTTAATCTACTGTATGTAACTCATGCTTTTCAAACATCGGCTGTATCAACACCAGCCTCTGTCACTTTAGTTCAAACTGTTTGTTTTTTGTTTTGTTTTTTTGTATTTGTTTTTAGACTCTAAAGTTGTTTTTTTCTGCAACTTCAGTAAATTAAATCTAGGGTAGACAATGTCTACAAATCAAGCTAGTTGTAGCATAAGACTCCTGAGGAAGCAACTCCACTGCACCCTCACCTCCCTGTTATTTCACTGACTCCTGTGTGTTATTTCCTTTGCTGCTGCTCTCGTTTTTAAAGGAGAAGCTCTGACGGTAAGTCATTACAAAGTTTCACTGCTGACTACTGGCCTGGCATGCATACTACAGCACTTTCAGTCGTTCGTGTAAACACAGAATTTTTTCAAAATGCAAAAGGCCTTTCCGTTTTAAGTAGAGCTGTTCTCATCTAAATGTGGTCTTAGAACATAAGGTATGTCACTTGTTTTAACAGCCAATCAGCTTGTAGTGATATCACCTGTCGCTACGAAGCACAGCAGAGAGCAGCCAACTGGAACAAGCGCTCTCTGAAATGACCCATGATTGGCTGAAAAGTGCCCATCACTGTCTGAAAACAGAGGCAAGGAGAGGAGCAGAAGTCTAGAGGTCTTTCAGAACACCTGAATTACAAAATGCTGAAGGATTATTATGGGATTTTTCCCCGATGACACCAAAAATAAACTGCCTACCCCAGTTTTAATATTCATATATCACAGTACATTCTTGTGCAGAACTTGCTCTAAGTGTCGCCATTATATTTCACTAAAGAGGTATCCTTAAATATTGTTAATTCATTAATTAATATTAAACATGTTAATTAATATTAACTAACTGCAGCTAGCCTCCTTTACTTAATTAACTGCAATATTAATCTCTTTAAACTCTACTTATACATCGCCATTAATTATTAGTAGGGTTACATTACATTAGTGGTCAATAAAATTAATACACAATTTATGTAGTTAACACACAAAGTTTAAACAGTCCTAACAACACTGTGTGTGAGACATCTCATTCATCCTGCGGAACCTGTTCAGTCTGCTCAAGGCAACGACTGTAACAGTAGTTATTGGATCCTGCGCTCAGACAACCAATCTGTATCCTTTCCTTACTACAACATACCCTCGACATGTCGTCTGTCGCCTCATCTAAACGCAGTGATTTTTCCTTTCCTCTGAATTTGCTGTATAATCTAACTAGACTTCCACTGGTGGCGGCGCAGCCCCACAGCAAAAGGCTGTCAGCCTGTCCACGGACCTGTCGTGGCCCTCGTGTTGACAGGCCAAGAGGAGTCCCGAGGGGTTGAGGGAACCCAAACAACAAGAATCTGAGAGACTTTTCAAACCTGTAAGGTGAAAACAGGCTTGTCATTGTCACAGAAGAACTAGTAAGGAACATCTGAGAAATGCTGATAAATTGTTCGTCATGATCCCAACTGTCAGTTATGAGTTATACGTGTTTAAACAAACTTTTCAATGACAACATTCACAAAACCACAGCTTCATTTTCCGTCCGTTTCCAACTCAGGAGGGTGACTGCGTCCATTTCTCGGCCAGTGAATCTTTGGCAGCTGGGAGCGAGGCTGAGACCAGAGCTCCTTCATGTCTCTGTCTGTTTACAGACCGAGCAAATCAGAGATGCGTCTCATTTCAGAGGCTGTAAAAGTGCGCCTAGGGATGGATCAGGTGTCTCTGATACATTCAATCCTCCCTGAGCAGCCTCTACTTACAGGCTACCAATCCATGTATCCTGCAAATGAACACTGCAAACAAGTAGCATAATTAAGTGTCCTCAGGAATAAAGTGTCTTATCTTAAAAATGGCTTCAGGTCTTCACAACTCGGTGGACTGCTTGTTGGAGGAATGTTGCTGTCTTTCTAATATCTTAAACAGGATTTTAAGAAATTTTTAGAAATTTTAATTTCTTAACCACCAACCCTGAATACTGGGAAATGATAATCGAATGAACCTGGAACATTTCCGGGTTTACCAGCTATGACATTTTAAACTTTCCACTGCAACAGTAACACAAACAGGGCGTATCAGCTTATCATATGCTGCTCTATTAGCCCTTTTAGTGCAGCATAGCTGTGGGCTTTTTCCTTTCATTTAATGTGGGGAAAAAAAAGAAAATCAATTGAGGTTTTCTGTCGAGTTTCCCCTTTCAATATTTTGTTTCTTGTGGTGTATTTCTTTCCTGAGTGGTCACGAATGAAGCCCATCTAATCGAAACATCAATTTATAATCTGAAAGTGCTTGTTCCGAAAAAAAAAAAAAGGTTATATTTTTTACTGGAAATTTCACAGCCTCACATCCGCTGCGACGTTGCTCCAACACGCAGCTGTAATGAAATATGACTTAATGTTTTCGATGCACTTTCGGTCATCAAAGTTCTCAGGGATTTCATTTCTGTAGCACAAGTGAAGGAGCTGCTAGCTTGTCTCTATAGTTGAGTGATTTAAAGTTGTGAAGTGGACGTGTCAGCTGACTGGATGAGACGGTTGTAGTCCGCGTCCTGCATCTGGGGCAAACATTTCCTGACATTTATCCCTGCTGGTTTGCGTTTCCAGCCCTCCTCCCAAAGATAGCGTGGTGGGAATAGAAGCATGGACAGGCCCATTACGGACAGTCACACGGCCTCCATTTACAAATATTTTTTTGTAAATACTATATCATGTTCTTAACACAGCAGCTCCCCTGGGCCATGCAAAGAGCCCAGTGAGAGAACGGGTGGATGTCAGTCATGGGGCTTGTATCGAACAGCAAGCATCTGGAGGCTGGAGGTGTCTGTCCCATGTTCATGAGGGCAGGGGGCCTCCGTGGATAAAATGTCCTGGGGGATCTAGCCTTCTGCTGCTTTAAGACACACACACACACACACACACACACACACACCTGCCACCACATGGGCTTGGGCATATACATGCACATTATACCCACAACACGTGGCAGCTCTATTTCTTACCGCTGCACCCCCACTCCCTCTCAGTACACACTTGAACACACATGGTCTCACACATGCACAGCCCCCCCACCACCACTCTCCTCCTGATTAGCTCATAATGGACAACTGATGTCCCCGAGACCCTCAGGACCTCCCCAGGGAGCCCTCCAACTCTGACCCCTATCTCCACCCAGCACGCGGCCTTCTTAAAACACATTAAATAATCTTTCATTTGACAGGAGCTTAAATGAAATTCAGCTTAGGGACGCATCATTTGCCCTGGACCATAGAATATTGATAGATGAATCATTGTTGGGCTTAATTTTTTTGTCCTTCCTTCTTTTATCCTTTCTTTTTTTAGGGTGTGAAGGAAGGAAATGCCAGTTGTTCTGTGTAGATCACGTAATTCTTTTAAAGGTTTTTTTTAATGTTTTGGTCCATGATTATGTTGCTGCCGCTGCCTTGCGTGTCCATTCAGAAATCAAGTGACATTTTCCTCATTCTTGGTTACACATTAGTCACCACCATGTTAGGGTAAAGGACTTGAGTATCAGTTGAAATTGTGAGCTAAACGTTACATTTCCACGCAGAAGTCCACAAAGGCAGATAAACATATTCATAAACCTTGTGCAATTTGGCCTGTGCCGCCATGGAGACAATATCCGGCAGATTCATCAGAGAAGGCAATTAATCACCTCACTCTAAAATAAACAAAACAGGGATCCTAAACATGCACCTATTAAATCAGCAATCGGGGCTGGATGGCTGCTTTTAGATGCAACGTTTACATGTAATTATCTTCTTATATAATTAAGTGCAATCAGTTAACAAGCATCTTGCTAACGGGCCACATTGCTTCCCAAACAAGCGGCGGGCAGCCCAGAACGCTGAGTGAGTGAGTAATTAGAGCTCAGCATGCCGGTGTTAATGGAAGTGAAATCATCACCAGAGAGAGAGGGAGGAAGGGAGGGAAAGAAGGAAGGAGGGAAGGAAAGGAAAAGAGGAACAAACCAGGAAAGGTGAGACAAAAAGAAGCTCCAGAATTTAGGATATTAATGGACAGCTCAAGCATGAAATAACTAAGTGGATGCAGTTGTTGAATTTTGATGAACCCAAATTTCAACACCTGGGAAATTAATATCACTCAAGGCGAAGCTACATTTTTGCAATTAAGTTGTAATATGCTGCACTACAGAATGAACAAACACACTGAACCTGAACACTTCATCTCAAATTGCTGCACAAACAAATAGACTTTAAGCACTGATGTCTTTGGCTGCATTCACCGTTTAAGTACAGAGTGAAGAAACCCGAGGGGGAAAAAAAAAACAACAACCCACACTGACCTAAAATGAAGAATCAGATATGATTTAAGAAAACATCATAAGATTACTGACCTCAGTCTGCTCCTTAAACCATGAGTTTGACACACTCGTAATCACTTTCTTACCTAAAATATTGTCTCTGATTAAAATGCATGTAATCTTAAACTGTTTCCCCTGTTACACTGGTGATAATCAACATGTAACTGGCACCTGCGTTATTGTACAGAGGAAACTGCAATCAGACTTCCATGTCTGGTCAGGTTTAGGCAACAAAAGCCTTTAAGTTGAAGTTGGGAAAGATTGTAGTTTCAGATACATGTTAACAAACATGTTAAAAATCACTTGTATGTTAAGTATCAACATTTTTTGCCGCTTGCCAGATAAGGTGCAATTTTCCTTATTATGTTAAAGTGACAATGAGGAACTTTCAGGTTTTGTTGATTCTAGCGCGCCCTTTGGACAAAAACAGTAGTGACACAGGCGCCTATTGTCCTAAAGATCTTTGGTAGCTCGTGCCAGGCAGGCAGAACTCAGCATAACACCGGCAACACGTGCGTTTGTTTCAGAAGCGAGTGAGAGAGAGACGGCAGGATGGATGGTGATGAGGTCATGTGTTTATATGTGACTGAGAAATAAGTTATCAGCCAGCTGTTTGGCAGTAATGTCCCCGAGACCTGTTAGCTCTGTTTTCTGTAGGCTAACATCACACAGCCATCTGCATTAACGATACATGCTGAGGAGCAAACTAACAGCTGTAGGCAGAGAATATAATTATGTTATTGTCATTGCACAGAATAACAATTTTTATGTTTTTTTAAATTTGTTTTGTAAGAGTTTGTGGGGATTCTGACCTGATCGTAGGCATTAACAGTAACTACATAAGAACAGCAGTCTTTTCACCGAGGGTCTCGTTTGCTGTTACAGGAAATTGAAAATCATCAGAGGAATCATGAGACTGTTTCATAAATACTTCAAAGTTCCTTGTAGCCACTTTACAAAGATGTATCCCGCTGGTATTACGATTCATTCAAAACAAATTTGAAGCTGCAAATTATTTTTTCTTAGGGTGGTGCTGAGAACTGAAACTTGTGGTTTTTCATTGTTTTTCCATACAGAAAATGAGACATGTGTGTGTGGAGCAGTGAGCTGTGGAGGTGGTGGTAGAGGAGAATGATTTTTTTTTTTTTTTTTTTTTTTTGGAAAGAGCCAGGATACCTGTTTCCCTCTAATTTGAGCCTTTGCTAATCCAAGCCAACTGTCTCCTGACTCCAGCTTTTTTAAATTTTACGAGTGGTATTGATGATCCCATTCAAGCCTCCTCAAGAAAACTGCTGTGTGTATTTCTCAAAATAACTATTCCTCTAAGAACCTAAGGGACAAAGATATTTGAATTAAAAAGGCTGTATTAGTTACCTTGGAGTGTTCATTTCCTGTGCACAGACAGGTAAGTTTTACCTGACCTGTTACAGCGATACATCCATTCAGAAAACAATGGTGAGTGACAAATGTGTGTGATTTACTGATGTGATCATGTTAGCAAAAACTTTTCTTTACTGCACAGCAATGAGCTCATCCAGCCTCAGGCCACGGGGGGACCGAGGCTGAACTTTGACACTCGACTCTGTAATATCACTCACTTATCTGTCTGGAAGAGAAATGTATGGACATGGGGTATTAATGATAAAAACACTCACAACAAGAATTTGATCTTTGGTGTTATGCAGAAAGTTCATAATTTCTGTGGTATTTCTGTTTTGGGTAATGACATGGATGCCTGATAATTTCACTGTTTTCTGTTGCCCTTGTCTAGAATTTACACTAAAAGGAGAAGAGCATGAATGTCCTCAATATTTCAGGTATTAAATCTATGTACTGAAGAATATTTTTGGTGAACAGATCCAAGCTTTCTCTCTCCAGTTTTTCGCCTGCAGCTCCACATCACAACAATAGACAACAGCCTTCACATGTCATGTCAAACCACAATCCTTTCAGACCTCACCTCACTCTGTCAGCGCCGTCACAACCCGCAACATAACCTCCTAATTCCGCCCATGAAATCCCAAATACCCACAAAGTCAACGCCATTGTTTGGGTTAACACTGGTCTCCAAAGTGGAACCCAAAATACAACCGAGCCAGCAGGGATTTGAAAAAAACCACAAGGAACGTCTGCCGAATTCCTCAGACAGCACCCAACTGCAACAGCTTATACTGAAACTATGATACAAACTATACAGCAAGTGAGTAAGGAATATCAGGTCCCTTTGTCCCAGTGCTTTCTATTGAGTTCAATAAACACTTATGCTCTCTAAAGGACTCCAGCTCAAGAAGGGACAATGACTCCCTTCAGAACTCGACACCAGACCTTTAACAATACATAAAATACTCTATCCTCCAAAGACTAATTGATGTTATTCGCCTTTTGATAAGTCAGCGGTGGGCAGACGTAATAGTAAAGAATATACGCAGTGCTTTTGATGGCCCGTAACCCGAGTAACTGGAGTACAAAGAGGGAGACACAACAAAAATGCTCAGTTTTTGGTTGCTTATCACCAAAGCCATGATCATTTGTGTTTTCAGGGCAACAAGAATGTAATTTGAATAGGGACAGACTTTAAAGGGGAATCACTGCGGTGCGCTTAGAGGACTTGGAACCGTCGGCTGCTGGCCTGTGAGCATATTGGTTATTGATATTCTCTCTCTGTGTCACACACACTGCATCTGGTCTCTGAGCACAACGGCTGAAAAAGCCCTCAGAGCCAAGGTGAAACAAATACATTTGCACTTTTTTCTTTGGCACCTGGACCTGGCAGGTGAAACTGGTGGCTGTGTTGCCTGACAACTTGGCTGCAGTGCCATCTACTGGTGACAGACAACAGGGGTGAGACGACCTCGCTGGGAAGGCAGAGGGTGGAGAGCAGGAGCAGCAAAAGGGTTCTTACTCAACACAAGCTGAACAGGGATCCGATTTTATAATGTCATATCTCTATCTGGCCTTTCTGTTTCATGTTCAACCTGCATAAAAGGTTCTAACCATTAAAAAGCAAAAAGCAAGAATTTTATTCGAGTTGTGTGGGAAAAGACCAAATCTCACTCACACAACTTGCTCATGTGCTGAAATAGTGCAGGAACAAAATGGGAGGGACTGTGGCGGAGGGCAGGAGAAGGAGTCGACAAAAAGCAAAATAAACTTTGACTGAACTGCAGCGAGTCCCTTCGGGGTACCGGAGAAGTTTAAACTTCACCAAACCACAAGACATGAGGAACTTCAACACAAAAGTATCGTTAAAAGAGCCTTTCAATGCAGATGACAAGTCTAATTGAGGCCCATGATGCACCTGGCAGTAGTCATGTGACAGTTGCACACGCACAATTCATGCTGTGTGCAGGCGTATTACAAGTATCATTAAAAAAACCCAACATACATTCGTCTTAATATGGCTGATGACATATTTCCTTTAAAACACAAACAGATCTTCACGGAGAATCCACATTGGCTCTTTATTTAATCAGTCTGCATGATATTCGTTTTTCTTTTCTATTTGACTTCTGTTACTTCAGTGTCTATCTTCCTTCCGTCAAAAAGGCTCAAGAGTTTTCTACACAGCGTGCACAGATCTGCAATATATCACAGACCGCAACAATAAAATGGGACGTTAAGGCTGCGATGACATCATGAAGCAAGCCTCCAGGACAAATATAGATCATGTTTATCTTTAACAGATGATTCATTTGTGACACTGTAAAGAGATCTCCAATGACTGCTAAGGAAATGTCCAGCTGATCGACTTAGCCTGCAGCCGTTGGACGCTCACTTTCATCACTGCTGTAAGTGAAATAAAAGAGTACAAAATTCAGCATTAAATGTTCCATTCTTTTCTGAAGATTGAATATTTTAAATAGATGTTTGTACATGTTCTGTCTAGGGTTGTTGGCGAGCCAAAATTGCACATTGATTAACAATTAAACAACTGAGCTTAGAAAAGAGATTATTACGAAACTATTACAAAAATAGATGAGGGACAAAAACAAAAGGCAAAACGTAATCTTTCTTACAGATCCGTTTTTTTCACATCTTGCCTCCCTCCTCATCCCCCAAACCCTTGGGAAGCAGCACTCCAAGGTCTTTCATTTGAGCTCATATTATGCCCCCATATCTCTGCTCATTTTTCATCCGCATTGCATTAAGTATTGATATTGATTTCTTGTAAATGGTGGCGAAATGGATGGCTCGCACTTTTTTGTGTTATTGTTCTGCAGCACTTGTAGGTAATTTATTATGGCTGAGGGTCCGGTGAGGCCTCCCAGTTCTGTGCACCTCCTCCTGATGGAGTGTGCCAACCTGACTAACAAAACACACCATGCACTGAAAAGGCCACTCACAAGGAGAATGAAGCATGAAGAAATTGTGTATGCACACGAGCACCAGCGCGCACATGCGTGCACGCCGTGTCCCGTCTCACTCTCAGCCTCCACATCGCTCACATTCATGGTCCACCATAAACCAGCACACATAAGAGGGTCCCTTGGAAAACACATAGCAATAAACTGAAAAGCGCTAACTTTACAGGCATTTCTCAATCTTAACGTGAGAGTCGTGCAGTGGGCAACTATTTCATTTCTCCTTTCCTTCTATTTTTGAATATTATTCTTTTTTTAGGGCTGTAGCAGCACTTGTGCTGAAATCCATTCCCAGTTTTGTGACAAAGCGTGGCCTTCTTGACAAACTGGAGTGGTTTACTTGCATTGTCATCCTGGCCAATTTCTTTTCCCTGCTGCCGCGGCCCCAGCAGTCTATTTGCATTTCAATAGCCTCTCTGTCTGCCTCTATATTGCCTGATATTATGTCTGCCTTGTATGAATTCGAATTCAATGTCTGCATCTGCTGTTCCACTCCCAAGCAGTCCTCGTAAAAGGTGAAACATGAAATAAGGCTCACGAGCAAAAGCCATTGATCGTGTGTGATGATGTAAACCAAGACTAACTCAAAGTGGGAGCTTGCATGGATTTGCTTTAATAAAGAATTCGTTTACATGCATGTTCTGCTTTTACATAAAACTGCATCAAAACAATCTTATAGCAAAGTGAAGTGTTTGACTTCCATGATAGACTGTATAACTACTACCCACAGGCCTACCGATAACTTTTCACTTTTTCACGCTCTTTCACAGCTGTACACTGGAGGATTTGTTCTGAGGTGGTTAAGGGCATTGTGGTAAAACCAATACATCCTGTTTACTGTCTCTGTCAGCACAACACCAGCACACGGCCACAAAGCTTGGCTGGTGCCACAGTGTTGGACAACATGGGTCACATGGTCCACACGGTCCACACCAGTGTCTCACGGAGGTCCCTTAGGAACCCCAGAATGCCCTCTCTCTCTCTCTCTCTCTCTCTCTCTCTCT
>JAPQLA010000003.1:17152252-17182210 GCA_029822935.1 Naso vlamingii | reverse complement strand
CCACACCAGTGTCTCACGGAGGTCCCTTAGGAACCCCAGAATGCCCTCTCTCTCTCTCTCTCTCTCTCTCTCTCTCTTCTCAAACAAGATTGGATATGTGGGATGTCAGAAGGCCACGAGCAGCTTCTGTTAAAGCCTGAAGGATTTACTGGAAATTCTGCTTTAAAGCCATATAAAATGGGGATGCACGATATTACTGGGACGTTGTAGGTATCAGCCAATATTGGCTTCAAAATAAATATCAGAAATCGGCCAGCACACCGATATCCGCAGATATAATAACTGATAAAATAACAGGCTGCTGTTTCCTTGATTAAACACTCGAGTCGACGCCATGGTTCCCATGTTCCCTGTGGACAGACGTCATGTTTACTGACTTTGTCTCTTGTGAAACAGATCAAATTTGTCCTGGTTGTGAGTTTTGTTCTGATTGTCTCAATGAGAGCATCATCCAGTTTGAAGTGGGACGCATCTTACTTCTTTTGTTTAGAAGCAACTGTCATAAATAAATATGACATGTTTTACACAAGCTCAAGGATTTGTCTTCTTTTGCACAAGAAATAAATATTACATCATTTTAAGCTTTGTATTTTATGCCTGCATTTGCCAGCAAGCCAACACGGTAAGAGTCTGCATGATAATACTGTGTGTAAATTCAACTACAGGAGAGACTTGATGGTCTCTGCAGTCAGGTGCGGGGAAAAAAATTTACGTATTTGTCAGCATCAATGATCAGCCAGACGAGTTGTAAAATATCGGCATATCAGTATATTGGATATCAGCAAAAAGTTCAATATTGTGCATGCCTATCATAAAGCACCAACACCTGATTAATCTGTGTTCGTGGGATATGGGAGAGAAGATGCACAGATGTACAGCATGTCAGTTAAGCTGCACAACCTGTGTTTCTGATTTCACCTTGCACTCTGCAACCGATCCTTATTTCAAATCTACAAGACTTTTTGTTGCAGTCTTATAATATTCTTGTTTCTTTTCAAATATTTAAATAAAAACATAAATCAGGAAAAAAAAACCTAACACAGAGGCATGTTTCTGTCCCTCCTCTTCATTTTAACCTCTGCCAAATGTAGCTTCTGTTCAGAAACAATTAATGCCAACCAGTGTTGGGGTGTGCAGGCAGGCTAACAGCTGTGTTTGGGCCACTTGTTGTGCCTCCAGCACAGATAATTACAGCAATCCAAAAGCAGAGCGGCCGCTCGGGGAGTTTAATAATGTACAAGTAGTCGCTATCTCTTTATAGATCATGTTACTGCAGCACTCACTGACGTGTAATTTAGATCAATCAAAAAATATGGCAGAGCTATGAAACCAGTGCCTTTGATAATAGTTGGCAGGTAGTAGTCACCCCCTGTTGTCGAAGCATCTGATATAAAAGGCTTCATTCCGCCCTCCATCAAGGGGCCTGGTGTGCTAGGATGTGTAACCCAGGCAACAGATACATAAAGCATCATGGGACTTGATTTAATTTGTCTAAATGGGAGCTGGAGTATCTTGGTTCTCAGTTCGAATGTCCCTGTTAACCACCACTACAATGTAATGGGCTCCTCAACTTGGAGCTGCTGATTGTGTGCTTCTGGTATAGGAGGTTTTCCACTATATGCTGTTTTCTGCCTGTGTGTATACGTGTGCTAGCATCTGTGTCTGTTTGTGCGTACACAGTTTTGGTGATTAAACACTTGAAGCTTCAACAAACCTCTTGGTCAAATGTTTTACTGGGCAACAACTATGCAGCCATAAGAAAAAAGAGACATCATAAATGTGCCCTAAGTGATCCCGGCACGGCTTTGTTTCCTTGAGGTTCCCACCATCAGCTTTTAAAATATTTTGGGGTCAGTAATTTTACTGGAGGCCAACTGCTTTATTCAGCATTATTTAACTTTCCATGTATATGAAAGCCATGAAAGTCATCACAGGTCAGGCTTTGTTGTGAGGTATGAACTCTTTTGCTCGATCTGGTCCATTGTGTACTTTCAAACCTATGAGCTCCCTTTATCAGCCCATTTGAAGACCTATATGAACCGAGACAATTTAGCCGGTAATACCAGGGTATCATTTTCTGCCTTTGCATGGGACTCTCCTTGCCTCTGGCTTGCTTTAAACTATCTGCACAATTCAAGTAGCTTCCTCTCCTTGTCCTACTTCTAACTTCCCTCTTCTCCCTCCTCCCTTGCTTTCAACCCATGGGTCTTTGTTTTAAATGGCAATTCATCCCATTCGTCCGCTCAGCCACATTAAACATCAATTTCCTCACCGAGCACACATTACGACCCACTAGAAGAAATAAAATCTCAGCCATTTATTGTGCAACTCCCCTCCTCCCTTTTTTGGCACGGCTATCCACCACCGGCACCCTCATCAAAGCAGCCCACATCCAACAACAAGAGAGCAGCTACACAACAATGCCAACGCCATTCGACTTCCTCTTAAGTTGTTTTATACTTACTGCAAAACAGTAATGATTTCAAGGGCCTTTGAATTCCTCCAAGAGCCACCAGCTTTATAAAACATGCATGAGGTGTTCAGTAAACAATGCCCAATGGTCTTATTCCTTTTAAATAAAACTATTTCCATGAGATGTAAGAGGGACTTTAATATTGCCTTAAATATTAAAAGAGAGAACTGAGCCTCATCAATTTTTCATTTATTGGGCCCGTGTGTAAGAAGTCATCAATCTCGAAAGAAATTACTGACATTTTCATTTCAAATAAAAAAGGGTACACTTTATCCAGTGGTAATAGGGATTGCCACTCTTACACAGGGAGCATTAAATGGCTTCTGGAGTGCTGAAAATGAGAAAATTTTCTTTTTTTGTCTCAGAATAGATTGTGGTTTTTAACTTTGTGAAGCAAACATGCATGAAATTGCTAAATAAAATGCAACACATTACCCTGCTAACACCATGGCTTTTAAGGAGAGTGTGAAGTTCATTGCAAATCAATAACAGCCTGTCTTAACAAGTGCATATTCCTGTTTCCAACAAGCCCCGACTCACTGTGGAGTAATAACCACCTGGTTGTTTTGCTGCTCGTTGATATTGATATCCTGTGACATAAATTCATTGTTTGATTCCATTACTGTTATGATATATTATTATAAATGTCTCCATCATTACGGCCCCTCTCTGCCTGTTTGCCTTCAGGCTTGAAGGTTTGTAATTACTGCACAATAAACAAATGGTTTGGGTAATGGGGGGGAAAGGTCCGAGGCCTACAGGCACTGGGAGGGGATTACAGGGCAGGGAGCCCACTTTTCACGCCCGAAAAACCCCTCAACCCACATGACGAGGCCTGTCCCACGTCCCACCACAACTCCCCCTGTGGAATCACCCTTGCTGAATTATTAATCGCTGAGCGGTGTTGATGTATCATCAACCGTGTACATACATCACAGAGGGGGGAAATAAGGGTTACAGTGGGCCAGGATTTATAACAAAAGCTCGACATATGCTGCTAATTCACCTTGACAACACTGCCACTTCCTGTTCTGTGAATAATCATCCAACAGAAGAAGAGTTTGGACGCAGCCTCACTGCCAGCCACTTCCCAACACACACTTCTCCGCCCATAATGGATGAATATTTGTTTATAATTTCTATACACAAGTCTGGCTGTCAGTCCCCTGCTCACCCCGCATGCCGCTGTCTCATTTGCATAGGTAGATTGAGATGCCGCGAGCATAACGAGGTCGGCCTGTGTGGAGGTGATGGAGGACGCTGATGAATAGAGCTCTCTCCCCATCATGGCACCTTTGTAAATGTTTGATTAGTTTTGAATGGATTACTGTTAGATTATCGGGTTTGGGGCCCAAACCTAGACACGGCTCTGCTTACTCTGAGACAGCCCCTTACGGGTGTCCTGTGACAGAACAGAGGCTGCATGCTGACAAAGAGCGAGAAGGGAAGAGGATGCAGGCGACGCTTGTTTATGCAGAGCTGCAAAAATATTTGATAAAGCGGTTGCTCGCCTTTGTTTGGACCTCAGCATCTGGAATATGCTGGATTCAGCAGTAAAGACTTGAAGCATTGTGAGCTTTAGAGTTGACACAGTGTAGAAAGACAGAAATTAAAAAACAGGGACATATATAGAAATGTTCTAAATTTTTCAATCTGCAAATTTTTATTGAGTTTTATTCTACATTTCTGGAACTGTGCTTGTTCTATTGCTCCCTCATCAGCTCAGCATTGCAGAGATATTTAACGGGTTGGTGGGAACCTCAGAGTCAGACAGCTATAAATTTCCCGGCGCTGCTGTAAGACACTCTTATATTGCTTGTGTGGCAATCAGACTGGTGATTATATGGGTAATGAAACATGTGCCTCCTCCTGGTGTCTGCCCCTTCCACTGCCTGTCTCTTTCCATCTCTTCCTCTAACTTTTCTTTCTCTCTCTGGTTAAAGCCTGTGATGGATGGGGCGTAACTATTAGAGGGAGCAGTAACCCATCAGTTCCTAGGGCTATTATGCACAGTTGGATGCTGGGTAGAGGGGGTACGAGCAGTGGAGCAGTGACACCATCGCAAGCTGCCTCGTGGGTTAACGCTAACCCCGCTGCCCACCCCTGACGCCCCCCACTTCAATCCATTTGCTCGGAAAAACCTGTCTCGCATCGCGACAGCGCTGCTGCCATTGTGCTCCTTCTCTCTCAATCTGTTTAGCTTCCTGTTGTGACCTTTCATACAGTCAAATATATTAGCGAGCGGTGCACTCTCATTAAAACAGTGCATTAACCAAAAGACTCTTTGGAGTCTAAATGACAGCCGAAGGAACTGAAAGCTAATAGCCGTGGGCAGTTGGGGAAACTTAACTCATGAATCAGTGCGCTAATGCCAGAGCAGCAAGCCTGGAGCGCTGTAAGCGTATGGCACAATCTCCATCGCCACCCCTTCAATCTCTCTCTCTTTTTCTTCCTCTTGCTTTCTTGATCTCCCTCCTTTTCCTCAATGACTCGCTCACTCCTTTTCCCTCTCTAACTGCTACTTATCTCTCATATTCACTATCAGTGTTACGTTCACATTCCACTTCTCTCTGACACATTTATTCTTTTCTCTCACTCTTTTACTCGATCATCCTTCCCCTGTCCTGCTATCTTATTTGTTCATTTCATTCTTTGTTCATTTCATTCCGTGATCCCCCATTGTATTGCACTCGTCAGTGCCATCATTTCTATTTTCTGCCTCCCTGCTCCTTACAGTTCTTTTCCTGAGCTCCCCCTAGCTCTTTATCCTCTCTTATTGTTTTCAAAGAGGGGAAAGAGAAAGGAAAAAAAAAGTGTGTGTAGAAAAAAAAAAGTGCTAAAGAGAGATGAAGATAGAGGAAGGAAAAAAGGGCTAGTGTACGAGAGAGGAGAGGGAGAGGAGTAAAAGAGGAGAGACTAAAAGCTCATTACTTTCCTCCTGATGGGAGAAAATGAGTGAGGGGGCAATAATAAAGCTTGAATTTTTCAATACTGTTAAAAATGGGGCTCTGACAGCTCACCGCCAGTGCAAGGGACAGGCGCCGACAACGCATGGTGAGCCACCGAATTAGCAATACCATACATCATAAAATCTAATTAAATCAAGGAGCAGAATCAAATTAGTTTTCTGTGACTCAAACCGCCCGCCAAAAGGGCTCTATTAAATGAACTGTAGAGAGCGAATTAAATAATTCACAGTGAGGGATTTTGCATTTATACAAAAATTGTGCACTTAATTGTCCGTGCTATATTACAGATTTGGCCTTATGTTAACAATGAGCCTAAAGCACACTTACTCGTGTGCACTGGGCACACATTAGGGCCTCCATGGTCGACAAGGCTTCAAACTAAGGGGATGTTAGAGTAACCATTGGCTCCATGCCACTGGTATAGTAGAGCACAGGGGTCTGGAGCAGGCAAAGGGGATTCTGATTATATTTCAACAAGAAATTATATGTGGAATATCAGACAGCAGTGTTGAAGAATGAAAGTTATGTTTGGATGTACAGTATAATGAAGGCTTGGATTTATTTAGAAACCCACAGGTAGACCATCAAACTAAACTGTCAGATGAAGTTCAGTCATGAAAATGGAGCACTTTGGTTACAGAGTTGTGGGAGCGTTCAACCATTCCAGCTTTCTCTTCGTCTCTCACCACCATACAGCCTTTCTTTCAATCTCTCCCGTCTCCCGCGCTTCCCTCCCTGGCATCAAAACAGCACAACTTTATTATAGTCGCTGTCAATACCGTAATAATAAAAGGACGCGAAGGGGAGAGACTACCATATTACACTTTTAACGAGAATATAGCAGATGCACATTGAGTGAATATTGAGTTTTAAAACTTGTCGGCATGTGATTTGTGGCCTTGTCAGTACAAATATTTTTCAATGTCACAGCAGCATGCCGGGCCTGTCACTTCAGCGGTCAGCTGGGACGGGGGGAGGCAAAACACAATGATCTGGCCCTTAATGGAGAACCGCTGGGACTGGCATGGAGGTGATGAAGCACTGTTTAGTTTGCGGCTGCCATATTTCTGCTTGGGGACGCTATTATAAAACACAGTGTTATTTTGTCAGATTTCAATCATGAGCCAGGTTATTTGTCACCTGCTGTTACATTGTTGGGGCAAGTCAGGCAGACGTTGAAATATGACCCGTCCCAGCCCAACCCCCTCCCTGCTCTGGAGTTTTCTTTAGACTAGAGGTAAAAGTAAAAACTGTATAGATCTGCTGTTCCACTTCTTTGTCTCATTTTATCCGTAGAGGTGCCATGAAAATGAAGTGAATTTTTATCTTGTTTTAAAGGAAGGCTTGAGTGATGTGGAATTTTTGGGGCAAATAGAAAGGGTGATATTAGGGAGTAAGAAAATTACGATATTCTATATATTATATTTCGAATGTTGTTATCAAATACATGTGATCAACATATGTAGTGAGGGCAGGATATCCAACAAACTTTATTCCAAACATCAATTCTCTGAACAGATTCTTCTTCTTCACTTATTACCAATTAAATGACAGGCTGTCCTCTGCAGGACAAACTATGTGATTACATCATTTTAAATCACTAGTCCAAGCATTTTTTTCAGCTTTAAAAAATGGTTTTATTATCAGCACATATCAGAGAACAGGCTGTAACAATCAGAGCCTAGTAAATGGTGTATTTCTGCAATGCCAAATAGCACCACTAGGCGTCTCTATGTTTTGTGGTGATGTACTGAGCACAGCCAATGCCAGCACACTTCCTCTTCCGGCAGTTTCGCAACGAGTGACGCAGGTTAACACTGTGTATGTTCTGTATGCTCATGTATGAATGTAATGAATATTATACAGAGCTGTGGAGACCTGGTATAGTTTGTTATAATAAAGTGGCTGTGCGTAAATCCCATCATGTTGTTAGAAGACTCTCTGAGCCACTCAACTCTCTGGTGCATCTTGCTAGGTAAGTTAGCCACACGCTGCCAATTTCCTCCACCTACACCGCTTCCCTTCATGCTACAATATACACCAATACCGATTTGTTTTGATATATTCAGGCCAATAACACCAGCAAACCGATATATCGGTTAGGCCCTATTTTAAAGACTTATTTAGTCATTTTCAGCGATGTTTCATCACTCCTTCCTTATTATTCCACTGTTATTTTTATTTCAATCCTACAGTCATGAGGATCCCTCACAGTTCTCAGTGCAGCTTTGTTTAGCAGGAGCGACAGTGTCAAGTATCCTCATGCAGGATGCCTTGAGGAGCCTTGGTATAATTTCCTCCAATAAAAAGTGTTATTAAAAGGTAGCTTTTTATCAAATATGACCTGATTATGCTTCTGTGTAGACTAGGCATGACAATGATAATGGCATTCACTGTTTCTTAATGCCCTGTGTGGATTATATGAGGTAGCAAACGGCCACCTGGACACAACAACAAAACCCAGGTGGGGTCAAATTCAAAGGCCCCTCGGCTCTTCAAGATGCACTTCTACTTCTATTTCAAGTCTTAAAAGCATCCACTTTTGGCTAATCCTTTAGTAGCATTATGTGATTTAACAACACATTGCTAAAGATTGAGTGCATTTTTTGCCATTTGAGTAGCCTATAGATTAAGTGTTTTAAGTTCTCACAGGCAGTTCAGTGACATATGATGCACATTATGCCCCTGCACACTTATCCCTGACAGACTTCGTGTGATGTGCTATTTCATTTGCTTTTTAATTTTCCTTCTCAGCGGCTACATCTTTCTATGTCTGAAATGTGAAGGAAAACAAGAATCTGGCTCTTCGAGCTGCTTATTGACATTGAAATCTGCTTTTCAGTTCACCGTACATGTCAGCTACTGAGACACCCCTCAGTAACTTCATTTCCAAATTATATCAGTTTTATTTCCTTGTCGCCCTTGTGTTTGAACGTCATGGCCTCTACCCAAACATAGAAAAGGTATAATTCCTCTTGTTTAGAATCAGACATTTTCTTGAATCTATGCCAAATGAAGTGTCGGCCTGCATCATTACTCTGGACTGTTTTTAGATGCTGTTGACAACAAACTGTCTGCCAGTATAAAAATATGCAAATAGAATTTGATTATTAACACTGCCTACTCTTAGTTGAGAGACAGAGGTGATATTGTGTACCTCTGCCACTCATCATAATTCCTGAATAAGGCCGTTTTTGCCCATGAAGGCGGATCTGCTGTCTCTGCATGTTTTGTCCCCAACAGTGCATCGTTTACCCGCAGTATGTAAAGCGAGACAAACTTTTTCCTTGTTATGTGCTTTTCATTCCTTTCTGCATTCAAACTCCTTTGTGCATTCATGGGTAAAGTGGTTTGGACTGAAGTAAATCTTGCAATCCAATGCACATGCATCTACAACATCGTATAAAATATATACACTTGTAGTACAGCGCACACATAAGCAAACACACAAAACAACCATTAGATTTGGCTGACATGATAGCCATTAGCACACTGTCTCTAGTTGTGTGCATTTCATTCCAACAGAAGGATCATTTACATAATGTGTGTTTTTCCAAAACGGTGTGAACAACCAGCACTCTGTGTAGGTTTCCTGCTGGCAAATGTTTCAAACTGACCTTGGGAAACGATCCATCCGCAAACGCTGCTCAGTTACGTCCATAGTGGGCCTTTTACTTGTTTTCATGTATATGTGTGCGTCTCTGCAACCATGCAGATGTGCATTTCAGAGTGTGTATATCTGCATGTGCACACTAATGCATTTCTGTGGGTGTCTGTGTGTCCACAGCTGATGACTCTGTGCCAGCCGGACTGCTTTTATAAGTATTAATATTAATATGTGCCTGAGCTGCAGCCCATTGCATCCCTGCCCCTTGGTGCAAAGTGCCCAAGGGCGGCCATTATCATCCTGTTCTAGCTGCAAGTGAACCTGGAGGAAAGTAAGACAGGCATATCGACTGTCGTGTTGGGATCAAACAGTTAGGGTAATACTACTCAAACCATCAGTAGTTTGTAGAGTACTGTAAAATGTTGGGCGTGACCGACATGTGATTCAATGCTGATATTAGGGAGCAAAAAAAAGTGTATAATATCGACACAATGTGGTCATCAAATACTTGTGACAAAGATGTGTAATGGAGGCAGAATATCTTATATATGAAAAAACTTTATTCTCTACAGAAGCGTATTGCTGCCACACCATAAAAAACAAATGGATCAGTATTACATTTTAGCATGATAGCTTCATTGCAATAACAATACAAGTTTCACATTATAATGTGATATTTTTACATTATAACATATTTTCACAATATTTCAACATACAAACGTATCATGTTATAACGTGAAATTCTTTTTGTCATAATATACTATTTATATTGTTAAAATATGAAACTTAACGCGGTATTATGTAATAATTTGTTGTTTTAACGTAATAACAATAAATTATCACATAATAACAATAAGTTTATTGTTATGACAAGAAATTATCACATTATTATAACATGATAAGTTTACTGTTCTAACAATATTTTATCACATTATAACAAAGAAATTATTACATTATAATGTGATTACTTTGATGTTTTAACAATATAAATCGTACATTGTTATAACAATAAGTTTCATATTATAATGTGATACTGATTCATTTTTATTTTTATAGCGTGGCAGTAATACGCTCCCGTAATTCCATTCCTGAAAAAAAAAGAAAAAACCCTTAAACAAAAGTCAAAAAACTCAAAAAAGTTTCAATAACAGTACATGTTGGAGAACATACAGCCTGTGCCGATACTGATATATCTGGCCAATAATGCGATAGGCCAATATGGGTCGGTAATACTGGCAAAACAATTCATTGGGCGCTCTCTAAAATGTGCTTGGATATCATGCATCTATTGAAAGCATCCCCTTATCGATGTGTGATACACACACATTCATGCACATGTACATCTTTGTAAATATGCACATATACACACACTGACATAGGAATGTATACTGTGTGTACACAGCAAGAAAAAAAATCCCTTCTTACTGTTGTTTATTAGGCGCCTTACATGTATAATCTATGACAAGCACTGTTCTTCCCTGACTAAGTTGGTGTCATGGTCCAGAGGGCAGTATTGATGATAATGTTAACCATGTCCCATAAAATCAATCAATCAATGGAATATTAAATGTATATGTCTGGGAGGTTGTCAGTTGAGCGCTCAGGGGTGAATCTCCAATAGCCTGTCAAGGTTTACTGCCTTTTATGTGAGATCCACCAGTGCACTGTTTCCATGAAACTACACCTGTGCAGTATATCAAAGAGGCTGTGACATTAGAGCTACAGACAGAAAGTGAAGACAACCAAACACTCTCCATCTCTTTCTCTTTTCCCCCTCTCTTTTATGCAGACAGACAGAAACACGCTCCACCACTGCACACCAAAATAGATGAATTTTGCTTCAACAAAGGCGGTATGGTAATTAAATGTAAGATAAGGCCATTCAGAATGCCCAAGACTGTGCCAGGCAAATATCCTGATCAGCTTAAAATCAACCAAGTGGGACAGAATAACAAAAATCCAAATTGGTTGGTCTAGATCAGCCTGATAGGGCTTTCAATATAATACACAACAATGGCCAAAATGAATAGGAATCAAATTACGAGAGCTGCGATATGGCTTGAAACTGCATGGGGGAATTCAAGCACAATCACTTTTCAATGTGGCTTCCAATATTGCAGCCAATCCTCGCACGATTCATATCCGATCACAAATAATGTTTATCACCCTCATATCTCTCTCCCTAATGGAAAAGGCCTAGTGTTGGGGTTTAAGGAGTGCATTCATTTTTAATGAGGTCTGGGCATTGGCCAGAATGAAATGAACAGGCGGAGAGTTTTGGGCCACAGTATAGTAACGACTCGTAGTAAAAGGTCGATCCATTCTTTCTAATTTGACCCGGTTATGTGCGACTATAAGTTGCTAAGTTGTTTATTACAGCCGGCCAGCATTTTCCCTATAATGTTACAGAACTGCTTAGAAAAAGCATAAAGCTCTGTAGCTCTTGCAGAAGATTTTTCCTCCCCTGGTAGTAACTTTCAAAGGGCTGCACCATGTTAAAAAGATGAAACACTACAACAAAAAGCACTACAGTGTTTCTGAGTGGTTTCAAATCCATAATATTGGGGTCAACATTTTTGAATAACCCTAGTGGTTGCTGTGTGTTCCCTCCTAGTGTCATGTAAGCTATGCTTGTCTAAATTATACATTCTATATATTCACCTGAATCTCAACCAACAAAATTACACCTTGACAGTGCTGAAAGAGGATGCTATATCACTTCAACCGAGCAATTCTCCACTGTGTTTATGAGTTCAGAAGGACCATCAAATTTCATGTAAAATAAGCTCTCACGCAGGAGAAGACCGTCATATTTTATGTCTAATTCTGGAGGAGAAGATGTATTTCCTGCTTCCCCAGGAAGCATGATTGGTGTGTGACTGCGTGTCGTGACGAGATCACTTGGCGGGGCTGAGGATAAAATGTCGCTTAGGATAATGTGATTGCCCTTAAGGCACAAGGAGGTGAATTATATTCCCTGATTTATAATCTGAAAATTAAAGACTCACTCATTTTCTAATTTAATTCCACCTTCAATGGAACAATGTTCACTCTGAGCCAAATTGGCGAATAATGTTACTAATTCAGATGCAGATGTAATTTCTATTCGGGGGGCTGCAGCGCGTGGTGATGAACGAGTCCCGGATGGATCGTTGCCACTCCTATCTCCCCGTCTCGACAATTCCCCAGCAGTTGTGATAATAACCTGAGCAATAAAGGAGGGAGAGGCAGTGCTACCCATTCCACTCCTCATACCCCAAGTCATCTGATCATCTAATAGTATTTCTGTCCTTTCCTGTGTCACTCTGTCTTAAGACGGCTGACACGGCGCTCTTCCACACAGGAAAACACAGTGTGCTGAATATCATCAATGGAAAACTGCATTAATGTGAAGACTCTTAATAACCTGCATAATTACTGCTGCCTTCTGTAATACAAAAAAGTCATTGCAATAAATCTGCTGGTAAAAACTTGATTGAATGCAGGGTAAATGTCAAGGTAATTATGAGGCGATGAGGGTTAAAAGCAACGTTAAATCCTCCCGCAGAGTGGTGACATTCAAGAGAAGAGGAAGAGATAGCGAGGGAGGAAGGAGCAGAGGGACAGCGTGAGGGCCCAGTTTGTAAATGTATCGGCCAATACGAATGTCAGCATTCCTCACTTGTCACTGGCCTTTTATTTATGACTGTGCACCATTTGAGATATGACCTCTGCATGATTGGTTTCCTCCTGCAAACTAATGGGTCCATTAAGGACAGAATTCGTCATGTAAAATATCACGATGACACAAACACTTAAATTCCTGATTGAGCTACTTTCATGTTAGCTAACTTGACCCGGCTTGGGAGCGCTGACCCTCAACGCACAACTCCCTTAAACAAGAAGGTGCAGAAGTGACGAAATGGAGATAAAAAGGGGGATAAAAGAAAACATGTGAATCCACTTCTTCACCCTTTTGTAACCTATGCTATCCTGAGGTTTGGAGAGAAAATCTGCTGCATCCATTCATCCATCCCAGCTTTAAGCAGCCATAAAGATGCGGTAATAGAAGTATTTCAAGGGCCTGGCAGAGGTCAGGTCATTTACTCACCTTTCAGCCTTGGTGGGAAGTGGAGAGGTTTACTGGGGAGTGGCAGCACAGCTGAGAGGTTGCGGGTTCTGTGTCGTGTGCCTCCTCTTCAGAGCCTAATGATCCGCTGAGCATAATGACCCCAAGACGACGGGGCCTCTACAAGCCCCAACGAGGCCTCCTCCAACCTCTGCTCACTCTCACTTCACTTCAGGAATAATGTGGAAGAAAAGATCTTTTTTTTCTTGTCGTTTTTGTTCTCCTACGATCTCTCCCCCTCTGCTATCCACCGCCAGCCACTGTACAAGCCAAGGCTCCATGACAAAAAGCCAATAGAGTTAGCCGCCAAGGCTTGGAGCTCTGAGAGGGATAACTGGCGCAGAAGGTTAAAGCAACAATGTGCTTAGCCCCATTGAGCTGCTCCTTCTGCGTTGAGGGTAAATGTGTAGGCTCGTGTGTGTGTGTGTGTGTATCTCAAAATCGATGCGTGTATGTAAGGTATCAAGGGTTGTTAAAATGCATATGCTCTGATAAATGCAAAGGAACACCTGTTCACTTGTGTATGCCACAGCTAGGCTAATAATGAGGGCCTCATTCGATTTCAATCAAACCTTACTTAAGAGTTTAAGAGTTTCAGAGAAACTCAGTGCACTCATTGTGCAGAAAGAAAGAACATAAAGAGTAAAAAACACACAGGCATTGTAATTGCCTAAGTAGAGATGCTAATTATTGTGTTTTTTCTTTTTTAAAAGTGCCAACCTAAATGCAGTCATTTTACAGACTGAAGTAAAAAAAAAAAAAAAGCCTGGATTTTCAGATTACAAACGGCTTTCTCTCGCAAGTAACAATTTCAAGGCTGATGCTTTTCCACAGAAGGGACACAGCCACAGTGGAAGGTGTGATATCCCCTCTCTGCGAACCATAATGGAGCCTTGTTTGAAAATGACAGGTGTACGAATGAGGCCCTCTCTTTTCCTAAGTACGGCAAACCGTGGTCATTCACTCTGCTTTGTTTTTAGCGTAATAGCCCCATTTACAAAATGTCGGCAAAATTAATGTGGGACAAACGCGGCGGTAACCGAGCCAACTAATTTTTGCTCATTCAACTTGAATTATTAATAGGTGAGAAATATACCATATGCTTTCAGAGGAACGGCATACATTCATTTTATACAGAACTGCCGCTGTTTTGTGAAAAGTATAAGTAGCTTAACTGCTCTTTTCAAAAGGGGTGACTTATATGGAGGCCTTAATGATGTATAAATCAGCCCATGTAATTACGCTTCCAGCTGCTGCCTTGGGCCGGACTGGAACTACAGGCCCTCAGCACCGAGACTGGAGCCTTCATCACCTGAATCCCTTTACCACATTATTATGAGTTACTTGGGGAGGGGGGGCATTCACAGTTTATCTTTCTGTTCTATGACTTAAGTGATCCATTGCACATTTTCGGTTTGTTAAAAGAAAAAAAAAAAAGGATACGACCTTCATAGATGTCAACTATCTGTGTCTGTAACTTGATACTGTCACTTCAGACTGAAGCTTCATCTCTCTGCTCACATGCACAGCACAGTCACTACAGATTTAGTGAAGTCAGGTCAATTGTATGCACAATATCACAAATCCCAATTTGCCTAACAAGGCTTTACAATATGGGCAATGTACAACAGCCTCTGTCCTCAGACCTTCGATTTCCAATGAGGAAAAACTCCTCCCAAAATCCCTTTTAACTTTTAAAATAAAGAAATCTCAAACAAATGAAGGATCCCTCTCTGAAGACAGACAGACATGCAATAGCATTTATATGTACAGAGTACATTTACAACATAAAATTATAGTGCAAGTACTATGATGACAAAATGTAGACTGTAAAACAAAAGTGAAGAGGATGGATCCAGCAGAACAAGGAGTTCAGGAGAAAAAGCCACCATGCGGTTTTGTCTTGGTGAAGAGATGGGGCACCACCTAGTGCACAGTCACTGCCACGGCTTCAAGACATCCCCCCTCCGTTAAAAGCCTTGTCAGAGATTCAGTTTTAACACCATACATTCAACATACATGTAGAAACCTGCAAGGACTGCAGATGCCACCTTTTCCATCAGAAGAAATTCACTATTTGAAGCTCTTTTCCTTTGTGTGAGCCTCCGAATCTCTGCGGATAAAGGCTGAAACATACCCATCTCTGCTGTATCTGTGCTATAGATGATGGAGTGAGTGTTAAACTTCTGCATTAAGCAGGAAACCTTTCAAATTGAGCTACTTCCCCATCATCTCCTCACATCCACAAGTGATGAAAATGCTTTTAATGAACCCCATCTTGGTGCAAAAATGGCGGAGAGATTTCAGCCGTCTGTCAAACTCTGTTCAAGAATCAGATTAGAAAACACTGTAGCAGCAGCAGTGATGTTGAGGAAAATATATGATGTGTTTGTTTGTGTGAAGTCCTGTCTTTAAAAAAACCACATGTTTTGCATTTTACATTTGTTTTGCAGAGGCCAGAGGGATGCAAAGCACTGTGGTCACACTGACCTGAAACAAGGGCATTGGGAGAGAACAAAGGCCACCCAATGACTCACAGTAAATGTTCAACAATGTGTCTTGTAATGACTCCCTTCCTCAGAAAAGATTAGGTAAATAATAGTTAAATATAGTATACAGACGCAATGTGTGTCAGTATCCTTCTGTTGGATCACTCACTGCATCAGTTATCATTTACATGCCCTCCTCATTCTGGAGTTACAAATAAATTTTTTCATGCAAATGAGTTATGTGTAACCATGACACGTATCGACAGTTACTGAGTAATTGAAAACAATGCTTATGTGTCTGTCAGTAATGTCAAAGACTTATCACCAACCTGCACAAACAAATGTCCATCTATACAAAGCTGACAGGTCTAATTTCATACTTATGCGGGGACATATGCAATTAAATGAATTTTCGTTCCTTTTTAGGCATTAAACGATAATTTAAAATACGTTTTCTAGATATTCACAAACACTAATTCTACCACAAGGCAAAATAAAGACAATTTGTAGTCATTTATCTCTTCACTGAAATGTACTCTACTTTGGATCTTTCTAACAAAGCTGGACATCTTAATAGCGAGCAGAGTGAAACCATATTGGGATTAATGACCGAGCGCCTCCTTGTTAATTGTCACATCAAACAAACAGGTCCTAATTGGCAAAGGTTCCAGCTTGGTGCTAAGTGGACACAGAGTGGGCGCTGCCTCTAGATCGCTCCCTTTGTCTGCTTTCATTAGTTGGTCAAGACCCTACATTAAGAAGCCCGCACTGGAGTCCTGTTTTCTTTGCTGGGTAATGAAACACACACCTGCTACTCTCAGGCAATGAATAGAAACTTGAATCTAATATCACCGTCATGTGGCTCCTATTAGTGTTTACAATGCCTGTGTTTTGTGTTGATTTTGCATTTGTCTGTGTTGCAGTGCACTTGCTTGTGGCTTTTAAGAGAAAGAGGACAGACATAGAAAAAAGAGATAGTGAGGGAGAGCGGGGAGGAATGGAAAGGAGAACGATGACGGGCGCAAACTTACATTCAAGCAGTGAGGTCACCGCTGAGTTCAACTTCTCACACAGCCTGCAGTGCATCCCCTCTGGTCGGCAGCTGTCTAAGGAAAGATAACTTGATTTAAGCTTTACGTGTTCAATTTAAGATTTTAGATCAGACACATCCTCACATTGTATGATTAATTTTATGGAACTGCATAAACAAGCCCCAATCAGAAACAAAATACAGTAAGAGTGAAAGGCTAATATTGTTCTCTGATTCTCTGAAATTGAGTGATGAAGATCAAAATCAGATTGCTTAAATTTTCTTTGTCAGGTTCATATACATGTGCACACTCATGCCGCACACACACAAACACGCCGCTCCATCTTAAAATGCTAATTTATGATTAGCATCATTATGCAGCAGTGTAATTTCACAAAAGCCTTCCCACAGTGGCGCACAAAAGACTCATTCACCGCCAGAGCTGCTCTGTGTGGGGAAGAATTATGGCACGCAGATGAATTCATTCATGTGGGAGAGGATTTATTCGATAATTATAGACCTTCACAGTTTTAATGCCACTTAATGAGGAGCTTGCATAGCTTGATTCCTACTTGGGCTGACAAATGGATGTTGGTTTTTATTCCGGTGTTTTTTTGTTTTGCTGCATACAACATCTGTTAGCCCTTGTATGCTAAGAACTAGCTCAGGCAGCACTTGTGGGTCCTGATTTTTCCTCTTTGTGTTTCCAACATTAAGTCACACTGAGCAGGCATGTAATTAATAGGCTGGTGGTCAGATATGAATTTAAAAAAAAAAATGTAATCACGTTGCTAATAGAAATACAAATACTATGACTCTCATTCTGCTTCTACTTTTGTGACGTGAGTACAAATTTAATAATATTAGCTTTAAAAATAAATATTTTACCCACTTATGAAATAACATTACTTTATTACTTTTCACCTGACATTATTTGCTTTGTTTACCGCTGCTAGCAGCTGGCGATAAACAAAGAATCACACCTCGTTCAGTTCAAGGCCGTCGCTCTCTGCCAGCAATGTTTACCATAATGCTAGTCCTAACGCCTTGCAGCCAAGTTGTTGTGGAGAGGTAATTAAGTCGCCAAAGTTTAATTGCTCAATCACAGGCAGTTAACAAAGAGGCGTGAGTGCCCCCCCTATACTTTTAACATACTATATTTATAATAGCCAACAATTACAGCAAGGGCCCTTTAGCTGGGACAGCACTAGTAAAAGCTGCCGGCACTAATGAAAAGCTATAATCACTCCACCCACGGCAGTTATTAGTAGCAAATTATGGGTCAGTTGAAGGGCTAGCAGTTATATGCATTAAGATAAATAACACTGCTGCTTGTAGCAAGTACAGCAAATGAATGAGCAGCATATGTTCCTCTACTTTTACCCATAATGCCTGTAATGACTTTTATTCATGGGTTGTAAAGTAGTTTCACATTCTAATAGTACTGCCTTTATGATGCTTTGACAAACATATGTTTGTCATCTGTTTTTTTGTAAGAAAAAATCATTTATAGTTTGCCCTTAGCTTCAAACATACAAAAATAAACTTCTGATTTCAACAGAAATGTTTGTCTATATATTTAACCCATTAACTGACCGTCACACACCGACACATTTTGTTCGGCACTTTCCAATTTTGACATCCAGACTTTCAGCTCAATGCATTTTTGTTTGCCCACACAACTATGCTTTGCAAACTCTCTAATTGCAGCATCACTATGCAGAGTGGTGCCTAACCCCTTTCTTCTCATCATTCCCTCTCTCCATCTTTTCCTTTCTCTCCCTGTCTGTCTTTCAGCCCCTCTTCTCTGCTCTGCTCCCTCATCCTGTTTGGTTGCTCAGCCAGGTCCGGTGGAATGCCACATCTCTTTGATCAAGTCTTCATTATCTGTGACTCTGTGACGCTGGGCTGTCTGAGGCTAAGGAGGCAAGCTGAGGGAGAAGTGTGGCTTCCACGTACAAGAGGCCTCTCCACACAAGGCTGAACAGTCGCCAGGCATCCCGCCTCTGTTAATGAGAAGCATCCCCATCTACCGCAGTCCCCAGGCAGCCTCCACCAGGTGGAATGCTTGGCCCCTGTCACTCATGGCTTTGCTGAGGGCTATTAGCAATTCATTAAGTGACTGACTGACTGCCTAGCTGTATCAATTAGGGGATAGTTGATATGTCTGTTATTGTCAGACTCTGTTTGAGATTGCACAGCTTTTCATTCAGTGTCTGCCTTTGGCTTTGTACTACAGCAGAGCTCTTACATTTGCAGTATTTGTGTGTGTGTGTGTGTGTGTGTGTGTGTGTGTGTGCACGTGTGTGGTCTCAGTGTTGCAGTGGTTGGCAAAACCCCCCAGATGATAAAGAGTTGAAAGGATAAATATTGATTAGCAGATTTAGCTCTTTGCAGCAGAGATAAAATAGAAAAAAAAACAATGACACTGTGTTTATCTTGTTTTGGTCTATGAAATCCTTCTTTCGAAACAGGAAAAGGGTAAATTGTTGCCATCTGGAGGTGAAAGGAAGTACTGTCAGAATGTCTACTGAAGTAAACAGTATCATGGCAAATCCAAGGCCTCTGCTCATACAGATAAGCTATACGGTTGCAGTTGTTTTAAAGGCAAACTGTGTTTGTCTTATTAAAATGCAATTATCTCCCTGTAACAGACTCTTTCAACTGTCGTTTGAGGTAAACAGGTAAACTGGGCTTTCCACCATTCTAACTGACACCTCTGTACCAGCGAATGGGTTTTATCAGGTAATCATGGATTAAGAGGAACAAGGAATAAACAGCAGGTATGCCAAAATAAAGAGCAATAACTGTTAATATTTTAACAAAGTGTAATACAGCATGTATGAAATTTGTTTAACAGTCAACATCTTGTGGCCTCGCATGGCTAACATTTAAGATTTCCCAAAAGAGTTCACCGTTGTGTAGCGCCCGCTAGGCAAATCTCAGGCAAATTCCCTTTGCTGTTTACAAGCACAATTCCACATGTGACTTTAGACAGCGACATTATATTTGAGACTTCTTTGCATGCATATCTGATTTTTTCATATGTAGATTCAAACTGCGATGACCTGCATCACGGTTGTTACACAAATACGGAAGCCCTTGATGAAAATGTCATATAAAAGCAAAGTATAAAAAAGTAGCTGTGCAAATTATTATTTAAACACCTTTGCCTTATTTGCATCGAAAACAGAAGAGGGGGGTTAATTTGGGCTCGGTGGGCTCAGCTGACATACACTCCCTCTCTTATTCTCCTAGTGCTACTCATGTTATGACGATGGTGCTATTGTTTATAAATCAATATCTTACTGTCAAAGTCTGCAGAGTGAACATATAAAACTTTTATTTGCCTCTGTTAGTGAGTGATGTGATTACTGGAGTGAGTGTGTGAGGTCAAAACAAGTCGTACCATAGTTTGGTTTTTAATGCATGTAAGGCAGTCAATCTAAACCTGCACCTAAAAGATGTCATGTGAGCAACATGCATTGAAATAGAGCTTGATGATTATTATTATGCAACCTTTTGTGTGCAGAAAAAGCATGTCACACTCCTTTATGCTCACTCTGCAGTGTAGAAACACTTAGGTGGGTGACAGCCAAACACAATCAAAAAACTGTCAGATGTCGACTGCATTCTGATCACAACGATACAAAAAAGCAACAACAAAAAAAAACATGCGGATGATAATAATGCCAATTATCACATTTTGCTCAGGGGTCAGAGGCAACAGCATTAAACCAAGTCACCATTACCTAATAAATGGCTGAACAGAATTCTTTTCTTTTCTGTGAAATTGTTTGGCAGCCATTAGCAATGCGGTGTAATGCCAATGATTGACGTCGCTGTCCACTTAGCGGTGACAAGGGCCATGTGTGTGTATGGGGAGGGGTCAGTAGGCTGGTGGGGGGGGGGCAGTGCAGGGGATTGATCGAGGTCTGTGTTGTTGCCAAACGGGGGGTGAGAGTGTATTGGCGCGTAGACAATGAGCCCCGGCCAGTGCTGAAAGGCCCATTCTGCGGATCCCTGTTAGCTGTCTATTATCCGCAGTCTCCAGGGGGCTGCTAAATAGAGGGCATGTGTTAGGCAGACATTTATCATGTAATTACAGCACTAGGATCCGTTTCTGATGGTGTGTGATGATTACTAATAATTACTGTGCATTTCACGCCTCCAAAGGGCCCAGATGGGGTCCCAGGGCGTCGATACAAAGGAAGGGGAGGGGGCAGGAAAAAAACAAGAGATGAGGGAGGAAAATGTGAAGAAACAGAAAGACAGATGAAGTGCAACTGAGGAGGGATAGCGTCTCACCTTAACAATTTAGAGGTGCTCATTAGCTAAATGAATTGAGCCATATGCGTCCGATTCCTAATGAACTAAAGGAAAGGAAAGCAAGGGGAAGAAACGGAGCATAGTCCTTTGTAATTTTGATGTCTGTCAGAGCAGTACTTATACTTATTTCAAAGTGTGCAAACTGTAGAAAATAAAAGAAATCCAAACAAAAAGAAAACTCAGAAACAAGAATAAGTTAGCAATACTATTTGATATGTAATTTCCTGTAGGCACCCAACTATAAAACCATGTTGGTTTGTTTCAGAAGCTGTACACACATTTACACTTCACAAAAATAATAGCATGGTTTCCTCAGGCTTGATTTGTGGCATCGTGACGGATCTACAATCGTACTAAAAAAAGGTTTCATATCTGTAGCAGGGGCTAAACGAATGGGCTGAGAGCGGGGTTTAAATAAAAAAGAGAAACACCCTCTTATGAAAGCAGCCATCTTGCCTCTCTCAGAGTCGGGGAATGGGTCTCTGTGGTATTCAAGCCAGTGCGGGTGAAATACAGCGGCTCACTGTTGTATTTCTGCCCTCTACCGGAATCCAGATAAATCAAAGAGGTCAAGCTGCCAGTGATATGATGTAGTAAGGAAGCACAGTGATGGGTTACACTGTGCAGCCTGTGTGTGTGTGTGTGTGTGTGTGTGTGTGTGTGTGTGTGCGTGTGTGTGTGTGCCATGTGTCACTGAGACCTGCAGCCATGAACTGGAAAGGACAGATCAACAGCAGTACAACATATCCCTGAATGCTTGAGTCAAGTTTCGGTTCTCCTCCAAACTTTAGTCATCATTGTACCTGAAGCCCCATGTGGCCCCCATACCTGCACAACAAAATAAGGGGTCCCTCTTTTGGTCTTTCACGGGGCCTCCAGTAAAGACTACAAGGCCTCCACCTGGTCAAGGTGAGCTCAAATGAAACTGACTGACTGGCAGGTTTTACCTGCAGCACAAAAGCCATCCCAATCAATATGGATGGGGAGGGAGGGGGGGGTCGGCTGGGGAAGATGAGGACCGTCCTGTTTAATAGAAACAAATTGCTCTCCACTTCCCAGTGACACAGATAGCAGACCATTTGTGCCTGCTGGCCTTTGTTGGGAACAACAGAGAGGAAATGTACTCATCCTGGCCAGGGATAAAGTTCGGGGCTTTTTGTTACACGCCAGTTACCTTAGCCTCCGTGCCCACCCCCTTGAACAAGCACAGCGGTTAAGTAGTTCAGGTGCCTGCTACATTCTGTTAGATTAAAGGTCTCTGCTTCTGGTCCGAGTTGAATTGCCTCAGCTGGAGTTAAAGGGGGGGGGCTTTGAGGGGGCAGTGAAGTTGTAGGACCATGGAGCATGAATAGACATCTTGTGCGTGCTCACAGAAGCGAAACGCTTTGGGACAGCCGGCCGGCCTTTCTCCTCACCGGGAACCTGAAAGAAAGTCTGTAGGGTGGGCTGGTGAGCGGGGTGTCTGGGGTAAGGAGAGGGCGGCCAAACGCCTACCCACCCTCACTCCCTTACTCGCTATATATATTCACCTACATTTTCCCCAGGTTAGAGGAAAGCTGTGCATGTGTGTGCAACAAGGACATGAGCAGGTGGGCACTGGCTTAGATCTCAAAGGCCTTTTTGAGAGCTTCAAACAGGCGAACTATTGCTTCTATGGGACATGGGCTGAAAGTAAATGGACACAATGCACACAGGACACGAGGGAGGGGTGTAACTGTGCTCCAATACGCACCTGTGCTGCCCATTCACTCACACAAAGTGGCAGTGAACGAAGAGTCCAGATATGACTGGGTTCAACCTCTGAAGACAAAGAACAAAAGGCGATTGACATGTGACACTTAGCAAGTTTAACCTATACACTGATTATTTATTGGAAGTTGTGAGTTTGAATCCCATTCATGAAGAATGATTCACTTTCAAGAGCAGAAAATCTACCACTGAGGTCTGAGTGTATCACATGTACTGTAAAGACAGTTATTAAAATCTCTTCATTACACACTTCTGCTATTTCCCCTCACCAGCTTGGTCCCCTCAGATCCACCTGAGATTGGTCGGGTGGAGATGTACAACAGAGTCTGAGCATGTCTGACTTCTAATAAGTCAATCCCAATGCACGGGGTCAAGTACAAGAGTCAAGGGTGAAGTCTGTCCAACAGGATTAGATTCCATTCTAGAGAGTGTGCATATACTTCCAGCCTATATTTCAACTTCAATCAACTAAAACTCAATATTTTAATTTCAGTTAATCAAACAGACATTTATGGATAAATGCATGTTATGTTTTCTTAATTGTTGGATTTAGCCATTTATACAGAGGCTCCACTGCATCAGTTAACCATCTCTAAATCCAGCAATAATCAAATGCACAGAAACTACAAGTAACATCCCTTTAGATAATCATATCACGTGAGGGGATTGCAAAACGGTCAGGCTGCTGTATCACTTCATAGAACAAACCACATGCCTCCCTCTGTGTGACATGCAGTAAATGTTCAGTAATCCACATCTTAATCTTGTGCCGCGCTCAGCGCAGCTTAAAGAAACTGATACCCCTGTGACTACTTTAGCGGCTGATAGTGTTACCTTTACAATTCGGCTTCCCCTCCTTCCTGTTTTGTACCCTTGGAATGCCTGATAAAAGTATCCCCACTGTGGCTTTCCACCTGCAAGGGAGAGGATATGGCAGTGGTCTGGGGTCAGAATTACTATGCAGCCCCATGGGGAATCTGCACAAAATTAGCCTCTAACGAGGTTTGGAAGTAAAAAAAATTTATTTTTTTTTTTTTAAAGAAAACAGAACTAATGGGTAGAGAACCTGAAACAGTGTCTGCCAGGTGGAAGTAACGTGACTCTGTATACACTGCTGCTAATGTTGCAAAATGTCTGTTAGATTTGTAAATGAGCAACTGCTGCGAAGACATTCCCCATTTCAGTGTTATACTCACAGCTTGTTTGTGCTGCCTTTATTGCAGGTTTAAGGATTATTTCAACCAAATAACAAATAAAAATTATTTTTCTCACCATTCCCTTGTGATATCTTGCCCTGCAGATTAGTGGTTACATAGTTTAAATAGCCATCTCCACCCCAGTAATACACGGATATCATTTGTAGCATTCACAGCAACATTTTACTGAATTCAGCAGCAGCATCATTTGCAAAAACCTTGAACTTTCAGACTTTTTGTCAAAAACTTTGATAAGGACTCTTTCAGTATAATTCAGTATGAATACAGGCCTGGACTGATGGTATGATATTGGGCTAGGAGATCGATGCGTGCAGCAGGTCGCACACTGCTGAGCAGTAGGGAGAAAAATGGACAATGCAGGTGAGCTGAAAGCGATGTGTGTTCATGAGTGAAGGACAAATTACAATAAGCATGCTACAAAACAGATGTAAGTATCACCACATTCCCAAATTGTTTCTTTGTTGATTAATATCATCCACACATGCTATAGAAAAAGCGGGAGATGTAAATGAATGGAAAAAATATTGAAAAGAAAGAGCTACCAGAGCTTCATGACCATGACCAACAGCCTTACAGAGACGCTACTGACTAACTTCTGTAAGGTAACAGAGACACCTGTCTGTTTTGTAACTATTTTAGAGGTTATTTTGAGACAGTTTTGCCTGAAATATTATTGGCATAAGCAGTAAACAGAAGAAAATATTCAGCAAAACGTTAGTGTCGTCACCGCATTCACAGGCACTCCACTTGCCAGACTGCACAGCTGGCAAAGAAGGTTGCGGTTTCAAACGATTCCACTCTGGGACCCGGTTTCAAACATTTGCAGTTTCACAGGCGCCAGCATGTCGCTGTCATGTAAAAGGAAGGCCGAACTGCAACAGAAGTGTTTCGTTTGATGAGAAAACTTCCGCCGTGTAAACTGACTTAGTCCACTGACTACGATGAAAGTGTGTTGCCTATGAACATTTATCTATGCAAAGATAGACACAAAAAAAACAAATCACTTGGTATGTTGCTGTGTCTAGAACATGTTTTGTGTTACTTTCTACACATTAACAAGCATTGATAGGCAAAGACTATGGTTGTGGTTGTCAGCAGACAGTAACATATTCCTTTTCTTCCTCTAAAGTCAGTTTCATTCTGTGCAGTGGGGAGGCAATTTATCTGTCATGGCTCCCAAAAGAGGCAGCTCACTTTGCCCCCCTCTGTCCCATTATACTGACAGCAGCCTTATTAGCCCCAGGGGAAACCGGTCGCCACATGAATTTGGCCACTGTTCACCTCTGGGGCCAGGGCAAGCCTCTTTTTACAATAGCGCCAACGACGTTGAGATTTTCTTTTCAGTTATTAATTTGATAAATATATTAATTATGACCTGGGGATGACAGTCCAATCAGATTGTCAGGCGCCCGGTCGTGGGCCCCCACCACCCCCTTTAGTGAAAAGTTTTCTCAGGTTTCCGCAGCTGTCATCCAGTGGGCTTGGACTTCTTATCAGCACTGGGCCAATACTAGGGATAATTTCCTGTGTGTCGTAATTGGCTCTGATGGGGGGCAACTCCCCTTTTAAAGCAGGTACCTCTTTATTTTTGTTTCTGTACGGATGAGTTAGGGTGGGGCAAACCTTGATGGGGTCAACATAAAGTTTTTTGTACATGTGACTAAACACCAAAAACAGGGCCGAGAAAGCATCCGTGGTATTTCTGCGCCTCTGTGATTTGTTTAGGTTTAGGTTAGTATCAACATTAATAAAGATCTTGTACTCTCATACTTATTTCACCAAATCAGTCTCATGTGAAAGGCTCATTTCTGGTAGTTGTCCCAATATTAGGAGATGATATTTGTTGCCAAGTTCAACAGGACTATCTGGACATAAGGAGAAGGTTTTTAGTTGCACCCTGATCATCACTTCTAAACTGCACAACTTGTGAGGACATCAGCAATATCCTCATAATGACACCCACTCACAGCATGTCTTCACAAAGTGGGTATGTATCCATACAACATGCTGCACTAGGGTTAGGGTTACTCACATACAGAAACACGAGAGCACGAAAGAGCTGTGACACGATCAGGATATTTTGTCAACAGCTGTATATCTGCCAGTTGCATCAATAAAAACATCTTTAATTTAAGGGTACATTTTGAAAAAAGCACAACAATCATGGTCATGATGAAATATTGTAGTTTGTTAGCAGAAGTAGCTACATCTATGCATCTAACCTTCTCATATGATTCCATGTTATTTTCAACTTGCCTGCATCTATTTTTTAATGGAAATACACAGGGAGCACCACATCAAAGGTGGCTGCTTTTTCAAGAGCACTCTGCCTTGCAATTTTGCTGGTGCAGAATAACCCTCGAATGTTGAATGTTATTAAGTTTCGTGCTACCAAATTGCCTTTTAAATGGGAACTACAATGTAAAACCAATGGACAGTCCAGACACAGAAATCGAGCATATCCTGGGTCAGACCAGTGTGCCTGAACAAACACACACACACACACACACACACACAAAAAGACATGTTGTCATTTTCACTGGTGGATGTGCACCCAGGGACAGCACAAACAAGCACAATGAGGAGAGGAGACGGACGGACGGACGGACGGACAGACGGACAGACAGACAGACAGACGGACAGACAGATAGATAGGTTGCTTGATTGTTAGCTAGCTAGTTGCAAATTGCTGTGTAGAGAGGAGTCTGCTCAGACTCTAAGAGGCCGATTGCACGGGAGCACAGAGATTTTGAAGCATCTGTGTTGGGAGGGACAACTGGCATGAATTTTTTTATGATTGGTTCGAGGAATTAATCATGTGATAAATGTCCAAGAAAACCCCGCCCAATTCAAACCCAGTAAACAAAAAAACGAAATGACAATATTTCCAGTTTGGATTGCAGAAAAGTTCTGATACTTTTTGATGCTTAATACTGCACACATAAGGAGCTAAATTACATTGCTAAATGAGTATTTGTGGATTTGAGTTGCCAGAGGCTTTAAGATGGAGACTAAAAGACAAGGAGAATGGCAGAACTGGTCAGACGAGTTGCAAGGACATTGGGGGGTTCAAACCTTGGGGTTCAGCGCTGAAGAAGCTGAGTGGAACTGGGATACAAGGACACTGGCAGAGGGAAAGATGGCGAACGCCCCCTCAAAGTTCAAGGATGCTCCTAGTAGCAACCTGGGAGCAAAAATTATTCTTAAATACAGCTACGTTACCGACAATGTTGAGTGTGCAGGTCATTCTTGCAAAAAGAACCCCCCGGCCTTGCATCAGCCTGAAGGGGTTCTTTTTACAATAATGACTTGCACACTCAACATTATCACTTATTACATGGCTATTTACTACACAAATCAATTATGTGACACAAAATATTGATTTAAATATTATTTTATTGATTCAAAAATGATTTTATGCCTTCTGTTAAAGAACCAGCCTGTTCGATTCTACAGTTGTAACTGTTTGCATAGCAACGTAGTGTTAATGTTAGCTGTTTCCTGTTTTGGATGCGGACCGTGGTTGGGAAATGGGGCCTAAGTTTTGCCTGCTTCACTTTATCAGCAGTAATCATACAGGACACGGGAGACTTCCCATTGGTCTTGAGAAACTGCAGCCTTACTTTATCAGGAAGTTAAGTCAGCACAGTTCAGCCAAACAACTGCTACACTGCTAAAGTAACTGCACACACGCACACACACACACACACAACTCACTTGTCTCTCACCTTTGCTTAATAATACTCCCTCAAAGGAGCCAAGCTACTCTCGCAACAGTCAGCTACAGGCTCTATCTTCAAATAATAAACTCCCAAACCAGCAGACGTGTCTGAAACTGTGACATTGATGCTTTGAAAACGCGCCGTCCTCAGTCTGCTGCTTCACCTTTTCACAAAACACAGTGAACGGAAGATAGACACACAGACACCCGACTTCTTTCTGTGGATTGATATGACAGGATGTGAACCTCCGTAGCCCGTGGATGAGCCGGGTCAGAACAGCATCCCTAACAACAGTCTGTTATTCATAGCAACGGTCTGTTATACGGAAACAACAGACCTTAGAATGCCATGACTGACAAATCAGAGTTGATTATTCAACAAAGCCACGTAATAAATGTAAATCGTACCACACAAATGAAGAATGTGAGCAGAAACAGTCAAAGCAAGAAGTTGGCTAAAGAGCTGCAGACATCAGGTTCTTGCACCACTACAAACAACTCACCTCCAACGAGTTAACAACTTCATTTACCTGCCATGCTGTGCGATGCAAAATGATGATCTACTCAAGATAAGCGTGTAAACAGACACACCTTAATCCATGTCATCCTGCTTTAATAGAAATGCAAATCTTTGTTGTGTGGGCTTAGATGCCAAGTCAAACTGAGCCAACTCCAGCACATACATACGGAAAAAGGCAGACGAGATTCAACTCTGTGACCATTTCAATGCAAATATCAGGCTCCATTAAGTCTGTTTTCTAGGATTACACAAGAAGCAAGACTCAAATAGATGGGTAAGTAAATAAGGTCATCTCTAACGAGTTCACACTACAGGATTAGAGTCCTGATTTTCCACTTGCCAATGCTTTTGGAGATCGCAAACAAAAGCCAGAGATCGAGAGCAAAGGCTCGCTCCAGTAATCATATCCCAACCCATCCTCTTGCCCATATTCTTATCTCCTTCTTCTTCTTCCTTGTTTTTTTTTGTTTGCTTTGCTACAAGTCAGCACACAAATAACTTGGACTACATTTTTCATGTGACAAAATAGTAGTTTGGAGACAAAAGAGACTCATCGTGGATCCTGGTGAAAGATCTTGTGATGTGTGACGCCCTGTCACTGATCAAGATTCCCAGCTGCAAGACAGAAACTTGTGTACAACAGAGCGTGCAGTGATGTGATAACTTTTAATTTTGCAATCTGACCAATACTGAAGGGAGGGCGACAGAGGAAAGATGAGGCACACAGACTTTGAGGGAAGATGTTGAAGGCATCAACACGACAATACACATTAGCTACAAATATCAGTTAATGAACTCCTTCATTGTTCTTGTGGATTTCCAATCAATGCTGCTAACTGTATTCATGTGAACCAATAAATTTTATGCTTTATTGACAGAGAAAGCTGTGTTTTCTGAGTCTGACCTGCTCAGAAAGCTGTTCTTGCTGTGCTTACATGTACCATAATGCATCACGTGCAAGCTCTCCTGAAGTTGTAAAGGCCACGTCGTGCACAAAGCACAGTAACAGCACAAGTCAGACTGCCAGCTATCGTTTTTCTACAGCCTGTAAAATTATCACATAGATGTTGATATACTCTGACCCACCGTGCATCATGGAAGGAGACAATAAAATGTTTTTGACTTGAAATAACATCACATCATGATCAAGTAATGTCAGCTGATGGCCCAGAGGTAACAGTGGGGCTCTGGCCTGGCGCAGCCGGAGACAGTGGCTCAAGCAATGGCCTTAGCTTGCACAATGTATGCTAGCCTACACATGGATGAGTCACATTGATTATGTTATTTTTCTTCAAGCTACAGAGAAATCATGTAGACGTTGTTATATTGTGTTGTTATATTAGCTATTAACAGCAGTTTTAGCGCTTTTATCCAGTATTTTTTTTAACTTGTTGAGTTGTGTTGTACCAAGGCTGCTGAGAGTCTCAGGTCGACACCGCACTGATAGGTAGAAAGACCCCTACTAAAAGTTCCTATTATTTCCTGCATGTTGTAATTACAAAAAAAAAGTACATGCCAGGTCTCCAAGGTTGCTATCCAGTGATTCAGAAACATTCCTTCTATTTAATATTGCATAGTGCGTTGTGCTGGGTCCTAAACATCTTAGAAGTACTTTACCTAATGAGATCGTTACAGTAAACGACAGTACCCTGGCCTCCAGCACCACTGGAAGGAATCTGGGAGTTATCTTTGATCAGGATCTGTCTTTTGACTCCCACATTAAACAAACTTCAAGGACCGCTTTCT
>JAPQLA010000003.1:17131841-17152152 GCA_029822935.1 Naso vlamingii | reverse complement strand
TAGGCTTAAAACCTTCCTTTGATAAAGCTTAGAGTTAAGGCTGGCTCAGGCCGGCCCATAGTTGTGCTGTTATAGGCCTAGAGTGCAGAGGGACCCCTCCCCCGACTAACAGACTTTGCATGCCTCTAGTTCTATGAACTGCACTACCGTTTTGATCAACAGATCACATATCTGACCTATAGACTGAGCTCCTGGACTCATGGACTTCACCTCCCTTTGGATTTATACACTCTCATAATCCAGATGTAGCAGCAACATTGTGATTGTTTTGTTGTTGTGTTCTGTACATGTGACATCCATCGCACGTCTGTCTGTCCGAGGGAGAGGGATTCCTCCTCTGCGATTCTTTCCATCGATTCAGGGTTTTTTAAGTTTTTCCTTACCCAGTGAGAGGGTCTAAGGACAGAGGATGTCACACCTGTGCAGTTTGTGAAGCCCCCTGAGACAAACTGTAATTTGTGATTTTGGGCTATACAAAAATAAAATTGATTGATTGATTGATTGATAGTTTTCAATAACAAGGGTGTTTGGTTAGCCAGAGCCCGGAATTCATCTCAAAGCAAACATGGCACCTAGTTGCCTGGCGTGCAAAGTTGTAGTTCAGAGCGAGTAAGCCCAAAGCTCTACAGATGATGTCAAACGCGTCGTTTGATGTCATCTGAAGAGATTTTGGCACAGAAGATGGTAGGAGAGCTAGACCCATGGAAGACTGAAAGAAGATAAACAACATGCTTTGTATTATACTGCTGATTCTGGAGCGATACAAAGCTGGCTGCTAATCGGCAAAGTAACCCTTTAAATGAAATGTATGGGAAACCATAAAGGAAAGTGGCCATATGTACACATACAGTACATTATGATCATTAACTCATGCCGCTACAAAATATTTTTGTGGTCCAAAAATATAAATACATGCCCTATCAGTGGGTTTAACACAAGCATTAGTCGGCTGTAAAGGTTTTTTTTATACACAAGTAAGAAGCAGTTATGGGATGCAGTGCAGGGAGGAGATGTGACACAGAGCTTTCCTTCTAAAGCAGCCGCTGCTGGAGCCATCAAATCCTCCCCCGTGCCACTAGGCCTTGTCGGACAGCCGTCTGGACTTTAAAAAGGGGTGATAACTTAATTTCTACTCATGTCAACACTACTGCAGGGGCCAAGAGGAAACTGTGGGCCTATTGTGTGTCTTTCATATCATCCTGCATTTTGTGGCCCCAAGAATGAAAAATATTTAAGTGGCTTTGATGTCCTGGATCTCGCTGAACTGCTCTGATGGTCCGAAAGCATTTGTGTCCTGCTTTCCTTGATGCTCATCTTTTTTGTCTTTATCCTTTCATCCTTAGAATGCAAAGGATCTAGAATTGTTTGCGTGTGTGCATGCACTCCTCATTTGTTGTGTGTCCAGGTTTAGCTGTGACTGGTTGCTTGCACACAGCCAGTCAGAGTGCCACGTACCCCAGCTAATGCACACACAAGTGCAGGGCTTATACTGGAACAACCCTGAGCTTGAGGGCGTTGACAGCAGCTTCTATCTGCCAATCTCCCTGTGGATATTGTTGCAGTACTGGCAGACAGACAGCCAGGGCTTGCTGGCTGACAGATCCCCTCTGTCAGCAGGTTATCATTTCCAATTAAACCCTTTCATCTAAACGTACAGTCAACTCCTTGGCAAGCCAAAAAAATGATCCGAATAAGACGTTATTAGTCTATTTCAACAGGTCCCCATTTTTTCAACCTCCGCCCTATATCTGAAGGGGCTGGGCAATCTTTTAAAGCATTACGGTTCTAGATTCTTCAGCTATCTTGATCCAAATAGTTCAGAACTTTGGCCGTCTGCGGTGGTCACAGTCTGTTTAGAGATAAACTTTCAAAATTGCATTGGATTGACACACCGGCATGTCCTCTCTAACATGTGTACCAGCACAAGGGCCCTTTTGTCTGCTGTTGTTCCGTCGGGACCCACTGTGGACAGGGCTGTTCCTATCCACTATGCAGGAGACATGAAGGAATGCATGCAGAGCTCAGTAACTGTCTGCTGAAAAAGGCCTCACAACGTCTCATTTCCTTTAATAAGATGGCCTCTAAGGCATCCGGATGAACCAACTAAATACAGATTAACCCTCCTCATCAGCAGCGGCCACTCAATCAACATGACTGACTCACTCATGCATGTGTGTATTTCAGAGTGCTCTTATACACACTGTGCACTTCATAAAACTATACTATACTCCAGGGGTGATAAATACTGAGAGTTTAAAAGGGATTTTATATTTGGTTTAGTCTAAGAAATCAGATGCTCTTAATTTTTCCAAGTGCCTCAGGCCACTTGCAAGGAAAGTTCCTTAAAGAACTTAATGGTCAACTTGATGTTATCTAACAAAGAGTTTATAATATTCAATATTGTGAGGCCACATTAACTTTCATTAGCTTTGAAGTTAAATGCGGACTATATTCCACTAACTTACAGTCAGGGGTTACATTAGGCCAGAGCTGTCCATTTTTCACCCCCAGACATCCTCTGAGTCTTTAGAGGTATTTTAAATTTGCACATTTCCAACAAATTATATAGAGTAGAGGTCTCAATGAGGTGATTGCAGCTTATATTCTGTCTGTCAGTGGGTTCTGTTAATGTGTTTTCTTAAAACTGCGAAGCAAATCAGTGACCTCAGTCACTCAGTCAGTCAAACAGCGCAGACTGCAGGGCAAGTAGGTTGATGGCCAGATAGAAATGAAATAAAAATGTCAGAAACTTACAGGTTAGATCAAATGTACACTGCTTTTAAAATCTACTAAAAAAAATAAATTTTACAAAATGATATTGTGACTTTGATGCAAGATTGCTGATTGGCGATAAAGCCAAGCAACTTCAGTCACACCAGAGACAAGATAATAGAAGCTAGCTGACCTCTCATACTTGTAACATTTAACACTGAAAAGGAACTAGCTTGCAGTCTTTGTCTTGCCTGATAGGAGCGTGCACACATGAGCGCTTCCAAGAAAACCCTGAAACTACAAAGCTTCCAAAGTGATGTCCAGACACGGTAAGATAATATGTGCGATGCCGAAGAACTTCAAAACTCCAATAAGGCAACTCAGTCAAGGTAATCAGTGTTGGACAAATCTGTGAAACCCTGTATCTCACCAAAGGACAACACTTCCTTTGTACAGTGATTACAGTGTAACTTGGGTTTGGGAAGATCAGCTGTTATGATTAAAAAGGCACAAAAGTTAACTGCAGGACTCTAACAGTGCACACACTCTGATCTCTTAACATGCTCCACACAACCCACACTCCAATCACAATCTTCACACTTTCACTTTCCAGGACACCCCTGAGTTGGAACCTCTGCATCTGACGTAATTCCTGACGTCTATAATTCCTAGAGCAATAAAATAGCTGCATACCTACAAAGCCCCTCACACAGGGTACATTCCCCTTTGATATCTGGTCTGTGCAAAAATGTAGTTTCCAAAAATATTACTTTAGGCAAAATATCATATCCAGACTTAGTGTTTTGACCTCAAAGGAACCGACCCCGACTGGTCATCTGCTGGTTAAAGCGAGTGAAAGCATGCTCTCACAGCTTCAGGGCACAACAGGCTGCAATGCAGCTCAGCTACAAGATGTACTCCTACCTGCAGATCCCAGCCAGCCGCTCTGGCATGTAGGTTTGCTTTGTGCTTCATCTAGTTTTACAAAGAGGGGTTTTAAGTGCAATTCAACTCACAATTTCCTCTTTTAGCTCTACCGTAAGACACACCCTCTGAAATGTAGACCCTCTAACCCGCACTGACTTCCTGCTCGCAGACACAAACGTATACATGATGAAAGCAGTCAAGGATTCAGATAAGTGTAGAATTAAACACAAATTCAGATTGACTCCCTTTCCATCTGCTTAATCTGCTTAAATTGGTCAGTAATACTTTATTTGTTCAAAGCGCAGGCTAGAGTGGACCTTTGGTGAGATTGAGAGGCTGCAGTTTTAAGAAATAATCCTTGGAGAGAAAGGAAAGTTAAAGGAAAAGAAAAAGAAAACAGACCGTGATAAAGACTGAAAGACTGAAAAGAGGAGAGGAGGAAGAAGGAGACAGAGAGAAAAAGGGGGAGAGTGTTATCGGGGCACCTGTTCCTGAGGTAAAGAAACACTGTCAGAAATACTAGGATAATCCTCTTGCTTTCAGTGGCTTTGAAATGCTATGAAAGATTAGGTAAACAGCACATTTGATTAATGGGAAAAGAAGTCAATTGGCCGTGGAGCGTGACACAGCACACAATGCCCCTTTCATTCCCCTGCTGCTGCTGAGAGCAGAGATGGTCAGAGGATGTCTTGGCACAGACATGATTTTGTACATACCTCCCCCTGGAGAGAGTTCAGCCTCACACTTCAAGATTTGGAAACTTGAGTGAGCTGAGGAAGCACTGATGTGTGACACACACACACACTCAGATGATTTAAAAGTGGATTAAGAGAGAGTGTTCGGGATGATACCGGCACAGTTTTGATGACAGGATTTTAAGCAACTGCTAACTGCTTCACTTACTCATCCCTGAAATTTTTGAAACCACTTCTGGACAAACTAGTTTTTTGCAGCCTCTCTGTCTCCTCTCCACAGGTAAAGGTCAGCTAGCCCAGGTGCTTGCCCTCCACTTGACTCCTTTCCAGCAGGCTGTGGCTAAAGCAGAGTCTGCAGTGACCCATTTTAACTCAGTGTCATCTATGCATGATCAAATCCCCTCAGAACAGCTTAGCTGGGTTGGGCCAAGGCCTCAGGTCCACAGCATTAGTCTTTGTGTTTTTTTATCTGTAAGGTCTCAAAGAAGAACTAGAAATGCTTGCTCCAACCCTCTTTTTACCTAAATGCCACATATAGTTTACACCAAGAACTTCAATATTTGACAATCTTGCAAGCATTGAGTGTTTTGCTTGTGAGTCCAGTGCACCTGTTCTGCGTTTCTACAATATCTTTGCATGGAAAGTGTGGCCTGGTTAAGGATGCAGACACATTGTCACTATGGCACATGAAATATGGTTCAGGTATACTTGTGGTTAAGCGATTTCAAAAAGGGTTAGGAGAAGATTATTGTCGCTGTTTGTTGGACATGCTACACCAATCCACCCTCCAACCTCAAGTTTCCTGAGGTTGGATTACTTCCTGCATGTTGTTGCATGTTTTCATGAAACATTCAGTGCAAATGCAGGAAGTAATCTCGGCCGTTGTATGAGATACTGAAATTTTCTCGCTCCCTAATTGCTGTATCAGCATCAGCCCCAAAAATCTCATACTGGTCAGGTCCTACAAAAAATAACAGTCAAATGAGCCCCCCCAAAAAGGAAGTTTTTAGAAAGATTTGTTTAAAAATGAAAGAAGTAAACTAGTAGCAGCAAATGTTCGGGAGCCCTGACACTTTGGAAGATAGTTTGTAACACACTGCCTGGAGAGCTGTGTGACTTTGTGTGACTCTATCATTTGCCGTCCATTATTTCTTTTTTGTCTCTGTCTTACTTCATCCATTATCATCCTATGCCATAATTTCTATATTATATTTTAAACCGTATCAACTCTCTTTAAGGTCACCCTCAAGAATCGCAATGCCTGTGTAAGAAAAGGTAAATCTCTAAAAACAGTTAACAAGCTGATTTGTTTGGTTTGTTAAGACTCTTGACTTCGACCCACAGCACATTCTTTACTGACTGAGTTAACCACAAGAAGAGCCGTGTTGTATGAACCACTTATTGACTTTGACTGATTTCCTTAAATGTGTGGATTTAAAATAAAGGATTACTTTTATGGGACAAACAACATCTTAATTACTCATTTGTAGAGGATGGGTCAGTTTCTCAGAATATATTCTGATATATTCTGCTGTGACTCAACATGCTTCAGGATACCAGAGAATCCACAGCGGCTGCTAATCCCCCATCCACACCCGGAGGCAGCACAAGGCAGCATAAGCTCTCCTGTCCTCCCTGCTATCACCTGCCTATTTACTGCCATGCCATCCCTACGGCGCTTTCAGCCACTCTCCTTCTCTTTCTCCTTTCCTCTCTCCATCCATCCGCTAATCCTCTTTAAGGACATTACCTGCTAATATATCCAGTCAGGAGGTATAAAAGCCCAGATATCTCTTTACTGCCATCGGCAGTGCGCTAAATAGGCCATTAATGGAGGAAAGCAAATGGGGGATATCGTGGTTTTGACCCCAAATACCATTCAGATCCTGGTCTATCCGAGTGGCTGTGTGAGGTGCAGCACGCATTGGGTCACAAGGAGCCGAGGGAGAGGAAGGGGCGTCAGTAAAAGAGCTAAAGTGCAGTTGGAGTTCAGAGTTAGAGATGTTTCAAAAGATCAAATGTTTTCTGCATCAGCTGCGAGGATTTTGTCAAGAGCAGATGTAATGCCAGGTTTCAAACTCAGGAGATCATTACATTTTTACTTACATTAACATCCCAAATGTCAAAGCTAAATGGGGAACATCACACTCTGGTGCCCCCACATGGCAGTCAGTGGTAACTGTTTAAATAATATTAAATTCATAGTGCAAAATTTATGTTAACTAATGTGGTTAAACTGCACATGGCACTCATGGCTAATCCGTGAGTTATTTATTTATCTGTATACTGACACTATGACGTTACTGCTGAGAGGAACATTTGTTTTTCTGTACTGACCTTTTCACTTTCTCACAAAAGTCGACATCCTGCATCTTACATTGCATATTAACTTAAGGATATTAAACTTACAGCATAGCAACTAAAGGTATAGGATGATCCTCTCTGTTACACATTAAACTGTGATTTAGGTTGACAGTGGTTTAATTTACAGAGAACTGTTGCATGTATCCTGCTTCAGTTTTAAATGTGTTGTGTAACAGTCCAATATAACCTGTCAAATCAAACTTTTAACAGTAAAATTACTTAAAGCTGTGGTTACAAAAGACCGTTGTGAAATTGGACCTCGGGCAGCTTTGCAGACCATTTAAGAAAAACCAAACACATGAAAGTTTGTTCTCTGTTGCTGCTCACAGCAGGTTAACCTGCAGACCTCCATGAGCAGTAAAGTTCAGCGGCTGCCTTGGCCTCGAGGCAGGGCAGCTGTTCATTCTACTGCTAATGGAGTGCAACTGACATCACTTTAATGAGATGGCATTAATGAGTGCTGACAGCTCAGACAACAGCTCACCGCCACATCAGCTCACCTCCACCAGGTTCAGAGGGCAGAGTGAACAGAGAGCGCCCTCCTTTGGTCAAAATGGGAAATGACCACCACGAGACCCAGAGGTGCTCCAGCAAATACAGTCCCCCTTTCATTTCCTGTCTCTGGTGTGTGCAGCATGTGACAGATCACACATGGAACAACAACAATTAATCAAGCACGACTCTACGCTTGATAAATGAATATAACTAAGTATTTCATTCTTATTAGAATTTGACACTAAGTCATCTGAATTATCTTATTTGTTATAATAATACATTTTGCAATACAATGGTTATTTAAAAGCCATCAGTCATTGTGGCTTTCATGCAATTTTTTTAATCCACTAGAGGGAAGCACTGCATCAAAAGTGTTATGTTGTTATGCTATATACTGACATGCTTTACATTACTGTTATTTATTTTGTTAAAGTAGCTTAATATTCTATCAATGGACCTATGTTGGTGTACCTTCCACAGAATTATGAACCATGAATGCGTCCTTGAAGACATTTTTGAAAGATGCCAAAATCATTCAATGCTCTTCTTCTCCCCTACCATCAGCTCATGCTTAAACAACTGTATGTGAGTGTATCAGCAGACAGACAGATCAGCGCATCCATCCACCCACACCCGAGACAGGGTGGGTGTGATGACTGGTGTCACTGCTGCGTGACAACAGTAGCTTCTTATCACAGCGCGTCAAGACACAGGACAGATTCCTCATTCCCCGCGAAGGGGCGCACTAACTTCTTTCACACATCACACTGAGGCCTTTAACAAAGCTCCTCACTAAGCTGAGAGGAGTCAGTGAATCAGCAGCATTCAGCCATTCAGTCATGTTTAGTCCCTTCACTTCTTTTTCAGACAGCTTTTACAGTCAGAGGTAAAAATCACACTGACTTCTAATGCACTGTGCTGAGTGGGAATCACTGAAACACACTCAAGGTTTTAACTTCAGTTCTTTTGACTTCTTCTCCGCACCAGCTGGGCCTCTGAGTCTCTGAGTGGATGAGTTGCATTAGGTTTCCGGAAATAAGGAGCCCTCTTTCCTCTTAAATGCATTACTTCTAATGCTGTGCACACTTGAAACCATCATCCCACATCTTAAGTGGCAAGTGTAAACAATTCTTTCTCTATAACTCACACAACCAACTGAAAACAAAGCTGTAAAAGAGACAATCAGCCTCAAACTGCCTTACTAACGAGACGTACGGTCACGTTTCTTTAACAAGTGACAGGTAGTTGCAACAAGTCAAGACTTAACAGGCCAGTGTTTTTTCTGATTCTGTAAAGTGAGTGAAACATTTTAAACGTGACACCTTGTAATCAGAGATCAGGGAGGAGAGCGTGCTCGGGTAAGACTGTTATGGTTAATTTAAAGTTCAGAAGCCAGCAACTGATGCACTTTATTCTATAGTGAAATTAGCAATAATATCAAAACATTACAACGATTAAGGAGCATAAAAGAGAGAAATGATTAAAAAGTCAAATTAGGCCCAGACAAGCTAAATTATGAAAACTATTTCTCTGCAAACCAGCAAAAAAAACCACCTGCAGAAAGCCCCATCATTCATAAGTATTTAGTCTAATGAAATACATTTAACTGGTTCTGATACAAATACTTCATGTGCTACAATTAGTTTTTGACCTTCATGGACTGTGCATTAACAATAAAAAGATCCCCTCAAGAGATTCACATGCAGAAACATACTTGCATGCTTATGATTTAGCTGTTGCTCCACTGAGTCACCAAGCCAACATATAAAAAGATGAATCATGACACAGACAAGCAGACCGGCCTCTATGTGGATGTGATTCTTACTCAGAAGTGAGACGGCTGTCCAAGCACAAACAAACAGAGAAATAATACGAAAAGACAGCCTCTGAAATTGTGCACGAGCCAGTTGGGGCTGCAGCCAGGCGTGTGTTTATTCAGCCACAGGCTCAAGTCATCTATTGCCTGCACTGATCTGCGTCATGCATACTGTATGGTGTTTGCTTTATGTGCTCAAGAGCATGTTTCAACGACCACATTGTTTATTTCTTAAATCAAGAACTGACATTTATCTGCTGTAGAGGAAATGCTTCAGATTTCTGTTCATTTTGAATGAAGGTTCAGGACACAAAGACTACTTTTAAAAACCAGATAACAATGAAAAATAAGCCACTAAGCTTCACAAACACACATTAAAAGACAAACAACATTTTCTAAGTTAATAAAAGGCCTGACATGTGCAACCACAGCCTCTCATTAAGGCTCATACTCCTCACTTTATTTAAAAAAACTACTGGGAGCAGCTTACTGTCACGCTCATGTACAGCGATGTCACACTCATTAGCAGAGAAAGGACATCAAAGCAGATGGGAAAGCACGATTAACTGAGCCTGGAACGGCTGCAAGAGTTTATATACAGCCAAGTAACAGCCAGCCATTTGAGGTTCAGCCCACAGAAAAAAGCACAGACTTTGGATCGACAGTAAATTCAACATGAAAGCGGTAGTGTACATGCAACGAGAGGAGCACACTGAGTGCACACAATCAGCTCTGTTTTATAGGTGTGGAAGCAAACGCAGATAAACGAGACAAACTAAAAGACTTTGAGATTCAACTGTCGTGCCCTAATTGGAGTCATAATCAATGATTGACTAACCAGAAGAAGCTACACTGACACTCCGAAGTGTGGGTTTTATTTCAGTCCCAACATGCATGACATCAACAGTAACTCCAATCATAGCAAGGTGCAGGAAGTGAGGGTTCATGAAGCAGTGACGAGGAGACACAGAATTCTCCCAGCTGAGCAGACACATCAACATTACATCCATTTTAATTGGCTTACTCATACAACCACACAATACAGACTTATCAGTGGCACTGATTTGTTTTTAAATGTGAGACTGACAGCAGTTCGATCTCGAGAACAAACTCCTTAAGAACTTTCTGCAGGTTGGCTTTATGCTTGTTGTTGCTGGCCGATGGAAAACTTAAACCTCCAAAATGTCAAAATGCTGCAGGAACAAATGATCACAGTGTGACTCTCAGTCTAACCACCCTGCTTCTTCAGGGCAAGTGTTTCCTCAAGCCACACATGAAAACAAGGTATCAAATTTATGTTAAAGCTCCCCTGGATGGATCCAACATGTAATGTGAAGGTGTCACTCAGAGTAACAAGCGAGAATTCTCTCTCTCTGCCGCTGCTTGACTTTCACAGCCTGAAGAGAGGGAAGATGGGTAAATACGCAACTTTTTTGCTAACATGCTGCCACAACAGATCTATAAGGTAAGAAGGCAGTCTTGTGTTTACAGCTTGTTCTGCCTTCAAGCAACCAAACATCCATTTCAGTCAGAGACACTTAAGTCATGGAACTGATCATTTACAGCAACTGATCACACAGTTAGATCCAACATCCTGAGTCTATGCAATACAGGGGAATTACGGTATTTTTTAAATATGGGCTCTGATTGTTTGGTGTGCAAATGACCAGTATTTAGCAAAGTTTTCTAGTTGTTTCTCTATAATCACCACTGCAGCCTTGTCAGCCTTGTCAGTGCTTTGTTGGCACTGACTGGCTCCTCACCTGATTTTGAGTGAACTGAAGTTTAAATACGGCAGAATCTTGCCAGTGTTTCCTCTAACTGTGGGCAGTTGTGATGTTCTCTGCCTTTCGCCAGTCAATGTACACGTGAGACATGTGATCTGGAATTTCTAAATAAGGGAGAAACAGTTCATGTAGATTACATTTTACTCTTAATGGATGAAAACTATTTTCAAACAAAATATTACTTGTAGCAAAAAATGCAAGGAAACTTAAATTCTGTTGATTTGCCATGCAGAGCAGTAACTGCACGCCTGAAAATTATAAAACAAAAATGGTTTTTAAACCACCTCTGGGCTGACAGAGACAAAAATACATCTGCTAAAAATCTGAATGATGAAAAACTTGCAGGTGTCTCCAGAGACTTTAAAAAGGATCATATGTGGCTGTGTAGCTGTAACCTTTCACCTCATTAATTCAAAGTCTGAAAGCAAATGAAGTTGGACTTGATGCTATTTTGGGGAGCACTGCAGAGACTTGACGCACAAAAAAAAAAAAAAAAAAAAAAAAATTCAATGTAGTTTCACCACCTGTTCACTCACTATATGAAAAGAACAGAAGTGAAAAATTTCACTCTCTGTGGAATTAATTAAAAAATTGGAGCAGCCACTATTGTCAATTTGTCATTACTGATAATTTATAGGATGGCGAGACAGCCGCACATGTGACCACTGCTCTAACAAATAGATGGTTTCTTTTATCCTTGTAGCTAGACAGCAGAGAAATCTTTTTCAATTAAACACTCGACATCACATCCATGCTTTTTAATTCTGCTCCTGGAACTAATCTGAGCAAAATCATTTTTTGGAAATGAGTAATTTTTAACTTTCCTCCTCAGTGGGGGGTCTCACTGAGCATGTTCATTTTAATTTTCAACGAGCTGCAATGTCTGACGGTCGGTGACAGTGGTTAATGAAACTATTCTGTATTCAAAGAGCAGGTGAATGTAGAAAATGTCATATGATTGATCACATATACTGGTCATACATCACAGTCTCCACATGAAGAGGCTCATGCTGTAAGTTCTGTTTTGTTTACACTTTAGCCATGAACACAACACACCACAGTGACTGCAGGATGACAGGATCAGTGATTTCTTCTCCCGTCAGTCGAGTAAGCACACTTGTTTACTCAAGTCTTTGCCACGGACATGAATCGGAGCAGTAGCACGTAATAGTTTGTTCTAATCTACTGCAGCCTGAAAATCCATTAAGTTGACTGCACATGGAGACATTTAAGATCGGGACAGAAAAAATGTTCTTCACTAGCCACTGCTTGCTTGACGGTGCATTAACTTTTTCACAAGAAATCGTACATATGAACTGTGTCTTCCATTTTCAAAATTAATAAAAGTGCAGTGCAGTTATCAAAACTACTGTCTGACACTGGATGGGGATTTTTTTTATTTTTTTTTTGTAATTGCACAGCAACCTCTGCAGAATCTTTGCACTGCTGCAGAGACGATGCAGCCTGATTTGTTTTCTTCTGAAATATGATTTGAGTTGGTCTGAAACACAATTTCAATATGCAATTCTTCAGAGGAGCTCTAAAGCTTTACCTGCTTTGTCACACAGTAGAGGCTGTAAGGCAAGCGAACACCAGCTGTATATTAAACAGTGAATGGTGCCACTATGACATCACTCGTGGTTGGAGGTTTAAACAGTATATAAAGCGGTGGAAATTAGCTCTACCTTATCAGCTATAACATTAAAATGTTGCTCACATATTGATGCAACTAGAATAACATGCAATTAATGAGATATTTCATATTATTACACACACAAGGTCATTTTCTTCAGTTCTTTCACTTTATTATGACGGTCTGAGCCCTGCCTTGTTAACACTCCTGCAGAAATGACAGCAAATAGCCAATTCTGTTTGTTCATATGTGTACAACTGGCAAATTGCACACACACACACACACACACACACAAGCATCAGCTGATTTAAGGCCCCACTGCACTATTAACCTGGCAAAGTTGACTTTACCCAAAAGATTTAAGGCAACTGAATGAAAGAAAAAGTTTGTTAGCAATTGATCATGTTCATAATGTAAAAACTAAATAAATTAAATCAAACAAAACAAAAGCCTAATTAATTATACTTAAAATAAACTGACAAACTGTGTGACATCACCTGGCTGAGGTGAGCTCCTGATTTAACCTAAATCTGCAAACAAGCTCTCTTTCTGTTTTGCAATGACGCGTTTTCTAATCTCTATGTGTGTGTATTAGAGGTGACAGTGTGTGGATGACTCACCATCCACGTCATGTTTGTCTTCTTAATGAGCGGCCGTCTCTGCAGGTGAGCTGTCAGCTTCCCCTGAGAGTCTTTGTTATCCTAAAGTTTAGAAGGATGAGTATGAGCTGTTTCTGCTGGTGGGTCAAACAAAGCACCCTTTATGTCTCCAACAGGCTACCATCCATCGTTTTCGCGCGTCGTCTTCAGCTCTAACCTGGAAGTCCTTCTTCTTTTCATTTCTCCTACAGGTGACCTCACCTCGCGCTACTTTAAGAACCGCAACACAACAACGCCCCCTTGTGTCATGTCAGTAGAACGCTGCTTCTCCAAATCTGACAATCACAGCGAAGACAGTTTACTCACCACCACCTGCTGAGCCAAGTTAAAATGTTTTGGAAGCACTTCAGGTACTCCAGGTGCAACTCACAAAATGAGCCAGACAGGAGATTTATTCTTTTATTCCTCAAGTCAATCTATGATGACGCTGTCCTCCAAGATGTGTACTTGCGTGTTCAGGTGAGGAGATTTTAAGATTTGGGCCATATTTTCCTGAGGACTCCAACATTCAAGAAAGCAAGGACGAAATATCAGCAGTTATAAAGCTCAAATATGGAAAATAAAATAGAATAAAGTTGGTCAGGAGGCTCCTCAAACCTATCATGTTCGGTTCATTTTAAATAATTTGTCAGTTTAACTGGTCAGCTGGTCCATATTCACGTAATGGTGGTTAAAAATATGTTTAACATGCTGCAGATAACTGAGTGAGTCCAGACAGTCTGTTCACTGTCCATGAGGAAACTGAGCCACAACGCCCTGCGAGGTGATGCGAAGCAGCAAACACAAATTTATGGCTTGAGTGTGAAAACATAGTATCTCTCTCTCTCTCTCTCTCTCTCTCACACTCACACACACACACACACACACACACACACACAGAGGAGCTGGTGCTGCTGTGGCCTCATAATGTGGATGCGGTGGTGCAGCTGCACTTCCTCTTTTTAAACGCCATATAAGGCTTTGAACGCCGTTGAAGCTGGATCTTTCCCTCTGATGTTTTTTAAAAAAATTTAATTGCTTCAAGTGCGATAATAGTGTGATTCAGTCTCTGCAGAAAAATAATCACTAATTAAAAAATTCCCGCGATACGACATCAACACTTGTAATATTTCACGAACTTGAGAGATCTGGCGTACGTAAGCATATGCATTGCAAAAAAAACCCCATCTCAGTGCCAAAACGTCTGTGTTCAACGTGATGCTCATGACATCAGCCTCACGACCAGCAACGCAATCGTGCGTCGTGCTTCTATTTTTACACTAAAAAGCTATTTTTGAGCAGGGGCCACCAACGTGCCATATTTTCTGGCACCCAATAAAAGTCACTGGAGCGACCGACAGCTTCAACTACTTTTATGCCATTTCCAAAGCTGCCATCATGTCAGTGCGCAATTGCGCAGCCAGGAAACCCTGAGCTGCGGGACCGCTGGTATGACAGGGTGCTTGAAAACTACCGCAGCGCCTCACGAGCACAAGCCTCCTGCTGTGACCACATTCCCAAGACACGGACTCTCAGATTTCCTCACAATAATCAGGTGAGGCTTCTCTCATCGAGTTCCCTGCGACCTCACCGCGGACGCCGCTGAAGGGGTCGCTTCGTTTATTAAAGATATTCGGTGCCAGCGGAGGGTGATCATTACAGTGTGCTGGATATGCTGTTACTGCAACTCACCATGACAGTTTACATCAGGGCTGTGGATGCACCCTTTAAAAGTGTGGATATTTGAGAGGAAGCACCATGGACGCAGCGGACGTTGCTGCTTCCGTGTTGATTTTGGGGATTATTATCGTGTCGCTGCTGTCCAACGTTGTGGTGCTGATCTGCTTTCTGTACAACCCAGAGATCCGTAAACAGGTACCCGGTCTTTTTATTCTCAATTTGACGTTTTGCAACCTGTTGCTAAGCGTATCCAACATGCCACTAACTCTGGTCGGGCTCATCACCACGGGTCACCCCGGAGGCAGCGGCTTCTGTCAGATTGTGGGTTTCCTCGACACTTTTCTCACCACAAACTCAATGCTCAGCATGGCAGCGCTCAGCATCGATAGATGGGTGGCGGTGGTGTTCCCGCTGAGCTACCACTCAAGAATACGACACCGGGACGCAGTGATAGCGCTAGGATACACGTGGATACACTCGCTTTGCTTCTCCACAGTGGCCACCTGCTGCTCCTGGGTCGGGTACCACCAGCTTTACGCATCGTGCACTCTCTGCAATGCAAGGGCGAAAGGAGCCGGGAGCCAGTTTATCATTTTCACCGTGGCTTTGCACTCTCTGACCTTCCTCCTCACGCTCATCGTCTTGTGTGCAACATATCTGAAGGTGCTGAAAGTTGCAAGGTTTCACTGTAAACGCATCGACGTGATAACGATGCAGACGTTGGTGCTGCTTGTGGATATTCACCCCAGGTAAACTATCATTAGATGCATCCAGTCTGGTCCATTTGTCCTTTAAATGCGTTTGTCTCTCACTGGAATCTGCAGGTGTTCCCTTTCATTTTGCCCTGTATGTGAAGCATGTTGATCCTGTGCAGTGACCTTCTGTGCGCTCAAGACAAAAAGATTATGTCAGAAAACCCTGCGCTCACTGCAGTGTGTTCACACAGAACATCAGCAGGAGTTGATGCTGGATGTCTCCTCTTGCAAACAGTGCTGATTTGATTGGTTGAAGGTCAGAAAAACAATCACTTATGACAAACAACTTTTTTTTTTTTTTTTCAAAATTGTCAAATATTTTGTTGCTCCAACTTGAGGAATTTCTCTGTTCTGCTTCATTTTACATTTCAGATTTTGGACAGTTGGTGAAGCAAAAATGTCACACCGGTTTCTTCTCTATTATGATTACCAGTTAATTAATTATTTGCAAAAAAAACCTGTCATAATAAACAATAATTAAAGCACTTTGTTACATAGCTGTTTGCATCTGTACACTGTTGGAAGCAGACTTTAAACTATTTAAAAAATACAGTAGAAACTCAGAACTTTCTGTTGCATCCTGCTAATTGACCACCCGTGAATTTAAAGTTCTGCACTGATGATGACTGAAATCTGCAGGGAGTCACTGTTTACATTTTTGTCTAATGAAAGGCAGCCAGGCCTTCCTCATGTTTCAAGCTTCAATTATTTGCAATCCATCCGGATTCAGTCAAATAAGTAAACTTTGAATTGTTCTTCATTTGCATAATTGATATCTGCGCAGGGTGAAATTTCCTCCATTGTAATCCTCCCAGATGACAGCACACAGCTCACTGCTTTCCTCACAACCATCCCACGGTTCCTCCATGGTCTGCTTCATTGTGTCTGCATGCTCTGATCATGCCTCCTGGGTGGATAATGTTATACCTGTGTGCTTTGGCAGCGTGCGCCAGAAATGCTTGGATGAGCAGAAGCGGAGGAGGCTTAGGGCCACCAAGAAGATCAGCACATTCATCGGCACATTTGTGGTGTGCTTTTCCCCTTATGTTATTACAAGGTGAGCAGAGATTAATGACAACATGTATGAGTTTATTTTGTGTATGTGAGAGGCTTTAAACACCACATGAAGTGTCATCAAAACATGAAGCTTTCCTGCTTTTTCTTGACTTTTAATCACAAGACTGGAAGGAAACATACAGCATCGAGGACAAAAAAACATTGAACTGTAGTTGAATTCTACACATTTTGTCTTTGCTCAGCAATTTAAAAAAAGCTTGCAAATTATCTTCCACGTTCAGCTTGAGAAGTAGAACAAATCTCCCAAGACCCGGTCTGTTTGACGGAGGTACCTTGTAGCCGCAAATGTGGTTACACTCAGCTTATCGGCTGAAAACAGATGGTGATAATTATTTTCAATACTCTTCTGTTATCTGGTAACATATTAAGCGGTTTTAACTGCTTCCTTTTCATAAAGTCATATCTTATTGGTTCTATTGGTTTTAATCCTTGTCCCTGAGCCTCCATTACTGGAGGGATGAGGGTGAGAGCAACAGAGGAAGAGAGAGATAACAAATGAGTCTGTGATCGTATCACTGGCTCTCATTAGTATTAGCCCCAGTATTAATGGTGGCAACCTGTCAAAAGCTGTTAGAACTGTGGTATGGAAATAGAAAGGAAGCACATTAGCAGCTGTGTGGTGGCGAGACATGTAAAGAGATGGCACTAATTAAGAAGACGGATTACCAACAAAACAATGCTCCTGTCTGGAGTTATTTTATCTTGAATTTAATTTGATTTATTAGTACAAAGTAACCAAAAGACTGGACATGCTGTAAAATGACTTTGAGCAGGAAGATGTCCAGAAGCTGCAGAAATGACAGCCATCAGTTCACATTCCCCAACACAATGATGACATTTCAGTGAAGTGAAATGATGACATTTTCTCCATACTACGGCACTGGGGGATGGTTGCTCTAGATGTCTTCCACTCTAATTACACTGATCTAAGACTTGGCTCATGTGCTGTATTTTGCTCTTGGATGGTGTGTGACTTTTCTCTCTTCTTGCTTGATTTGAGGCAGAATCGTAGAACTCTTCTCCTCAGGGCCCATAAGCCCTCACTGGGGTGTGCTGTCCAAATGTTTGGCCTACAGCAAAGCAGCAAGCGACCCGTTTGTCTACTCACTGCTGCGTCACCAGTACAGGAAGACCTGCAGCCTTCTGGCTAACAAAGTCCTCAAGAGAAGTCCGCTCAACTCTTCCTCCCACAGAATGGAGAACAACACGAGGGGGAGCAACACAAACACAAACACCAACACAAACACGACCAACAACATCCAGCCACCTACCGACAAACTACTTAACCAGTGAGGCTTCTCAGTTTCAGAGACAATTAGGAACTTTACCATGCCACAGAGTATGACAGTAGATTGACCACTGTGATGGTGCGACAGCTTGTCATTTAGTTACTTGTTGAAGGACAAGGCTGGCAATATCTTCTTTGTTTCTTTTTGATAAAAAGACCACACAATGCATCCAGTCATTATGCTTTCCCACTGACAAAATAAGTCTTAAAAATTGGTTGCAAATGAATACTAAATTTTTAATTTTTTTTTTTTAAAGGCTAAATAATTACCTTATACCTTACTTTGCAATTTTCTCTGGCCTGAATGGCATCCACTCACCATATTTTATCCACTCTCAACCTCAGCTGTGTGCTGTTATTGGCTGGAGGGAACACACCCACTCGCCACCCAGAAACGTCTCAACTGAACCAAAACATCGAAACACAGGCAGAGGGCGGGGCTCTGCAGACACGTCACCACCACACATGTACAGAGGCCCAGAAGTGATGACTGAGCTGCATTAATTTTGTATATGTTTATATTTTATTTTTTAGTAAAATCCTACTGACTCCACCTTTAAACAGGTGTAAAATGTGCGTTTCTGGGTGACTTTGAGCAGCAGATTTGGTACAGTAAATATTTACAGCAGCAGGACTGTGCACATGGGGTTAAACAACAGTGTCCATATTCATGTTCATGAAGGAACGTGTCACCCAGTGCAACTGTGTGACTCACAGATGTGTTTTTGGTTGACAGTAAGGATCTTTGGCACAGATGAATAACTTAAATACACTTTGACTTCACAGATAACAATTGTTAGTTTGTTGAAAACAGTATTCCAGCCTTATCCTGTAAAGAACAGACCAACCACTTTTGAAGGTTGTGTGTGTAGATTGTAATAGTATTTTTGCGCAAATGTAAATGCGCAAATGTAATAGTCTTTTTACTGCAGAGAGTAACATTTTCAATGAGATGGTTTTGTAGCAAACAGGTAAGTTTATTTCTCTGTAACATGGATGAGTATTATGGTGACTAATTTGTTAAAACTGTTAGAAACTACAATCCAAATGTGAACGGGAGGTGGTGGCCCCGCCTCCTAAATTCAGCTCAGAGGTGGCCTCTGACAAATGACGTCATAGGCTACAGGTATCAAGTATTAGCCAGAGATATACTTGCTTTTTAAACATACATTCACATAAACAACCTGGTGCAAATTTTCACATATTTTCTCATTTATTACCAGTGTATTACAAGTGTTATTGGCAGATACGACTCAGAGAAGTCTGATCGTTCGCTGCAAAAGAAGGATGCCATGATAGATATTTAAAAATAAAGCCGAAACATCTCCCTGGCCACCTTGTGTCTGGCGCCAGTACAGAGCATGAATCCAGCCCTCTACACGTTAGCAAATGGGACAAGGGCTAAACCAAAAGAAATCAAAGTTAACATTAAACAAATTTCCCCCGAAAAGGGTTTTTGTCATTTTAGGTAGTTCTTATCACGCTGGTGTATGTTCGTGTGCTTATTCACCGCTCCAAACGAACACAGGATACACAAGGCAGCCATTATGGCGGCAATCTCTCCTCCATGCAGTCCTCCACATTACCACCATTATTAAAGTGAAACAGTCTCATGATTCCTCTGATGATTTCAAATTTCCTGTAACAGCAAACCAGACCCTCAGCGAAAAGACTGCTGTTTTTATGTAGTTACTGTTAATGCCAGTGATCGTGTCCAAATCCCCGTGAACTCAGATGAAATGATTTTTTTTTTTTTTTAAATTTCGTTGTTCTGTACAGTGACAGTAATTATATTCTCTGTCTACAGCTGTTAGTTTGCACCTCAGCATGTAACGTTAATGCTAATGGCTGTGTAACGTTAGCCTACAGAGAACAGAGGTAACAGGTCTCGTGGACATTACTGCCATACAGCTGGCTGATAACTTATTTCTCAGTCACATATAAACACATGACCTCATCACCATCCATCCTGCCGTCTCTCTTTCACTCACTTCCGAAACGAACGCACGTGTTGGCGGTGTTTTGCTGAGTTCTGCCGCCTGGCACGCGCTACCACCTTATGTCACTACTGCTTTTGTCCGAAGGGGGCGCTAGAATCAACAAAACCTGAAAGTTCCTCGTAGTCACTTTAAAGACGTTCAGAAATGGCCGTTTGTACCGTCTCCTTCACCGACTTTACCCGAGGGAAAGCACGAGTTTACACGAGTAAGGAAAACGAATTTGATTTGGCGTTATCCAGCAGGCGGGATATTCAATGTTTGGGGCGGGACACTGAGTGTTTCGAAGGAATTTGATTGGATGTTGTCCAGCTCCGTGTGTTTTGTAGCTAACTGTTAGCTAGTAAGCTAAATTATAGCCATCCTGGCAAGCGTATGCTAGGCTACTCCTACTACACTACACTCACTTGCTCACACACGCTAACTCACAATCTCACCACACACTCA
>JAPQLA010000003.1:17119782-17131741 GCA_029822935.1 Naso vlamingii | reverse complement strand
TGATAGATGAGTGATTACACTAATTTTAAGACCCATAGTGGAATGAAATTGTTTTTTCATTTCTGTACGTCTTTAAGCAGTCAGTCTCCAATAAGCTTGATGCAAAAAAGGATCCTCTGGCGCAGTAACTTCATTCAAAACATTTAATTGAAAAACAAAAATAAAACTGCAAAATTCACTCTTATGCTCAACTAGGTGCATCAAAACTGTCTTAACTCAAACTGAAAGCTGAGTGGCTGTGATGTCATCAACAGCATGATTAAAGGAGCATTTTTACATTTTTAGAACAAAACAGAATAACAAATAATAGCAAACCAAAAATGGCTCTTACAGTTATCATGTGCACATAAATGCTCTGTTGAAAGCAAGTTTATCTCCGGCTGAAAGGATACAGCACATACATCATCTGATGCCGTTACGAGTTTTGTCAAATCAGTGATGAAGAATCACAAGAGTAAATAAAACAAAGAGCTTTTTTTTTTTTTTTTTTAAATCTGGCTAGATGTCAGCTATTTGGTCTCAAAACTAGAAGTGAATAGTTGAATTTCAGATTCAAGCAAAAATTGACCTCAGTGATGATCTGGCTGGAGGAAATGGTGCCGCATGTGATTCAGGGATAATATAAAAACTATGACGATCTTGACAGTACAGTCATGTTGAAATTACTGTGTGTTGTAGCTGTGAGGCCTGACTTCTAAAGTGCCTTTTAGACTCAAAGTTCTCTGGTTTAATCAAAACTCAGTAGAGGAAACATTTTTCCTTTCTGTTGTTTGCTTGGTAGTCTGTGCTGTGATAATAGAGCCTGTTGAGCAGTTTGGTCCAATTGTGAGAAAGTTTTAAGTCGTTTATTTTGTAATACCACCACATTACACTGGTACAGGCAAACCAGGGTGAAATATTATTTGAATGTGGTAGCGACTATCAGTGATGTGTAATTAGCATTCTGTATGAGTGGCTGTGTGACGTCTGGGTTGTGAAAATGAGTCATTTTGACAACACTGGCACATCAGGATGTTGTGTTTTTACTTTACTGTGACAGTACGACGTCTTTCAAAGGCACAAAAATCTATTTATTTTTGTCAGACCTGTGTCTGAATTTTTGCTAAGTACATTTGTGATGATATTGCAATAAATGCTGTGCATTTTGACATTTTAAGGCCACAAATTGTTTCTTCTTGAACAATTACTAATGCCTAAGTTCATCACCATATGACTTAAAATGATGCATGGACAGTTTCGCTTTTTTTTTCTTGAACAATGCCTCTCCACAAGATATGTCTGCCAAATCTTAACACCTCTATTCTCCCACGCCGATTAAGTCAAGGAGAAAGAATAATTCATTTGAAAAATCATTTAAAGATGTGTTCCACCCACCACTGCTGCTGATGATGTGGCAGCTGAACAAAGACTTTTAACAAAAGCATCGGGGCTCAGAGTTAAAGGCTTTCTTAATTGCAGAGCTTCGAGAAGGAGTGGGTAAAGAAGAAAAAGAGAGGAAAGTGGGCAAGACCCCACCAAGTTCAGGCAGCTGTTACTAAAAATTCTGCATCCTTCATCCTCATCACAAGAAACCGATTTCTGTCATCTTTTATCAACCCTGTAGTTAACCTCCTCCTCCTCTTTTACTTCCTTGATAACAAGTGTCTGGAAAAATATCTTTTCTGTCCCTGTCAAATACACAAAACACTCATGATTTGACACCCATCAAAGCTTCCTTCATTGAATTTTATTATTCACAAAAGCTGCATTTACCATCAGTATATTCACAGAACACATCAACCAAGGACAATTAGTGGAAAGTATTGAGAAAGTTTGGAAGGATCCCCAGTCTGGAGGTGTGTAATCTCCCTGGGAGACTCGGTGCGTGGGTGAGAGGCAGACACAAACCTGCCATACATGAAACGCTGTGTGCAGACCTTGTGATTAAGCCACAGCGTGTAGGAAGTACAAGAGAGCAGAGGAGGAAGGCAGGGAAGATGAACACACTGGCTGACTTCGCACAAACACAATGTAAGAGTGAGGCTGGCTCCCTCAGGTTCCTGAAGTAACAGCTGTCCCCATTAAATATCTTCATGTCATGTAAGAAAAGGTTTCCATTGAATGTCGAGCATTTATGGTTTTTGAACTTTACGTGTAAAAGTTTGTAAAAATCTCGTACTTTTTGAATGTGCCATGCTGCGACAGTCATCATGCGGCTACTGTCTGTAAAATTTAACCTGACTTTGTTGTGCAAGAAACTGAGAGCAGCCATGGTCACTATTATCTTTTTTCATTCTATTATCTTGAGATCACAAAAAATCATTTCATTATGTCGAGATAACAGCTTGTTTTTGTTTTAGGTAATATATCAGGTGAGCTCTCATCACGTGAAGAAAAGCGAGCGTCGTGTGATTCATGATCACACAGATTTGGCCCGTCAGGTTCACTGCCTGCAGCATCACTGAAGTGCGATCGTCTGTAAAGCTTCAGCCGGGCTCGTCTTCTCCTTAAACGACGAGTGCTGATCTGAATGTTTTCTCTAACAGAAAGACACAGTGCAGTTTCTGCCGGTGTCAGATCTGACTGAAGTACAGTCTGATGTGTTGATAGATACTCCGTTATGTGACATTTTCAGTGAGCCTACTTACAGGTGTCGAGAGCCGTCTACATGCTACTGCTGGTGGCACTCCATGACTCTGAAGAAAATTATTGGAAAAGAGGAAACAATGGGCGTTTTTATCCTGCTATCACAGGAGAATGAACTGTTATCCTGTGGTAACGAAATGATTTTTGTTCTTGATCTTGAGATGATAGAATGATAAAACGAAAGTAGCAACCATGGCCGCTCTCGGCTTTTGTACGCAAGCAATCACAATTCCTGATGCCAAATACATTTTTGAGACAAGTGTAAAGATATAGACTGCATTATGTCCAAATGTTAGGTCTGTGTAATGTCAAGATGCTGGTGATACGATACGTATCAAGATATAGGTGTTACAATACGATACATTATGATATATTGCAATTTTTTTTTAAATCTTATTTTACAAAAATAGTATAAACACAATATCCATAAAAACTGAGTAAATCAAGTTTTGTTTTTGTTTTTGTTTTTGTTTTTTTGGTGCAATCCAAATATCATAGCAATAATTTTTGTGCGGTAGAGATCGGGGGTTAAAAAAAACCAAAACTAAATGAACCACTGCTACAAATCTTTACATGAAAATTGTTAATTAAAAATTGATAGTGTTTTTGAGAATTGGTACAATATTGCAAATCATGATATTGTGATATCCATTTTGTTATGACCCAGCTCTGAGGCCACAGCAAAGAAGAGAAGTGAAAGAGGGATTACTAAAACCAAAATAATTTATTGTTGTATTGATATTTTCTTTTAACCCCACCAAATGTGGCGTGAAGTAAATGGCAAATTGACTTTTCTAGTCTTTTGACACTCAGAAGCGCTTTTACAACACAAGTCAGCATTCACACATTCACACACTGATGACAGCGTGGCTCCTCTACAAAGTGCCAACCTGCTCATCAGGTACTCATACACACACATTCACTCACCAATAAAACAGCCACTGAACCACCAGCTTTCTGACTGGTAGATGACCTGCTTTATCTATAGCCGCCCATAAAGGAAGCTGTAGACACAAAAAACATATCCTGGAAGTATAGAAGCATAAAACACACACAGTTGACATCAATTTGGAGAAACATGCCTAACAAGTTGCTTTAATTAAAGAAGAGAAGAAGCGAAAAGCCTCTGAAAATGTGTTATTACCTGGCTGTGTAGCAGAAGAAAGCAGCTGTTAAAATGTGCAAAACATCCAGAATAACTGGAGTCAGCCGTGCACAGCAACTTCTTTTCATCAGCAGCAGCAACACTGGACTGCATAAGTAATGAACATGCCTCCGCCACGCACTGAGAAAACTTAACTGGTCAATTGTTTTCTTCTATTTATGCCAACAACAGAGCAAACAATGTGTCTCACAGTGTTCTCCCTCAGGTTTGCTCACTGATCACAAGAATACAAAGCAGGTGTTGCACATCAGTCTGAATCCAAACCTCATAAATCTCTTGATCGCAGCAACCAAACATGAAGCAGTAATGAATTTTATGGATATGCTTTTCCAGTATGTCTTATTGTCTCACTTAGTCTCATTCCCTGAGCTTTGCTTGAACAGCAGCCTAACAGGCTTGTTCATAATTCTGCCAGAGGAAATATGAGACTGACTGCTGGCATTTCGCCTAATGGGAGTCATGGGAATGTTGGATCCAGATGCCACTGTATTCCCCAATTCCCTCAAGAAAAACAGCCCACATTGCTCACAGAACAAATTAAAATAAGAGCATCTATTTCTGTCCTGGAATGCTGTGTTTGTTTTCGCTGTGGGCTGTAAAATGATTTTCTTTGGCCTCAAATGCATTTGGAGCAGTGCTTTAAGAGAATCATTGCCTCAAAGTAAAAATCTCCGACCGCAAATATTCAGTTTTGAGGACCCTGAAGCACTTCACACAAACAGCTTCAGTCTTTTTGAATTTCATCCAGTATGTCTGGAAAATATGTCCATCCATCCATCCATCCATCCATCCATCCATCGTCAAACACTTATCCGTGGTCGAGTCATGGAGGCAGCAAGTTTCAGCAGGGGGCCCCAGTCTTCCCTCTCCCTGGCCACATCAGCCAGCTCTGACTGGAGGATCCTGAGGCGTTCCCGGGTCAGTGCAGAGATATAATACCTGCTCTGGGTCTGCTGCGGGGCCTCTTCCCAGCTGAACGTGCCTGGAACACCTCCCTATGGAGGCGACCAGGAGGCCTCCTTACCAGATGCCCAAACCACCTCAACTGGCTCCTTTCAACGCAAGGTAGCAGTAGCTCTGCTCTAAGTCCCTCACAGATGACTGAACTTCTCACCTTATCCCTGAGAGAGACACCAGCCGCCTTCAGAGCATTAAAGCTAGCGCAAAACCGCTCTCGGTTGTGTGACTGGACATTTTTCTCATTTTAAAAAGTGTTGTTTGTTGTCCCGTAAACAGTAATGATGTCAGTTAGATTTGGTCAGAGCTATCGAATATTTTATCATCCCTAGCATTTCATACCCTCAGGTGTGCATTAAGACAGGTTATTATCATTGTCTTATTAACATACAAAAATGTGAAAAGAATTATCAGTTATTGTTACTGCTAAAAGAAAAATCATTATCGCGCACCCTATGAAAGATCAGGAAAAAATTCACTGCAGTACATTGAGATATTTCAGTGTGAGAGACTCTGCTGACATGGCTACAAATCTAATTACTGACGTACTGAGGGTAAAAAAACAAACAGCATCAAAAAACAACGCTGTAATTTACTGCTGTTCATACACGTCTATAAATGGAAGTCGCTTTGAATAAAAGCATCTGCAGAAAAATTGTAATTTAATTTATATTCCATTTGTCATTCAGTGAAAAATACGCAGACACACGCTCATGTGTTTAGGAGTGCATTATGGATCTAAGGTTTACATGCTTTATACGAGCACTAATCAAGATGTGCCGTGTTTCTCTTCTGCAGTAATTGCCTCACAGCACTCTGCGTAAGTGAAGCACCATTGTTCCAGATTCATAGCAATACAGGCCATTAAGAACTTAATCCAGTGTGACCTTTGCATGAGCTTGGATCACAGTTAAATCTGTAAGATTCACCTTTGCAGCAAATTCTTCAGAAGAATCAGCAGAGGAGGTCAAATAAACACTGTGTCAAGTGATAAAATTGTGTGTGTTCTGTCCTAATGACACCATTTACACCTCTCAGGTTGTGTGTAAGGGAGATTTTTATGGTTTAGTCACTTTTGTCATAAAATTGTCTGCAAATTTCTGACTTTGATGCAAGAGTGAGAGAAAAGGGGAGAGGGGGAGAAAGAAAGACTCACAATGAAACGACACAAACACAAAGCCGCCGTCTTCCTCTGGCTGCATCGTATCTGTCAGCTGAAGCAGAGACACCGGCTGCTCCAAGAAGTAAAGCCTCACATCTGAGTCACATCCACAGCTGAGTAATGCCGCCCTGATTCAAACAACAGTGAAAACTCCAAGGGAGGGAATTCTGTTACTCTTTGTGCTTAAAAATAGATCAGAGGGTAAAAAATGCTCCACTTTTTTTTTTCACTCCTAATCAAAATTCAAGACAAGACAGCCAACACATTAAGGTGTAACCGAGGCTTTTACTTGCAAATGAATACCAAGTGAATCAATTTGCATTCAAATGCTTGCAAAAGGTATCATGAGTGCCTCTTCAAGAATACTCCAGAGTACTTAATGACACCCTGCATGGCCACATTCATGAGGCTCACTGCGGATGTAGTAATGATTTGGTGACTTTAACTGTGCCTGCTAATGAGAGCTGGATGTGTCCAGCTTCTGTCTTCAGCGTGAGTCATTTCCAACCATCTGTGTAATGACCAGAAGATACAATGATCAGAGAAAGTTTGGTGAATATGTGATTTAGATGTACAACAGATGGTTCCCAGGGAAACTTTTGACTGGTATCAAATAATTAAAGCATCATGATTCATAGTCGAAAGGGATTTATAATTTATTCAAGTGACCCCTCTTTTGACAACGTAGGTAGAGAGAAGGGATAGCTGCAAATAATGCAAACTAATAATAAATAAGTAAATAAGAAATCGTGGCTTACAATGTATTATTCATGTGGAATGACTTTCCCTGCTGAAATATAGTCCTTGTGTAGGAAAAATAAGCTTTACTGTTATTTATCATTTATCATTTATTAAGTCAGTGTTTGCAGAGCTTGCGTGGGTGGCTGAAAGATAAATATTCTGCTGTGAGGGATGAATAAATGTACTATAAATTAGGATTTGGTATGGTAAAAATGCAAGAACATTCACCTCTGCGTGTAAAACAAAATCTGTTTGTCTTGAGTCATTTCATACGAAGCGGGTTGAGGAAGGACAACACATCAGCTAGAACACAGCTGCATCAGTTTCCCAAAACGTGATACCAAGCTAAGAGTGCCGAACGCTTTCTGGTCCTTTCTGAGTCTTTTCTGACCTTCATGTCTCCAGTTAGCATGCTGCCCATGTTTACCAGTGCTGCCCAGTATACAAGGCACATATTCAGACAGCCGCCTCCCACTTCATTGATGGCACGCTGCACGCAGACTCCCAACTTACTAAAAATCCATTAACAAGCCTTGACAGTGAAACCAAATGACAGGAAATCAATTACTTTCACACATCAATGAGACATTTTAAAGTCCACGGCTTTATTTGTCACAGGCAGTGATTGCAGTAATCAGAGCCACTGTGGGACTATGACCATGTAATCATTCTATGGGAATTGTTGTTTTCCTCCTTACACCTATTCACAGCCACTTTACGTAACAAAAAAACTCGCTGTTGTACCTTTTCCCTTGTCTCTTTTTGTATTAAACCATCAAATAAAGGCGAATCCTGTGAGCTGTTGCTATGAAATACATCTGACAGGTGATTCCACTTTTTTCATTACTTTGCTGTCAGCAGCAGTGAAGGTTTTTTGTGATAAAAGTGTGCCAAAAAAAGACCCACTCTGACACGAGGTACCATTAGAAATCCCATCGGACAATAATTGAGACCAAAAAGGGGGAAATCTGAACTGACACGGGGAGGATGTATCTCTTTTTTTAAGGTGCATTAGAGCTCAGAGAAGGTTAAAGGTAAAGCAGAAGTGAAGACACCACTCAGGGTTGTGTTGTGTTTTGATAGATAGCATTCACAGTTTTAATGCCCTGAGAGAAAAAAACAGAACATCCGCTAATGCAGAGTGGCACGAAGTGGTGAGGAAAGTGTGATGCTCAAATGCAACAGGATGTGACTTTAGCTCAGTGCTCATGTGTGCTCTTTCAGCCCTGTTCCCATCAGTCAGTACCCTAGACCACAGAGGAAGTCTGGAAGAGAAATGTATGGAGACTGCCATTATAAGAGACTGAGAAAACCCAATCGGCAGGACGGGGAATCAAAGGACAGAGAACAAAAGTGATCCACACAAATCATTGTTTCACCCAGCTCAGAGACGGAAGCTTTGGGAAAATCCATCAAGTCATTCTAGTAGGAGAGACCTCAGCAGTGAAAAGATCTGGAGACAATGGAGCCACTTTCTGGTGGTGGTTACACACAAAGAAGCCACACTCACAGCGGTCGAATGAAGCGAGCTCATGTCCTGTGAAAAGGAGACAACACTTGATGACAAAAACCAGGGGATTGGAAATGCAGATGCCTGTCTTGTGATTTCCCTGACATAAAAGCATAAGTAGGCTAACGCACAAGAATAATGTTTGAGCTATCAGTGATAAAGTAAATCAGCTTTACGCAGATTGTGAGGAATCTTTAATTTAAGACTAGCAGGCCTTGTAAAGAACTCTTTATTTCAGTATTTTTTTTTATTTTACTTTTTGTATTTGTCAGCATTGCACACATTACATATACTTATGTTTCTTGCAGAGGTATGTAAAGCAAAAGCAAAAGTATCTGTAATGTGTGTGTAACTGAGCTCAGCTGACTTTCACTGTTAACGGGCTAACTGAAGCAACTCTTCGACTCTGCATTTTGTCTTCTAAAAAAAGAGGTAATAATACAGTAAACACCACAATAAAACAGTAATACAAAATATGTACCTGTATAGAAATAGAGTATGTAGTTGTCAGTCATTCATTCGGCTCAAAATGTTGACTCTCACAGCGCTACAACAAAAACGCATCTCACATCAGCACCACAGCTAGCTAGTTAGCCTACAAATCATTATTCTGTTATTCATCCATTTTAGCACATAAAATGTCCAACAAACAACTTGTTGCAGTTCTCGTTTACATTGCAACCTATCACAATGCATATATGAGTTGAGAACAGACATAAATACATTTATATACGTACAAAGTGCTGCGCTCAACAACTCACCTCGGGCATGTCTCGGTACAAATGGCACGGTTTGAAAGCTGCCAGTAGCGTTTATTTACTCTATTTACTGGAGGGCGCCATTGAGCCATTAAACTGCAGAGATGTGTGGAAACTTCCAACCATTTTGGCAAGTGGAATTGCATAAAAAGTAAAAAAAACCAAACAAATGATACCCAAATAAACATTCCTTTACAAGGCCTGTAATGTTGAACTAGACGTGAAAATATGACAAAACTGCCTGAGGTGCATGTAACCGTTCTTGTCTTGAGAGACGTGATCACACCTTTACATATTTGTAGTCCTGCTTGTGGCTTCGCTCAATAGATGTCAGTAAATTTACCACTTTGTTCCAGAATGGAAATTTCTCTGCAGTAATCGGATGCTTTGTCATAAAACTGTGTGATGTGACCATAAATCTGACTGACTTTGATGATACCTTGATGTTTTCTTCAGTGCCACTGTGGTGTTGACATTTGTGGCTTGGAGTGCAACACTTTGACAACTGCTGAATCAGTTGCCGTCATATTTGGGAAAGATTTTCTTCCTTGATGACACTTAAAGGTACTGTAAGTGATTTACACTTTGTTTAAAAAAGTGTCAAATAGCTTCACATTCTGACAGCCAACACTGATAATAGAGTTTGGTCATTAATGTGGAGCTTAAAGTCTCTCCGTTCTGCAGTAAACTGAAAATACATTTCTGGAACCCTCTCTTCTGATTGGACGAGAGTGGGAGGAGGATACCAGAAAATATCTTTTTTGTGTATGACAGAAAATACATTTTTGTCTGAGTGAAGAGCTAATTAACACCTATTAAAAAATTTATGGCAAAAAAAAAATTAAATACCACTTACAGCACCTTTAAGTGATCCCCTGATTTTTTTTTTCTTGCGCCATCACAAGGTCAAAATTTAAATTTGCCAAATACTTTGAATTGTAACCTGACATTTCAATCAACATCAGCTGTGTTTTGTATCAGCTGTATATTGTATTTCAGCTGTATTCACACAAAATTTGGTGAACATTCTCTGTGTTATGCAAATGGAACATGGTGCAAATCTATGACTGGAGCAAACTGACCACAGAAGTTGCAAAAATCAGAATCAGAATCAGAAACAACTTTATTATCCCAAAGGGAAATTCATGTGGTCCGAAGCTCCAAAAACATAAAATGACAAGATACAGACAAAAAACATAGTCATAAAGCTATACAAAGTGTAAAAAGCCTGTATGCTGTAGGATAATAATGGCGTGTGTGTGTGTGTGTGTGTGTATGTGTTTGCGTTATGTTGTGTTAACTATTTTCTATCTTTCTAAACTATTTGGATCATGCACACAGCAGCGAGCATGTATAAGCACAAACACACTGGGGTTTGCCTTCACTCGGTTAGTACATGCAACAGCATCACTAACAGCAGTGGACATTCATTAGCATGCTTGTGTGAATGTGTGTGTGTAGATGTGTAGAGAGAGAACCAAAAAGGACAGGAAATAATGGGACTGGCGTGACATTAAACCCGACAGAAGGAAAACATCATCACCTGCTGTGAACCACAAAGTCTCTTTATCCATTTCCACTGGTCCAATGGCCACATCTCCCACTAATAAAGACAGAGAGGAACAAACATATGAATGCCAGAATCTGTAAAGAAAAGATCAAACCTCAGATGAACTAACCATGAACCAAGAAAAAGACAACATACTGCATGCAGGCTTGTGTGTTTGTTTGGGGGATTTTTTTTTAATAAGGTAAGAGATCTTACATATTGTTTGTTTGTTATTACATACTGCAAGATCTTCTCCAATAATATTTGAATATTTTTCAATTATCATCTGGAAAATGAAATGTAATGGAGTCACATTCAAAAATGACAAAATGTCAAAAGTGACAAAAAATGCAGAGGCGAATAAAAGCAGCAACATAAGAGAGGATTAGAATTTCACACAAATCTGAGAGTCACAGTTTGGCACATTGTCACATTACAAAAGGGACCATAACTGCATTTTTAGGTAAACAAAATGACTATTTTGGACAAATCAGATAAATAAGTCAGACAAATACAGCAGCTCATATAAATGATGCAGAATAATATTGAGCAGCACTCAGTTCTCTCCCTCTCTCTCTCTCTCTTTCACTCACTCACTCACACACACACACACACACACACACACACACGCAAAGGCAAAAATGTGTTATTTGTATCGGAAAACAAACAAAAGTGTTCTGTCCTGCACAACAATGACAAATAAAACTTGTGTTAAGACAATGTAACCCTTTTTCAATAAGCACTTTTAGAGCCCCCTACTGGACTCTATTGGTGAATCACTTTCTACTGGAGTGCCCTTAATGTTCGCCCTCCGCATCAGGTCTCTAGACTATGAACATACATACTGTTGGGCCTTGTGAAGCATTTACAGAGATGGTGGAAGAGGTGAAAGCAGAGAAAGCCCTGCATGAAGGTTAATGTCCATTTTGTCAGACAGTGCTGATGACCAATGTTCAGTGATCTGAATCAGAAATACCCCAAAAGTTATTAACCTTAACCTTTCTGCAAAATCACTCAAATAGTTGAACTGCATGCCCATGTACAGTAAAGTGCAAAAACTCAACTCCTTCTACATTAGGCCACCAATTTATCAATCATTATGTTCATATGAGTGGCCTTCACAACATCATCACTAATCTTCACCGTGCATACACATTGGGGTGCATATGTATTTCTCTGTAACACTGCCATGAAAAATGATGTTGTTGTTTTTTTTTTTCAGATGTTGATCTTCAGTGTAACCTGCCCTCACTTTTTATTAAGAGAGAGAATATTTAAAAATTCACACTGGTTTCACTTTTCATATATCAATTCATATAGCATATATGTATGTATGTATGTATATGTATTTTTGTATAGTATGTGTGTATTTTTTGTACAGCATGTGTGTATCTTTTGTACAGCATGTGTGTATTTTTTGTACAGCATGTGTGTATTTTTTGTACAGTATGTGTGTATTTTTTGTACAGCATGTGTGTATTTTTTGTACAGC
>JAPQLA010000003.1:17090247-17119682 GCA_029822935.1 Naso vlamingii | reverse complement strand
TCACCTACATGCTAAGATCAGGTTTGACAACCGAAAGCTCGTAACTCTGCTCTCACTTGTGTGATTCTGAAGGGACACGAGGCAGCTGGTTGGTCAAGCTTTTCCCAGCAAGGAATGAAGCACCTCAGTGCAGAAACAGGCAGATATTTCCCCAAAAAATGAAATTAATTGTTCAGCTATATTATTCAACTTATATAACTAATTTTCAGAAGCAAACGTCATCATTCGAGCTAACCGGCATGGCTTCATAGAGGCTGCTGCTGTAGACGCAGAAACGAAGCGACTTCCCAGACAGGCAGGACTGAAACAACAGCACAGACTCGACAACCTTCTGATGAAAGTCCTCAGCTGACTTATTGGCCATCATAAAGTACAGGTAGTCGGAATACAGCCTGGAAAAAGAGAGAAACAGAGGTGTAAGCCAGCTGGAACTATTAATGGACATTTTGCTGGATGTAAAAAAGGCAGTTATGATTTCAAAGAAATACATTCTGCAACAGCAAACTACCTCTCCGCTGGATCTCTAAGCATGATGATGATTTTGGCACCAGGGTGCACCGTGTGGATGAAGTCCTGAGCCAGGAACAGGGGCCCTGTCTCCTCCTTGTCTTTGTGCAGATAGCTCCAGGCCACGTTGTCCCACATAGTGGATGCACTGGCTTCACCTATCAAGACAGTGGCTGTCTTAGCATCACCTTGGGCAATAACACGTCCCTTAAAATGCAGCGAACAGTGCACACACTCAGGCATAATGATGTACAGTAGCAAGCAGAAGGTTGAGCTGAGTTTTATGCCAAAATATGCCAGAAATGTTGCAAATGCTTTCCTTATCTGGGAATGTTATGCCCTCCTAAGCTACACTTAGACAAATTTGTGACAGAGCTGCATGCATAATCCACGTAAGAAGTTTGTTTCACTTGAGCAACCAACTCGCTGAGAGAAAAATCTTCTAAAATCTCTGAAACCAAGATAATATTGCAGATTACTTTCAAGGGATAAATTCTGCTTAACTACAAATGTAATATCTTTAATTCCTTGTTTTATTGGGGGATGCCCTCTACTTTCTTTAGGTAGGAAAGCAAAGTTTAAGGGAACTTAATTTGTTTTCACAGATGTGCGTTTGAGGTTCTGTGTACACTTCTGTTCTGTGAGGACAGTATGTTGAATAATGGGAGCGGCACTGTAGTTATCCTTCAGTCAGAGCCCCTCTTCTGAAAATGAGCAAGGCTGACAACAAAGGAGAGGGGGACAAAAGAGAGCTGTAATTTGAATCAAGGTCAGGATCCAATTGTTTCGCTGTTCAAACGTCCTCAGAAAGCAACAAATAAAAACCACAAAGGCAAGAAATTCTCCCATCTGATGCACAATAGACCCCTAACAATATCAAGTCATACCTGTCCACACACAAACACTTTCACGTGTTCACCTGTTAGGAACTGAAGCACTCGGTGGCCTCCAGATGAATTTCTACTGATTTCTCTTTGGATGTTGTGGGCTGCCAAGTCAAACAGATCCAGGTAATCTTCCACAGGAAAAAAATCCTTGAAGCCATCTTTGAAATGGATATAACCTGCAAACCAAAATACCACTCTTGATACACTTCTTTTCCAAAACACTTATTTAATGGATTGTACAAGCTTTGAATCTGAAAAATTAAAAGCTTCAGTGTTTTGGTCAAGGAACTGCACATAAAAAGAGCATGACTCCATTTTGTAAAGCACTAAGAACAGAGACTAACAGGTAACAACACATGACATTCTTTTTTTTCTTTTCTTTTTTGATGTTGATACACAAAACTTCCTGTGAGCAGCTCACAGCAAAGGCTCTGGAGCATTTTATTATGAAGCAGCAGCAGGTCTTCAGCCTTACTCAGTGTTGGTTTTTCAGTTTGGCAGGTTTTGACATTTTTCCTCCACCAAATCTATCTGATTTTGTTCATGAAATCGGAGTCAGGGTTTAATGTTGCAAATGTTGTGTCCCAACAGCACAAACCCGGAACCAAATAATGTACGAAACAGTAAAATAAGAAGGCTGACAAGAGAAGTTGAGTTTAAATGATCAGCTCTTTGCTTATTTTACATCTAGAAAGACTGCATCCATCTTCGATGACTCACCAAAGCGTTTCCTCGTCCACCAGTGTGGCTCCTTTATTGTGTTGATTTTGACCTGTGGATGCAGCAGCAGCCGATAGAACAAGTCGGTCGTGCCGCACTTTGGCTGGCCGATGATGTAGAAAAACGGTAAGCAGCGTAGACGAAGCAGTTTGCCGCCTCTGTGTTGTAAGTGCTGCTGAAAGTTGGTCTTCAGGTTGTCACACACAGTCTTGAAGCTCTTTGAGCGCAGAGTGAAGTGGTTCCTCCTGTACGGATCAGCGCTGATTTCACCTGAGACCTCCTCATACCAGCAGGGGCTCTTGATGCCGGGCAGAAAATGACGAGGAAATACAGAGAACAACTATAGAGAGGAGAGAGAGAAGATATTATATTCCATTTTTGTATGACAGTGTATCCTTTAGTTTCCTTAAAGGGATATTCCTGATTTTTTTGACATAGGGCCTTATTTTCGACTTCTCCAGTCCTATTTCTATTGATAGAAACTATTGTCAGTTCATTTGATGCAGCACAGAGTTTGGACAGCTCGCCATTTTGCTGTGAATGCTAATGCTGGTGCAAGTCAATGGACCCAGTAGCATTTACTACCAGACTCTGATCAAACACTTAACAGTGCACCCGAAGCAAGTCAAAAATATGTCTACTGAGGCGAATTCAAGTGTTCATATAAAAATTTTAGAAGTCAAACTACGGTTGAATTTCTTTAATTCCTGGCTCTGGTTAGGATTAGTAGCACAGGAAGCTGCAAAAATCTTTACTTCCTGTTGCTACTAGGTCACAAAAATTGGTAAATATCCCTTTAAGGTCTTTTTCTCAGAGAGCAGCAGCTCAATTCTCCTTAAATATGTATAATTAACACTGTAAGCAAGTTAATACAAGTTCTTGTGATTTAAAAAGTAAAACATCCATAAATTAGGGTTACATGACCAGATTTTGCAGCTTTGCACCTGATGCATCATCACCCTCAGTATTAGACCAACAGCTGTTAGTTGGACTGTTGCTTTAAAGACTAAGCCAGTTTCATGTCTAACACTGACACATACCAATTATTGGTATTCGGCTTACTGACTTGCTACAGCTGTAATTGTCATTTGCGTAGTGTACTTGTCAGAGTTGTTGATGCTTTAGCTGTAAACACTGCAAAATGTTGTAGAATCGAATGGAAAAGCATGATGAGAACATCCAGCAAACACATAAGTTAATAAATATTAGCTGAGCACATAGCAGTCAGCAGGCTGACCAACTCTTCACTTTCACTGTTATTAACTTAGCAGCCCTACAACCATCATGTCGAACCAACGCCTCCGTCAGACTCACAAAGACTGATCATTATAAGCTTCAACAAACAGGTGTTTGCTGCAGAGCTAATTGTAAGGTGTGTCGTTATTTGCTGCACGTTTATGTCATTGTTGGTCTACTGACATACAGCAAAAATAAGATACACCGTTCTTTCAGAAACTTACATGGGAGTTTGTTTCAATGACAGCCTGTTTATCAGGCACCTTCCGGGGTGTGTATTCCAGTTTGGAGCCGATGATCTTCACCAGCAGTTTCATGTCTATTAAATTCTTTTCAGTGGAAGCTTCAGCCACAGTCGTGCCCGTCATGATGGCCACAGGTCTGAACTGATTGGGTGAGAAGGTGAAGAAAAGTCCTCTCTTGTCCCATGAGAAGATGTAGGAAGCCATGATGATGGAAGTAAGTATCAAGCCTATCAGAAAGCTGCACACTTTGACTTTTGAGCAGCTCCACAGGTTAGTCAGTGACAGCTTCTGAACCCAAACACCGCAATTCTGAGACATGTTTGTTTCTGTCCGGAGAGGCCTTTTCACACCGTCCTCAGCCACGGGCAAGCTGTGGAGGTTGTAACTGTGCTCAGTTGGGGAGTTGCTCCCATTTTTGCCATCTGGTAGCAGCATGCTGGCATCTAGCTAGGAAATTATTCTTGAAGAGCTTCACCTACAGTGTCCTGATTTGTCCATTCATCATAGTTTAGACTCTGCACGTCGTCATTCATCTTCATTTCTTTCATGCTCCCCTCCTGTAAATCAGACACAGTTGTTAAAACATCTCACATGTCTTGTTTAGGTGACTTCTGTTTGCTTTACACTAAAAGTGCAGCAGTGCACTTTCAAGTATTTCAGTCAACTCTAAAAAAAAAGGTGGTATGAACCCTTTTAATATTAGGGTATCAAAAGGAGCCCCAGTTTAATAGGATACACCCCTCTATAGCACAAGCTGCCTCTAAGATGTTTGAGGTCAGTTGCAGGGTGTGTGGTCTGCCGGATGGAGATCCTTTGCTTTAGGCTGAAGGCTGTATAGCACATGCAAAGACAAGCTTGACCAAAGAACTTTCAAGGTCAGAATAATAGTTACTTTGTAATTTAAAACTAAAAACACACGATTATTCTCTGTGGGCTAAAAGCCTGCTGAGAGCTCTGTTTTGTTAACCTGGAAATGTTATTTTTAAGATCAAGGATCCTGCTGAGGGATCCAAGGCAGGTATTGATACAGGTGGACACGCAGTTTGGAAAATGCATGCATTTTGGGTTTTTTTCTGTTGACATGATTTATGGGGTGAAGGCATTATTTCTCTAGATTCCAGACATCGAAGTGCAAAATGCTTTTTAAGCACTTCTCTGACACTTCCTCAACCAGTAATGTGTTGCTTTTTTGAGTTGCAGTTTGTTAGACTCAGCAGTCCCACTGGGCCAGAGGATCAAATCCTGTATTTTTATGCACTTTTGTAGTTTTTCTTTCCAACTGCATGAAGCATTCTTTATTTTTCAACTGCTGCTAAAATTCTGCCATGAAAATTTGTTAATACTTACATCATTACAGGTGCAACTTTAAAGGTGTAGGCCACTCCAGCTCAGTCTTCACAGGCTGCATCATTTGCTTTTGCTCCATGTAAGTAATTTTACTAACTTCAGTAGGCCCATTTGATTTTTCTAAGTAAATGAGAGACTTAAAAAGCTCAAACCATTCATTTATCGCACAGATACTGCTATCTGTACAAGTAATTGTCAGGTTGCTTTCATAAATGTATGACAGTTCTATCCTTTAACGTGATTTAACTGTTACTGTTAACAAAGTCTCGGAGTAGCGTACAATGCTATGAACCAGAATCAAGCTTAACCCCTTTGTTTCCACTTATGTACTGTATGTTGTGTAAGAAGGCGAGTCAACTGAACATCCATTCATTCCTGTGAGAATCTCTGTGATATCTCATGTGCCTGCATCAATCCTCCACTCCGTGATATTAAGTTTCAGAATGTGCCTCAAGAACAATCGAAAAATGTAAAGAAAATGGACACCGGGGGCATTATCTGAGTTATGGCCACCAGTTACATACGTAAGTGGAAACAAGGCGTTAGGAGGCTTTCAGAGATCACCGTCTGTGTTAAGAGAGAGTGGCTCTGAATTGATTCATCCTGAAGCCCCGCCCCCCTTAGTTACTGTTGCTATGTCTGTCAAGCTTTCAGAGCTAGCATGGAGCTCTCACTGTAACTAACTACACCCACTGGAGAAATATTGTGTAATTTTTGGAAAAACAAAAAAGTGATTTCAGACAGAAGCAGACAGAAGGTCTGCAATGAGCCTTTGAATGGTAAATACAGGAAGTGAAAGTGACTCAGCAGTAAAAACAGGTTAGAGTTATGAATATAAAGATACATGCTAAAGCTACAGATCACAGCGCAGCCGCTTCAACTTGTGTTTCACTTCATTCATAAAACAAACAAGGACCCTCGTAACGATTCAGGACCTGTTTAGGACAAGCAGAGGACACGTGTCTGTGTTTATTAACGTTAAAAGTAAAGATGGACTTTTTGGTCGGGTTTGAGTTCAGGTGAAACGCAGCAGACTGTTGAGAGCTGCTATTTCCAGACTGCAGCCATAGACTTTAGCTGGCCAGGCTTGCTAGCACTCTTAATAGCTACAAGTAACTCAAATTAACCGGCTAATATCCACTAATAACAACATAACATGGCCTCATTGTTTTTTGAAGGGTTACCGAAGCACATGTAATTTTAGCTGTGCTTGTTAAACTGTGAGGGGTTCAACTGGGAATGAGGACGGGTGAACAGTTCACTCCAGAGCATGAAGTTACACTTTTCAGTGTTTGATTTTGGAAAAGGTAAAGAAAGCAAATCTCCTTCAAAATTTGCCAAATAACGAGCATCACTTTTAAAAGTGCCCCAGACACAACGTTTAACCACAACGAGCTCGAAATCCACAGAACCAGCCTGAAAATGACGAAAATCTGAAAAGACCACGTGAGTTTCAATGGAGCACAGCCATGTAGTTGTCAGACCTCGGTCAGAGCTGGCAAATGATACACTCTGATTGGCCCGTTTGCATTTGAGGGCGGCGCTTACAGAAGGGTCAGTTAGGAGGTTCAAAACTCAAACGTTTACCCCCTAATCACTGAAACCTCACAGGCTTTTTTGACGTCACAAAAGTATAATTGCATGAGTTCAATACGGTGAAGGCCTTGTTAATAAGAGGAGACAGCAACGGAAGTTTGGCTGCTTGTGCTGTGTTATTAGCAATACAGCTGCAAGTTTGCATTAAAGTTTGTATTAAAGAGTCTTCGACCAATTTTACAGTCAAGTTCAGTTCACAGATCTTTAGCATTGCTATTCAGTCTTTAAAACAGAATGTGTCTTCTGTGTCTTCTCAACACACAGTTTGCCTCCTTGCCCATCTTGTTTTTTAATGCTTACAGCCTTTCCTGTACACTGTCTTAATGTTGTCACAATGCTATTAATTGTGGGTTACTCAGACATAGTTGGCATCAGTGTAGAATTGCGGAGTGAGGGTACACAGTGCTTAAACCCTCTCACACTTGCAGATTTCATAATGGGACAGCTCTGAGTCCTTGCAGAGCGATCAGGAATGCACAGCAGTAACTGCAGACCTGCGTGGGGAGACGCTGGGTTGGGCATGAACTATGTTTGATCCCTCTACTGGTTATGTGCCTCATACAACAAAATATCATTAGAGATGGACTCAATGGACCAATGACACCACTTGCTAAATGTAACTCTTACCCTTACATAATTTAGCAGTTTAAGTTATTAGGGAGTGCAGCTGCTTCTTATTTTTATCCTGATTCCTGACTTACTTTTATATGTTTAATATGTCCATGATTTGACATCTGCATTCTTTTTAACAATGTGTAAAGCTGCTTTTAGCTGTGTTCTGAAAAGTACATCAATCAATCCTACAGTTCTCTGGCTATGCCTTGCATATGTCTTTATTTCTACACATCTCAGTCATTTTCATTTTCCCTGTTCTCTGTAACTATCACCCTATTATTCTCATGAAAGATTAATGTGAAGTTTGTGGAAAAATTTTAAGTGTAAGAGAAGAAAAAGATTTGGAAATGTGATGGCACATAAAGAGGACAGTGAGAATCAAGGATAAAGTGTGGAGTGGAGAGGTGAAGCAACAGAGATGAGAAGAAACAGAGTGAGATTGAGCAGCAGAGACAGCCTGTAGACCTCTTTGGTCTGAGAATCGATATGTGGCAGAATCAAACAGCAGGTGGGACTGACTGAGGTGAAACTCCATCATCAAAATCCTGCTGACTTAAAATAAAAACCTGCATTCGTCATAGCATTGGATGACTTTGATGTCCTAAAAGCAAAAAACGTCAAGCCTTGGGTCGTTAGACTAAATTTTGTACGATTATCTGAAATTTTGCCAACTCAAGGCTCAAGACAACCACCAGCAAAGCATCTTAGTTTCTTTCTTTCCCAATGCAGCTACTGTACAGAATATCTTTTTCTTCTGAATCTGGCATATTCTGATTCACTCTATATTCTTCAAGGTCACTATACCAAGGTTCACACCTGCTACTTTTCAATACTGAAAGAAATTGTTCAGAATGGAAACACAAATCTGACTTCTGGAATTTGCAAGCTGAATTTAGCACTCAATTAGTATTGCGAAAATTTAAGATAAAAGATGGAATCTTCTTTTTTCTGTAAACAAGCTAAAATTCTCGTAAACAGTGTAATCTGTTAAAGGCTTCTTTGGGTTTGTACACAATGTGTACCACTTTATTATGTTAATAGCATAAGCATGCACAAAAACAAGACTACAAGTCTACAGCGGTGGAGAGGAAAATAGTGCTTTAATATTAGCATCATAACGCTCACAATGACAAGCTGATGCTAAGCAAGTGTCACGTCTGCCCATATCTTGGTTTAGTGTGTTCGCATGCTAATATTTGCTAATTAGCACTTCAAGGAGAGCTTTTACAGTTTTCTGTCTTTTACTGACCTATAAATGTTGTTACAGTGTCGTATACACATGTTAAACGATGCCAAAGTGTCACATAACGAGGTTCATGCATTTGGAAGTGAGCCCCGTAGGCTGTTTCAGTCGGCTCTGCTCGCTGTGTTTACAGTAGCTGTGTCCCAAATCACTTACTTCTGTGCTAAACACTTAATATTTTGAGTGCAAAAGTGTGCAAAGTGCGCTCACACTGAAAAGTATGTGAAAATGCAGTGTACTACTCGCACGCTCAAAACGGTCCAAAAATTGAGTGTGGAATGAAGGACACTTAACACCCTCAACAAACGCCATAATGATGGCGTTGAGGAAGTTATGTCACAAACTTCTCAACTTTCGAAATGGAGTCAGGGCTTTACAGCCAAGGATTTTCGCGCACCACCGACTTGGCGACTGTGAATGTCGCCGCACTGCTCAAATTCAAGTTATACATGTTTTTGCACTAAGCACCACTATGAATACTGTTGTCAGATAGCTGCCGTTAGTAATGTTTGTTGAGTCTGTTACGATTTGGTGCCGTTAGCATGTTAGCTAATGTTAGCTTCTGCTATCTAACATTAGCATCCGCTAGCTAACTAACATGCTCCTAGCTATGGCGGCACATTTTAATCAGGCATTAACGTTGTGGTGTGAGTTTGGTTTATGTGTGATATCTTGTCAACTTTACTGTGGAACATTCTTATACAAGTTAAATGAATGGAATAGTGTCAGAAAAAGCTGTCAAATATTCATGATAGTCGCCCACCTACTGCCATTTGCCATTAAAAAAAAGTAGTAGTAGAAGAAGAGGAGCTTTAAAAAAAACAATGTCACTTCCCATAAGTGCAAAACGGCAGTGTATGATTTGGGACAATACTACTCTGGTCGAGATTAGTGCACCACACAATAAGTGTACTGCATTGAAGTGTACTGTATTTAAGTATACTAACCAAAGTATGCAATTTGGAACACAGCAAGTGTTTTTCCAGCGACGTTATTGCATGCTGGACTTCCTTATATGGGCATGCCAGCACATGCACACAACGCTGTGCCTGCCCCCTCCCCTGCTCTGCTCAGACATCTCTGTGCTCTGCTCTCTGCTTCAGGGATTACTGTCAGCACTTTGTTTAAGATGGATCCAATAAAGTGTTCTTTTTTTCAGGTGAATGAAGGACAGTTAACTTTGTTAAACTTTCCTAAAGAGGCAAACACCAGACAGAAGTTGAGAGCGTTACTGTTTCTTGTGGATTTATTTATTTCCTCAACAAGCACATGAGCTGGATTAACGGCTAAACTGCTGCTAAAGGAATGAATGTTGATCTGTCGTGTTGAAGAGTGAGAAGTACGAGCTGTACGTAACATTTTATCAGTGTCCTAGCTGTGTTTTTTGTGTCAGTAAAGGGGTTGTGAGTACAGCAGAGCGTGGAGGCGTGCATGAGGGAAAAGAGGAGGGGTAACCGAAACGGACTGTTTTGAGAGAATGCAGAAATGGAAGGAAGAGAGAGGGCGCAAGTCACAGTTTCTGAAGATCTACAGACTTTACTGTTCAGTCAGTTGTGTTTAGCTGCCCTATAGGAAACCAAATTCAAAATGAAAGACCTGGAAATGAGTATAATAGCTCTCCCTTAAGACAAATGACAGCTGATGTTAAAGGGAATGTCATTAGTTTTTTAAGTAATAATTCATAAACAGTTTCTCCCAAACTTTTTTATGTCAAGGACACAAAGTCTTTTAGATGTAGATGTATGTTAGATGTTAAAGTAGTCTTACATTAAAAAAAAAATTATATATATATATATATATATATATATATAATTATAATTATAATTTACATATAATTTATATAAACAAATTATATTGAAAAGTAATTATTGTCCTTTTTACTGGAGACCCCCTGGAAAAACATGGGAGTCCTCAGACTTCAGGCCATGTTTACACGGGAGCAGCCCAACTAAAAACAGAAAGGTCTTTCCTTTGCATCTTTAAAATATGTCCTTGTTTATGCAAACAACTGAAAACGCTGTAGTATGCATGCCAAGCCAGTAGATGGCAGTGTAAGTTAGTACTGACTGTCGGAGCAGCCAAAGTTGTTAACTTCCTGTTACTGCTAAGCCCTAAGCAGCTTTAAATTAAAGAACTTCAGCCGTAGATTGACTTCTAAAATTATTCTACGCACACTTAAATTTGCCCCAGTTGACTGTCGTCATACTCAGCTTGCTTCTGGTGTACTGTGGAGTGCTTAATCAGAGTTTGGTAGTGACTAGAGCAGAATGCGTGGACGTAGCATCAACACTAGCATTAGTATAAGTGTTGCCACTGTGCTCACAGGCACTCTGCTTGCCAGTTTACACAGCCGGAAAGATGGAAGCAGTTAAAAAGATTACACTCTGCAACCAAACATTTGCGGTTTTAGGGGCGCCAGCACACCGCTGTCATGTAAAAGGAAGGCCAAACCGCAACAAAAGTGTTTCATTTGATGCACAAACTTGCGCCATGTAAACTGCCCCTCAGATTGAGAACCACTGCAATAAATTTTTTTGCTGTTTAAATTTGAGCTTAACTTTTTGGTGGTGTTTAATATGACAAGATATCCCCCAGGGTGATATGTATGTTTGCTCCAAATTTCATGATATCCAAAACAAAATTTCACTAAAAACACAAATGTTGACCTCACTGTAGAACAAAAGGAAGCCATCAGATGGCAAGTTATGAAGATTTACCCTCTTGACACCATGCCTGTCTGCGCATCATTTCATGGTAATCCATCATGGTACAGTTTTTGAGATTTTTCTGTTTAGACTTAAGTAGAGGACCAAGTAGGCCTAAGACCAAGTGTGAATAGAGACCATCCACAGAGACATACATGGCTAAAACCCCACATAAATATTCTCATATGCACACACATCTCTTCTTCTTCTCCCCTTTACAGTGACTTAAAACCAAGCAAATAGTGGCCAATGAAGGTGAAGTTGGTCAGGCAAATGTTCAGGCTGTCTAACACCAATTTAACATGACAGAACTGCTCAGTGGATGTTTGATGGTGTGGATCCTGACGGTCTCTCCGGACAATCAGTCCTGATGTGTTTGGTGAAATGCTGACCTCTCCGTTTGGGCGATCATCAGGACAAAGTTCCCCAATGTCAAGAGGAAATTTCAAAACTAAACGGGCAGATTGCCATGGACTGTAGGGAGCACAGATATGCTCCCACAGGATGAACTCCTTCCATTCTGGACACTGGGTGGTTCTCTTTCCACATTCACAGGTCAAAACATCAACTTTGCACAAGAAATTTCATGAAATAATGTGCCGACTATCATGATTCTCATCTGTTCAGGCTGAGTGGGTCTAACCATTTGATTTTATCAATACATAGTTTTTTATTTCCAATGCCAATCATGACATCAAGACTGCAAGTTATTGCAACGATTATTTATTACTTAACATGACAAGTATTATAAACACTGTCTCTTCTCTAGATAATAAAAAGTTTACAAACTCTACTGACTTTAGTTTTGCAGGTATCTGAAAAACTTAACTTTTGACCTGATAATGGTGTAAGATGAAAGGTCAGCCAATCACCGTTATTACAGTTCATCATCTGGGGTCCCTGAACATGTGTACGGTATATATTATTGAGCCGACTAACAGCTGCTGAGATATTCCAATAAAACACCAAACTGTGAAGCTCATGCTGGTACTGCAGGAAGTCAGTGTATCTCTAAAGTCAATAGGACGTATCTTCTGGAAACCATGAGCAAGCATACAAGCAAACCTTTGTGTCAACACATGTGATTGATGTCAAGATATTTCATGAACATGACAACTTTGATATGTTGGTGGCACAAAATGGTCAAGGGATCACAAAAGCCACAAGAACTGTTCCTCTAGGATCTGTAGAACATATAATTACAATTCATTCAAAGTTGTCAAAAGATATTTTACCCTAAACCGCACATCAGCAGCAATTTGGCTGACATTAAATAAAATTGGGTCACCTTAATTATCTTGTCTGTAGCACACCTGCAGAACTGGCCACATTGAGTGACTTTAAAACAAGTGACATTTCTTCAACGTCTGTCTCGAGGTCAAAAAAACCTCAGAGAGACTAAAGTGAAACACATTTTTATTTTTCATACTCTTAACTTAGAATGTGATCTCTTGCAGTAGATATCTTTTAAAAACAGTAAAACTGAGGCATCAAAGAAGTTTACAGCAAGCCTGCAAATCCCCAACAGTCCATCTCAGCACGATCCCCACATCTTGATCAACAAGCAGATAAATAAAAAACAGTATATATTATAACACATCTTATTGAGAAGATCAAGTAATTTTCACCAAAATTAAAATAACAGTATGTTCAACCTTGATGAAGAACAGTCCATCACAACAGTAGCTTCTGGCTGTTTTATGGTCAAACTATGAAACTCATCATTTTTAATTAGCTCCAGCTGCACATATCCCACACAGCAGTATGTTAAACTTAGATTCAACCTTTGACACTGCTGATATATATTAACTATTACTACTGTCAAACTGCAGGTCAGTGTCTGGCTCCCTCTCCTCCTGCAGACAGAGGACAAGGTGACAGTACATTAAAACTTCATTGCTTATACTGCTATGACATTTCAGATTTCGGACAGGCTCTTAAGCATCAAGATCTGTTCACCGAAAGTCTCTTGCATCCTCTAATTTCTCTCTCTACGTTCCCTTCGTGACAAAATGATGCCAATCAGCCACAACCCTTTCAGTGCTGCAGATACCAACATACCCACTAAAAAGCAAATGAAAATCAGCATCCATGCAGAGCTCTTCCAGAGACAAAATGCTGCCTGCTGTATGCAGATGTACCGTTCTTTTAAGCATCAACATTATGACAGAAAGATGATCCAATACGACCACAAAGAGAGCAGACAATCTGTTCCAAGAGCGAGCACTCAGCACACACACATATTCTCACTTCTCCTGAAACATGTTTTAATCATGTCTCCATGTTTATATCTGTGTAAACACATTCTGACCTCCTACAGTACACTCTGTGACTGGGACTTGGCTGACTCCCAGCACTGGGAAATGGGAGGCACCAATGCCACAAAAGGAAATAAAACAGACTCCATGTTAATGGCAAAGTCTAATAAAGACGGATGTGATACCAAACTGTACTAATAATACAACTTTTAAAAGACAAAGTAATTTGAAGGGCAGGAAACAACAATTACTTCCTGCTGGAAGGAACTCAAAGATCAGTCTTTTTACTCCTCTGACCCTTTTCACAATCAGATTATGGATGAAATCTTGGCAGGAAATTTCACAGCTCTGTGAGAGCAAAAATATCTCAGGAAGTGGGCTTCATCCATCCCATGATGTTGACTTGTCCTCCCTTTCCATTTTTACGGTCCTCTTTTTATTTTTTAACTGAAAAATTCACCTTCACAGGAATCTGATTCCTTACCCTTTGAAGGAACAGTACAGTCGAAACCAAAGAGTAGAAATATTAAAGCTCTTGTATAACAGTGGTGTCTTTCTTGATCAGCCAGGTCACCACAGTCCACCTTGACATCAGCAGTGCAGGTGTGGTCCACAGCTAAACTGTGTATTTGTGCATGTGCGTAAGTGCATATAGTATCTCCACACGCATGTTTCTCTTACAGCAACGGGTTGTTTGTCTCAGCAGCGCTGTAAAACCAATGTGACATCAATAACAAGCAGAGAACATCTGAAACGTTTGTCCTACTGTTTAATGAGTGCAAGGGAGAAGGAATGACCATGAAGACAAAGGGGATCTGAGGGCAGTGAGGCTTTTGTCTCTTAAAGAGTAGTTTTAGTCTTCTTATTTTCATAGTTCTGGCCATTGCTTCTATCAGTCACTGCTCATTAAAGTGGCAGCTGAGATCTGCAGCACAGCATCAAGGTCTGGTTGCCAGGCAGGTTTTGCCATTTTTAAAACCCCTTTTTGTTGGAGTTGAAACCTGAAGTTACTGTACCTAAAATGCTGGTGATATTCTCTCCTCTGCACAGGAAAACATCTTCGAATTGAAAAAGGACGTCAGTCGGCAAACATCACTTGTCACATCCATGTCATCACATTTGGAAATCTTTGTCAGGATCCCTTTACCGTCTGCGTGCAACCCACCAGGTTTCCAAGAAACTCCAGTTTAAAACAATCTGCCACAGGGCTGGATGCCTCAAACACTGTCTTTGCCCAAAGAAGAAGAAAGAGCAAAAAATCCCCAGAGATGTGGAGGTTGGGGTCACACACAGGACTTCAGTTTGAAGACCAGGATTTGAGCTCCAGTGAAAGCAAAGGTCAACAATCTTCTACAAAATGAAACCAACTTTTTGTTGCATTTACCTAATCAAACTGCAAAAAGACTTAATTTCATCTTCGTCTTTGGACAGCTCACTGTTGAAGAAAGAAAAGAAAATCTATTTTAGCAAAAGCTTTTTGCCATGAATCCTCTTCCTGATGCAATCTAAGCCTAATTTTTTAGGGCTTGATCAGGCAATTAGGATTGCAATGGTTTGGGCTTCTCAACAAAAATATTGCATTCAATTTTGGTATTTTGCCATGATTGCAAAAATATGGTGAGGCTAATTAATCTAATGTCAGATTAATCTGAAAAACTAGGCAGTGTTGATATAATATAAATCAAGATTTTGTTGCTACATTTCCTATTTCACACCAAAAACGTCATTAGAAACATATTTTCTATCCATTTTTTGTGTTTTCTAAAAAAAGAGTAGTGAGAGTTTAGCCTCTATGGTAACTTTTCAGTACATTGCTGGCATGAAATGGCCTGTTGGTTTATAGATGAAGCGCATTCCCTCTTCGTGATTGTACATGCTGTTGTTTATCTAGTGGGCCTCATCTGAACAAACAGCCAGACAGCAGCTGATGATGGACAGGTGAACAGTTTGCACTGCAGGCATTACACTGCATTAACTCCGTGTGCGTGTGTGTGTGTGTGTGTGTGTGTGATAGTCCTTTCAGTATTCCAGTAAACTAAATCTAACATTAAAACAAACTGTTTTTACAACTTTAGTCTATAAATGTTTATTTGTAGCAGCTGTGTAGTTTTCTGTTTCTACTCATTAACACCATGAATATTAACTAACAGTATTAATATTTTGAGTATCGGGCAGCATGGTGGCTTAGTGGTTTGCACTGTTGCCTCACAGCCAGACGGTCCTAAGTTTGATACCCAGCTGTGGTAGGACCTCTCTGTGTGCAGTCTGCGTAGGTTCTCTCCAGGTTCTCCAGCTTCCTGCCACAGTTCAAACATATTCAGGTACACTGGTGACTCTAAATTGCCGGTAGGTGTGAATGTGAGCATGAATAGTTGTGATAAACCAGTGACTTGTCAAGGGTGAACCCCACCCTCGCCAAATGTTGGCTGGGATTGGTTGTAAATGATAAGCGGTTACGGATAATGAATGAATGAACTGCCAGTATTTTTAACATTAAAATCCATAAAGAATTTAGAAAACGAACAATGGTTCACATTTCGATATAATGATCAAAACCTATGTACTGTAATTAAGAAGTGCCTGATCAAAAGCTTCCATGTAGTTAGTTTATTCACTCGCTCCTGGAGGTCTGGGCCAAGTCCTCCAATGGCAACAAACCCCAGAAACGCCCCAGGTTACATCTGAGCAGAGCAACTCCTCTGCCTGATCATGTTTTTCACAAAAGTGGGAAAATCTCTGCAGGGGCTTTAGTTAGCAAACACAGCGTGATGTTCTCGACGAACTTGACACATGTATCTTCTTCATTAGCAACCAGGAGAGCATTTGGCTGCCGACTACGCTGATGAAAACCACTTGGCAGAACCTGCCAGCACCGCTCAACTGCAGCTGCTTTTGACTGCGTGTGATGACCTACTACTGTAAATCCTGTTATCCACATGACATGTGGCAGCTCCATTGTACTCCATTGTCGGATCTTTATTTACTCTTGAGAATCAAAATTGTGTTCTCAAACCCCCAATCTGCTCCAACAAGGTTTGAGACAGTGAGAGGCAAAAAAAAAGTTCATACTTGTGAAATTAATAATGCTAATATTTGATTTTTATAATTAGACTGTACTTACTGTGTCACGACCACAATAATTATATCTTATGACTCACTCATGGTTTACCCTGAGCACTGCCTGATCCCACACTGCAATGCTTTTATACTCTCAGCAAAGTATTTGTTGTCTTGGCTGGTGACTCTTGGCTGGCACTCGTTCAGGGCTCCAGCATGTAGACAGTCAGTGTCAGTGACTTTTTCAAATCATCTACATCACATTTGTCATTATGTGAGATCCTGGCGAACTGAAAGCAAACATCAGCAGCAACATGTACCATTACCGAAGGGCTCGACGACGCACATAAATCTTACTTGTATTGCATTAAAAACAAGCAACAAGACAACGTGCTTAACATAGTATGATGTCTCATTAGGCTACAAACCAGAATGAATGACCGCCAAACCGTGTGTGCTATTGGATTAGACCTCAAGCTGCACAGCACCATGTGACATTATCAAGACACACAGCATTAAGCTTAGCTTTTAACGTAGGGAAGAAGGGGTTTTCTGTCATAACTTTAGTAATCGTAATCATTATTTCTGCACTTTATTTGTTGCGGAAGTTCCGGAAACATTAGAGGGCTTAACAATGTTGTGTCTGTGTTTACAAAATAAACCGGAGATCTGTAAATATGTTGCCAGCCACAGTTCAGACATTAGCTTAGCTATTAGCGTTAGGAGGAAGGGGTTTTTTAGAACATCAATTACAGCCGATATGATTCATCATTTTTGCATTGTATTAGTTGTGAAAGTTCCAGAAACGTTGGAAAGCTTAACAACGTCGTGTCTGTGTTCATTACATAATTCCGTGGTGTAAGTTAAAGTGAGAAAGTTTGTTGTACAGCTCTGTGGTATTCACACACAGCAACAGTTGTTTGGTTCTGAATGTTCGGACGTCAGTGACATCGGGACAATCTTAACACTGATTGGCTGTCACGACACAAACAGTTTGTGTCACTCAGTTCAGTTGACTGAGATGTGCGACACGTAAGAGCGAAAGTACCAGTCCAGCCCGTTATTTTACTAATATCAGAAATTATTATTTAGAAATTTTTACACCGGCCCAACCCTAGTTGCATGTCTTCATCTTCAACTGTTTTTACTGTATCCATTTGAAGGTAAATTTGTTTGTTAGCTAAAGACTGTATCAGTGTTTAAAATTGTGATGTTAAAATAGTAAGCAATGGTTTATAATTTTTTTTATCACTTTAGAAAAATCTCAAGTTCTAAAGCGACCTGAGTCATAATGGCTTGAATAGTAGTACGAATCAACATATTATGTACTGTATATGCAGACAGACAGACAGAGACAGACAGGCAGACTTTAGAATCAACTGCAATGAAGGAGAAATAAAGAAGTAGATAATGTGATGCTTAAACAAAACATCAGCAGACAGAGAAGAAAAACAAAGGAAAAGTCTGGGGAAAAACATCATCCATCTTGAAAATTACTACGCAGCAGCACAGCTCAAGCAGAACAGGAGGGAAATGACAGATGCAGATAAAACTTTGACCGCACTGAATCTTATCTGTAAGAAATAATGCAGAAACATACTTGCATTTTTGTGGGTCACCTTGTCATCTGAAGTTCAAAACTCCCAACTCTCGAAATAGAAAGTGAGCTGTTGCCAGAACACTTAAGTGTAATGCAATCCTCCCACATTCCTAACGTGATCTGTTACAGAAAACGTTTCTTCCATTTGTGGTAGACCCCTAGAGTCTAGTCTAAACAATCTGATATGGTACGACTCTCTCACTCTCCCCTCTCATACTCTGAACATTACCTAAGCCTTTTCGAACATCAGCCCTCACCAAAAGAAGCATGGCTTTGACATCTCGGCAGCTGCAGATGTTTGTTCCACAAACCCAGGGGGCAAGCTAAAACCTTCCTGCCCAGTCGAACAGACAAACCGCAGGGTTGGGTCCCGCAGCCAGACTGAGATTTGGCTTGGGTGTGTGCAGAGTTACAGGATGTGGAGAGGTGCTGCAAACTGACATTATGTCCTCCATCTCTCACACTTTGCGTCCTCCAATTAACAATAAAATACAACCTTAGTACCTGGAAAGCCTGTCCACAGAAGGCAGTTGTCCAAAGGTCATCTGCCTACCTGTCAGGACCTCTGCTCTGCACTCTGATCCAGCCGCAGCCTCTTAAACAGACCTCAGTGTGGGAAACAGGGGGTAATTAAACTAAATGTCAAACCCAAACAGTGAGTGGACAAACATGTAACCAGGTTTAAAATTACAGTACACTGTAATATAAAAATAATGTTATGATAAAAATAAATAAATATATGTGACTTGTGTTATGTGTTAAAAACAGACATTAGACATTTATATAAATTCGGTTAAAAGTTCATAATAAATATGGTTAAAATGGTTAAAAAGTTATTCCGTTAAAGGTTAAAAAGAGTATAGTGTAATAAATAAGTTTAAAAACATGCAGCTGTAAAATTATAAATAGGTTTTATTTTGAAATGTTTCATTTTGAAGAGAGAGTAACTTCTGGTCACATAATTGGTGCAGGTGTGTCGGATCATGCGAGTTTGAGGGGGGGTGAGCATGAGTCTGCGTGGCTTGACTGACAAAGTGACGTCATGAAGCTGTGGGTGAAGTTTGTGCAGAAAGTGTGTAGTTTTGTGTCTTTTGGACCATCAGCTTGACAGTCTTTGACAAGATACCACTCTACATTACTGCTGCGAGCGGCTGGACAGGCTTCTGCTCAAAGTTGTCCAACAGTTGTTCGGAAGTGTGCATTAGCTTCAACAGTGTTGTTAGCTTGTTAGCCAACATGTGTTTATTAGCATTCTTAAAAGTGAATGGACTTTACCCACCATAAACTCATTGATGTGTGGTGCAGTGTACTGATCCGGAATGGTGTGGCTGTAAAGCGTACGGTAGTTGATGCACATTCTTATTTCTTTATTTTTTTTCCTGACAATTACAATTGGGGACGCATATGGACTTTTGGACTCTTTGATAATGCCTGCTGCTAGCAACTTCTGGATATGACGCTTCACATCCTCAATATCTGCAGGAGCAATGCATCTGGAGCGTTCACTAAAGGGTCGTGGGTCTGACAGACGAATGGTGTGCTCCACTCCCTTGGCAAGTCCCACATCCAGTTCAGTTGTAGAGAGAAGACATCTGCTCATTCAGACAACTTCTGACAGAGTCTTGTTTTCCACTCTTCTAGAACAAGGGACTCGCCAAAGTTGATCAAACTGCATAAAATCTGACTCTGGCTGCTGTTTTAACAATGTTGTCACATCAGCAACACACAGGTGGCCTAGAACAGTACCGACTGTTACAGTTGCATCTTTCAGCAACTCATTCTGGACCTTTACAGTGAGCTGATTAACATCCACTGCTTTGCTGGGTATCACCATGGACTGCAACAGCACATCTGCAGGAAGAGAGTTAGTAGAAGAGGCCTCTACTATCATGATTTCATTAGGCAGCGCCTGTTCCAGCAGAACTTTGCATGTTGCTTAAAGCTGCCTCCCGCAGGTGGCTTGAGAAGGCCGGGGCCCTCCTACTTTACACATCCTACACCTTCGCCATCTTCTAGCAACTTGGCCATACTCATCTCTCTTTTCCTCAGGGCATGTGCTGTTTACCCCTAAGGAGTGGGCCGCGTACACTTCAGGTGTATCATCATGCAGCTGGGCCAACCGCTTCAACATTGGTTCCTATTATCAAAGGTGTCTGATCCGGACCTGGTGGGTCAGGACAAATCAAGGCTAGGATTGACAAGGTGGTTGGGGCTCCTGCCACGTTCCTTGGAAACTCCATATCTACCACCATGTAGCCAAGGTAAGGGTAACTAGAGTCACTCAGACCCCAAATGTTCAGTTCTGCCGCAGGGAGAATCGGAGTATCTGAGCGGAATTTCCTGTACCAGGATTCAAAGATGATGCTAACCCGAGAAACGCATCACACAGGTGTCTGTTTACCTTCAGGGGCTCCACAGAAGGCAGTCCTATTTAGCCTTTTGGTATACCTATGTGGTCAACTGTGTCCACTGCACTCTTTCTAACTGTGCAGGCTGTTTCATTTGGTGCGGTGTCAACAGTAGATTGTGGGCTGTTAGTTTTGGCCTTTAAGAGAGCTTGGATGAGCCTCTGAATGACTTTACTTTGATTTTCAGGATTTCTGCATTTTCCTGCCATGTGCCCATTTTTCGCCACAGCAATAACAGAAGCGTTCTTCTGATTCAGTTGACTGTCTGTTTAAAATGTTCACAGTCATAACATTTGGTGGAGGGGCAGCTTGGTGAGACACTTTTGAGTTAACTTTGTTTTGTAACTGCTTCACTTGTTTTCTTAGGGCTACTACTTCAGGATCTAAACTGGTCTATGTGGCTGGTTCTGGGTTAGCAGGCACTTTTTCTTGCCTCTAGTCAGTGTTTGGATGGGAGTGAGTGGTGAGTGCTGCAAACACTGTATTTAATTCCTTAATTTCAGCTTTCAGACTTTGTATCTCTGACTGTTTTTTTCCTCTTGAAGCTTGGCATGAACTGTGCACACTGATTGGTTTAGTTTTTCCCTGGAAGCTTCATATTCGTCTTCTGTGCAGATTTCACACAGTAGTTCAAGGAATTTTGGGGGGTTGGCTCTCCTCTCTCTTAATTGCAGTTGGATTAACATCAGATCAGCATCTACTGCAACTTTAAGTAGTTGCTTGAGCCGTGCTTTATCCATACCACTAGCTGAGAGACCACCTCTTTGTACTACTTTTGACAAGCAATGTTCTAGTCTTCTCAAGAAATCAGACAGTTTTTCTGCTGCTGTAGTCTGAAAGCGAAGTACAAGCCATCTCCGGACTCGGCCTGTCCAAACACACTTTCGAGAGCCTCTAAGCATTTTTCAGGGGAAACATCAGGGTCAGATAAGCACACTGCTTTTATCACCTCGAGTGCTGGCCCCTTTAAACTCTCCATTATTCTTCTCCTTTTGTCTTTTGGGGAATCGTCACTTTCTTCCACCATCAGGTAAGCTTGCTCCAACCAATGGTCAAACTGTTCCTCAACCGCTGGAGTGGGCACAGTACCTGAAAAAATTTGCCAGTGGTGATATCCACCACTTTCCATTGAAGGTTTGGCTGTTTTGTCTAGCAGGTCGCTGACAGCACGAAGGACAGACTCGGTGGGGGAGGAGATGGGCTGTGACACCATAAGTAGAGCCTGCACATAATCCACAGACTTTCCGGCTCCCAGCTGATTCCTCCTTTCCCTATCACACAGGTCTGCAGCTGCTGGGCATTACATCTGATCAGCTGGAAGGTGTTAAATAGGGGGGGAGATGACATTGTCGAGGATGGCTTGATCAGTCAGTCCCTTGATCAGTCGGCCTCTGTGCCTCTAGACTGTTGCATCTTGACTCGTGACTTTGTGTGAAACTGTTAACTCGTGAAATTGTGTGAAAATTTGATTTTATTGTTAACTATTGTTAAAGTTAACTAGCTGACTGTGTTAATTGTTAACTTGACTGAGGCACCCGATGGGACTAATGGGCTCCAGCTAGCTGTTTCTTTCTTTCTTTCCTCTTTTTTTTTTTTTTAAACACATACTGCTGGCTGCAACACACAGTAGGTTTTCTCTTTGTATTAGTACACTAGGCCTTATGAGTGGCATCCCAATGTACTTTTGATAGGTAAGTTCAAAGTAGTCAGTCAGGTCCGAGCTGTTATCCTTGTGGGTTTTTTTAAGGTAATCAGTGGGCTAAGAAATAAGAAATATGGCACTCAGGCCACATGTATTTTCCAAAAAGTAAAAAAAAATAAAAAATAAATAAATTGTGAAAGTGCTTGCTTAGGCATTAAAATAAAATACCAGCCAAGTAGAAGAGTACATGGTCCAAAAGACCCCAGAATAAACAATGGCACCCAGGCCAAACAAACATTCCTTTAAATTGAGAAAAGGGGGTTAAACTTGCTATATTACTTAGGCTAAATGCCTATGCCTATGCAAACATCAATGGCAGATTCTTTTTAGCAAAGAGGAGCATCTCAACTTTACTGGCTGAAATCCAGGATGTTGTATGCAGTGCTGAACAGGTGTTCACCATCCACACTTGTGCAGGGTGCAGACAGGTAAGTTCTTGCAGCAGTGGTGAGGGCAGAAAAGCAATCCTGATTGGCTCTCCAGTAAGCCAGTGGGTCAGCTCTACCAGCTCTGACAGGTAGAGATTCAACTGTGACACTGCTGCAGCGGTGTGCTGTGGCCTTCCTTCTTGCATGGTTTCATCAAACATTGATGACAAGGAACCAGGTTGTGGTGTCCTCTCTGCTGGCTCATCTGTGTTGTTGGCTCCGGGTCCTTGTCCTTCATCAGGGCCTATCTGTGCAGCCAGCAGATCTAAAAGCAGCCACCGAGTGTGTGCCTTGAGCAGTATATTTTGCAGATTACTCTTGGCTAAATGTTTTTGTTTTTTTTTTCTCACCTTGGGTCTGATAGAGTAGCCAAACTGTAGAGGGGCTTGTTTTCAATTCCATCAAATCTCCGGGTTACAGCTCTCAGCAGTTCAGCTTTTGCGATCCCCACACCATGATCTGATGGGGCATCTCCGCTCAGGAAAAGTTTTAAGGCCATCACAGAAGGGATAACATCTGCGGCAGATGCAGTGGATGAGCTAATTTCCATTGTGAGATCTTCCAGTGGTTCCAGAATATTTATGATGTTTTCAATCAGACCCCACTGGTTGGAATTGAAGAAAGCAGGTACTTCATGTTCGGCTCCAAAAGCAGCCAATGCTCATTTTTGCTCCAGCAGGCTTTGGAGCATATAGTAACTGCTGTTCCACCTGGCGCTCACATCTCGCTGGAACTTTTTGACGTCCTGGCCAAGCTGTTGCTGCACATCATGAAATGCACAATATGCTTGAGGAGAGTGCTTGAAGTGCCCAATGATGCATCTCCCCGTAGCTAGGATGTCAGTTATCATGCATTGTGCCAATAACCTGTCATGGACAGCCAGTTAAAGCGTGTGCACCATGCATGGCGAAGTCGATAATCCTGCTTCTTGCATGGCTTTTGCCATGTTTGTGGCATTATCCTGGAGTACGACATGAACCCTTTCTCCTGGAATCTGCCACGTCCGGAGCATGTTGTCGTATTTCGTCACCAGCGCTGCAGCAGTATGTGAGCCGCGGAATTCCTGAACGTGTAGGACCACCATGTGGAGTTGGAATTTTGAGTCAATCCAGTGGGCTGTCAAACTCAGCAGTGACATGGGCTGACATCTGATGACCAAATCTGACCATATCTGTGGTGAAACTAATCGATGGACTGTCTTCTTTCAGAAGGCTCTCGACGTGTGAATACGCATGCTGGTGTAGCTCATTTAGACCAGTATCACCACAGTATGTATGCTCTGGGAGGAGGTAGTGTGGATCAAAGTATGCGAGCAAACGTTGAAATGGGGGTTCTCCACAATATTAAATCGCAGGTCGGCCAGCAAGATAAATTTCATTATCTTCCTTGTACCACCCTTTGCTTTCTCACTATCACGGCTATACGGGCAGGTGCTGTCTAAAGCGGTTTGCTTTAGTGTCCGTTTCGGTGTTTTGTGTTTTTCTTTTTCCGCGGTCTGTTTCTGGTACTCGACATGCTCCTCCTTGTGTCCCTTATCCAGGTGTCTGATTAAATTTGTCATGTTGAAACTTTGTAGATGTTCCCCCACAAGGTACTTTAGCGTTGCATAGATTGCAGATAGCTTGTGTTGTATGTGTGTCATTCACTCTGAAGAAGTTTCCACACCGCCGACATGTTTCATTCAGGATATTGGAAGCGTGCATCCAACGGCACATGTTTATGACGTCATTGATTGGATTGGTGAATTAGACATTATAACGGATTTCACCAATTGCATATTTGTGCAAATTATCGGTCGATCCGATCAGTGCCATTCATATCTGCGGAAAGCCCAGTAATCCAAGGGTGTGGGATGAGCTAGGCTAAAGTATTGTTTATTCATTTTATGTTTTGACGCCTCTCGCCACCCGTCCCTCAGCCTTGCCTCTCATTGTGTTTTTCCCAGTTTATTTTTTGCAAATTGTGTTAGGACAGTTGAGGTTTGTAAGGTTTATCAAAGGTAATGTTATCTTCTTTCACTTTTACAATGTACCTTTACTATGTCTTGAGTTACATAATGCACCTTTAATGAGCCGATTTATCTCTGTTTTTAAACTATGTATTTTAACCCTTTTTTTTCAGCAAAACTATGATCAATATTTAAGTAATTAGCACTCTGCAATTAAATGTAATACTTTTTAACCCAAAATATCACAGATATCTACTTTTAATTTAAATACTTTTATCAAAAAGAAATAATCAAACTTCACACTGGATTAAGTTTTAGAGATAATGAACTTCTTTTATTTACTTTTTAAAATGATCAAAATAAACAAACATGAAATAATATTAATTTTCTTTCGAAGTTCACTTTTTCCCCTTAAGTAGGATACCTCAAATAATTACAGTAAATACTCCTTTAAATTGTCAAAATCACCATATATCTGAAATTCAGATGACTTTCAACTCTCATTTACTGCTAATGTAAATATAGCCTACAAAGCAGTGGGCCCACTCTCAAGCACGCTCACACACATACAAGCCAGCAATATTATGTATTAATCCTTTAAAAATAAACTCACGTTGCAGGCCCGATGCAACGCTCGCGAGCGGTGAGGCCCAAAACTTAATGGCCGCTTCACTCAGAAGAACAACGAAAATAAAATTAGGTACCTTAAATATTCTGGATCCAAACAGCAGCTTTTATCAGTCTATGGTCCTCGGTGAAGAAAAAATGGCGAGCAGGTGTCCAAGGGGCGTAATCTGATCTGCTTCTGCAGCCTCTGCAGCCTTACCGCCTCTCGTCCTTGGTGAAGAAAGGGTGGTGACAGGTGTCCCAGGATGGCGGGGTTGACAGCAGCTTGCAGTCCCGGGAAAGTCCAGGTTTGGGCTTATGAGGTTAGCTTTAAGCACAGTCCAATAAAAATCTTCAGGGTAAGCTGGGTTATCTTGCGGTGGCTAAAGTCCATTCACTTTACTAAAGAATGCTAATAAACACATGTTGGCTAACAAGCTAACAACACTGTTGAAGTTAATGCACACTCATAAACAACTGTTGGACAACTTTGAGCAGAAGCCTGTCCAGCCGCTCACAGCAGTAATGTAGAGTGGTATCTTGTCAAAGACTGTCAAGCTTATGGTCCAAAAGACACAAAACTACACACTTTCTGCACAAACTTCACCCACAGCTTCATGACGTCACTTTGTCAGTCAAGCGACCATGCGGACTCATGCTCACCCCCCCTCAAACTCGCATGATCCAACACAACACACCAATTGACCCTTCCGTAAGCGCCACCCTCAAATGCAAACCGGCCAATCAGAGTGTATCATTTGCCAGCTCTGACCAAGGTCTGACAACTACACGGCTGTGCTCCATTGAGGCTCATGCAATCTTTTCAGATTTTCAGCATTTTCAGGCTGGTTCTGTGGATTTCGAGGTTCGTGGTTTCGTGGTTAAACATTGAGTCTGGGAGCACTTTTTAAAGTGATGGTTGTTATTCGGCAAGTTTCGAAGGAGATTTACGTTCCTCACCTTTCCAAAATCAAACCCTGAAAAGTGTAACATTATGCTCTGGGCCAGGACCGTTGTTTAGGGGAGAAAGGTGATGAAAATTCTAAGGGCCCACCGCTCAGCAGGGCCCACAAAAATCCGAGTAAGTTCTAGGACTAAATTATTATGCACACCTAAATAATACTCATACTAATGCATCAGAGTTAAAAGAAAACCGTCATGCAATATTGATTAAATAAATGTTTCAGTAACCCCCTTCTTAAAAAATGGTTTGGTCCAAGGTTTGTGTGCAGCGCACCACTTGAGAATTTGTGTGTGCGTATTACCCCCGAACTCCAGCAGCACAGCCGACAGCTGGTGCGTAATCGACGCACTGGCACTAGACTCAAGCTACTAGATTACTAGTTTTAGAGAAGAGGATGATGCCAAAAAGAAACACAAATCTGAACACCAAAAAAGAGTGGTGAGAGAGGCCAGGAGCAGGAGGAGTGGATCAGGAGCCCAGAGCATAACTCATTTCTTTTTAAAGAAAGGTGAGAGTCTTTAACAAGCTAGCTAGCTGTTCAGACTGGCTAGCCAGCTACTAGCGTTACCACATGCGGTCAGCTGTTTAAATAATTGCCTGACAAGGCTGACATCACTCAGTTATTAACTCTTATCATCCTTCTTGTCAAGGATCAGTAAGATTATAAATCACCACCCATTATAATATGCTGATATGCTAATATGTATAATATGTTAAAAATTCATTATTAGTCCACTGATTGTTAAGCTGTAGCCTATAAATATGGTGTGTTTATATTGTACATCCAGTCAGGGATGGTTGCTCAAAAACGCACAGTTTCAGTTTCAGAGCATTCAGAGCTCCTCTGCATGGAAGAATTATGGCCATCAGCAAAAAATTGACAGTAAAATAACTACAGATAAAAAAAATACAGCACTGCACAACCAGGAATAATCTTGTCATAAACTTTTGACAAGGCAAACGTAAAACATGAAATGATAATCTGAAAACTTTGAGTACATAAAGTGGCATTTTAAATGCAGCTTAAATGGAAATACTCAAACTGAATGGATTTATAAAATAAAATTGTAAATGGCAAGAGAAATAAGACAAGGGAAACGAAGTGTAAAACTTTCAGTGGGGACGAGTCTAGCTTAAATGGAAATTTGTTCTTAAATAATAGGTAAATAATCAGTAGCAATACATATTTTTAAGCTGTCATAATAATGAGCAAATCAACTGAATAGATTTAGTGTTTTTTTGTCAGCTTCAGGATGCATAACTTGACTTATGAGGGAAAGATAAGATATTATTGCAATAAAAATGTTGGTTTTTCAAAAAAAAAAAAGGAAACAGTTCTGAATTAAAGAGACCTTTCTTATTTACTCTTTTGTATGTTACTATTGCTCTGTTGAAAAGTAAAAGTAATTCAACTTTTAAAAATTAGGCACTGTAAAGAGCACTGAGAAAAAAATGCACTGTAAAGAACATAGAAAAACAGAAAAATAAAGAAATAAGTGATTATACATAGTCGTAAAAAAGTGGCAGTGAAAAGTCGAGGGCGGGGGCCCACACCAATATTCTTTCAGGGGACCCAGAATTCCTAGCAACGGCCCTGCTCTGGACTGAACTGTTCACCCGTCCTCATTTCCAGTGGAACCCCTCACAGTTTAACAAGCACAGCACACAACACATCTGCTTTGGTAACCCTTCAAAAAACATTGAGGCCATGTTATGCTGTTATTAGTGGATATTAGCTGGTTAATTTGAATTACTTATAGCTATTGAGAGTGCTAGCAAGCCTGCAGCTAAGCTAAAGTCTAAAGCCCCAATGTAATCTTGTAAAATGTAGTGTTAGGCAAGAAACCAAAAGAAATAGGCGACAGTCGTTTGAAGAAGAAATGGAAGAAGAAATATATTTCATGTTGTTTTTTACCCACACATTTCAAAAAAACACATTTTAGAGATGTAATAGCAATACCACGATACCGTAAAACTGTGATTTTTTTGCTTATGGTCATCATACCATCAGAATCTCATACTGGCTCATGCCTAATCCGGTGTCATTGTCCTTGGTATGTGTACAGACCGGGGTGGGGGCCTCATAACAAAATTTCGCTTAGGGCCTCAATTTGGCCAGAGGCAGCCCTGCTCTCTCTTCACAATAAAACCTTTTGAAATAAAACATTTTTATAAGTTTACAGCTGCATGTTTTCAAACTTATTTATTACACTATACTCTTTTTAACCTTTAACAAAATAACTTTTTAACCATTTTAACAACATTTACTATGAACTTTAAACCTTATTTATTCAAATGTCTAATGTCTGTTTTTAAGGAAGTCACATATATTTATTCACTTTTATGTAACATTATTTTTATATTACAATGTACTGTAATTTTAAACCTGGTTACAAACATCTCACACATCAACAGATCTTACAACTCAAACCAAACTGCTGCAATAAGCTGAAAACAGAATACATCAGACAAATCATGGCTTATTTACAGGGATACAGGCAAGAAACCATATAGGAATAATGGAGGAAATCAGCCAGATGTGGTCAGAGGACGCTGCAGTTTGCTATGTTACAATTAACAAAATAATAATTACAAGAGGAGTGCCAGACTTTGGGAGCATGTGAACAAATGTTTACAGAAGTTTAACTTTGCCTCATAACACGGTCCTGTTGGTGAGTGTCTGGTGACCAAGAGTCTTTTACCCCCAGAGACAAAACAGAGATTTTGCAGCTGGTCAGAGAGAAAAGATCCAACCAGGAGAATGGTAGTTTTAAGCATTACACAGTCTTCAACAAATAGTTTCACTTTTGATGGAGGTTTTTTTTTGGTTTGTTTGTAATTTTTTTTTTTTTTTTTTTTTTTTTTACACTCAAAGAATTTGTGCCAGCAGTGTTTTGGTGCCTTTGTTCTTTCTGATGTTTCGGATGGGTGTGTTCATAAACACAGCTTTACTACGCTAATGTCAAACCAACAAGATATTATCACATTTCCTTTAAGACTAATGAATTATTATTAAAAAAAAATGTGAATATAGGCCTATTTCACACGCAACAATTTAACGCATCATTATAATAAACATTTTGATAGTGATAAAAACGACACTTCTCTAACTAATTAACAAAGATACTCACACTGGAGTTGGCTGTACGCGCCTCTTGTGTGGTCGCTCACGAGTCATGGTGTCCATCAGTCCATTAAAACAACCTGGCAGGTGTCTGCATGAAATATGGGACAAAAATGTACATGTATCCTAAGCATGGGCGGCGTTCATGTTGAAAAACGCCGCGGAAACGCACGACTTCCCGGAGTCTCCATCTGACTGAGGTCCGCTGCGCGCAGCAGCGAGTGAGGAGGAGGAGGAGG
>JAPQLA010000003.1:17055842-17090147 GCA_029822935.1 Naso vlamingii | reverse complement strand
GAGGAGGAGGAGGAGGGAGGGGAGGTGCGCGTGTGGAGCAGCACGAGCAATCTGATCTGCATTGTCAACCTCGAAATGCTTTCATCGATCAGGTTTGTAGGCTCATATCAGTGGCTGTGAGGAGGGCTCGAGAAATGCAAAGCCGTACATCTCATCTGCCTTACTTCATTAAAAGTTCTATTATTATTATTATTATTATTATTATTATTATTATTATTATTTCCTAGTTGGGGAAATGCTGAAACATACTCAGTGGAATTCTGTCGGAATTACCCTGATTACTGCAAGTATTGATTTATTGTTAGAAAGCCTCTGAAGCTGCTGTATCATGTCTGTTTATGACCAAACTGTGATGCACAGTGTCCCAGAGTCCTTGAGATGTTACTCAGAAATCAGTAAAAATGCAAACTATTTTCTGTAAATGGTCCATTTTATTTGATTTGGCTCCATCGCAGTAATTTTATTATCATGGAAAAAACACACTCTATGAACAATTTGGCCTTGAAAAGGACCAGACTCCTTATTATTATTAATGTCTGTGTGTGTACTTACCCCTTGTCCATTCTGATAAGATGAAAAGGTATGGAGGCATAACAAAGGTTACATTACTGCAACCCTGGTTCTATGAGCACAGGCTTATAGCCTGAATGCCTCTGAGTTCCACAATCACAAGTTCTGTGCCAACTTCAGACAGCACGTGGATCTGTTCCAGTTGTGTTCCTGACAACAGATGTTGTGGGAACCAAGTGCAGAAGGGTATACTTCCTGTAGTGATGGGGAAATGGTCACCGAGTCATGCTCGGGCTGGCAAACCACTGTTGAAGCTGGCACTTGTGCAGTAGCCTCAATGAAAGCACTTGCTGAGCCCTATACCTGCATGACAGTCAGTCCCCTGTTGCAGTTTGTGATCAGAGATGCCCTGAGATCTGTTAAATTGAGCTCCACAGCCAAAAGCTCTGCCCCTGGGTCAAGTGGGGCTGCTCTTCCTCCAGTTGATCACAAAGTCCCTGTTGGTTCCTTTGCCATGCTTTGCAACTTGCTCCGTTTCCATGAACATCACTCTAGGAGTGACACAAGGGACGAACGAAAATACACAAAGCCTGAAGGCATACAAAAGTCTGGACACCAGCCAAGGACACTAATAAACACAAGTTCAACAGACTTTGTAGAAAGTTTTAAAGTGATCTGGTTAACTGACTAAACTTGCTTTGTGGAGCAGCATCACCCCTTTAGAAAGGTAAACTAGGTTTGTCTTTGCTGTTAGCTACACTAACGTTATCGAACCATTCCCCATTTGTTTGTAGAACACAAGGCTCATCATCATGGGTGCTTTCTACATGCCATCAGAAACTTTACAGTTACTCAGAATATGGGTAATGGTTGGATTTTACCCCAAAATCAAACTTGCTACCACAAATTCATGTGTCTTTAACACTAGTTGTTTCCAGGAGTTTGGCAGCAGGCAGACTGTACTCTAACGCGTGTCTTTCCAACACTCAGTGGGTGAATCCACAGTGAGTTCCACCAACGGTGACATCACATGCACACTGTCTTTGAAATGTCAGATCCATTTGGACCCACCACTACTGGTGATTTTTCATTTAAGTCTAATTTTGTGGAGTTATCCTGCTTTTATTGTGTGTCAAGTGCTACAGTGAGCAACTGCAGTGCATCAATGGCCACAAGGTGGTATCACTGATTTAATGTTAGTTATGTTATCGTTTCCAGGTCGGGGTTCAGAGAGAGCAGGGCGATAGTAAGTTAGCAATGCTAACATAAACAGTCGTGAATAATAACTATATTTCAAAGGGCAGACAACCCAAGTTATATTTTACTACATGCAATGCTTCACACTGCGCGGCTGATTCTTAACGAGTTGTGTTTGTCATCCGTCATGGGACAGAAAGTGGACTTTTAAGGTGAAACACTGTCACTGAGTGGATTAGCCATTAGCCTGCATGCTAACGTTATTTCTGTCAGTAGTAAGGAAGAGGAATAACATTAACAGAAAACCTGATGGATGTAACTTTGACAAGGAGGATGGATTATATGCGTCATGCAGGTACAGGAGAAAGCTAACATTACATTAGGTAAGACACAAAGTTTTGATTTACTTTGCAACTTAACTTGTGTATAGCCCCAACAGAGATTCTACACGTAGCAGATGTTGAGGCTAACTTGTTAACATCAATCAGCTGTGACACTGGTGCAGGTCGGGTCTGGCAGGTCAAATAGTAACTGGGTTCTGGTCTGATCCAGAACTTGCATTTCTCGGTTCCACTTGGATCCGGGTCTAAACTTTCTAATAGTAGATGGGTCCGGTTCTGTCCCAGGTATTATATTTTCGGGTCTCTGTGGGCTCGGGTACAACTTTTTGGACCCATGAAGACCTCTAACATACACTCTACATCCTGTTACTACCTAAACAGCTATCACATCCACAAACAGGTGGATACCACCGGCCTTTGAGTGATGTCATGGTGTTCTTTTCAAATAATGGAGAATCTTTTCTTGAAAAGTTTTCACGACTCACTGTGTGATTTATGGTCTACTATTAAACTCCAGCAGCAGTAAGTGGAACATCACAGTCACGAAATTAATTGAAAAAAAGACATCATTAAACAATAAAGTATGTCCAAAAATGAAAAGTGCATTGCCATTTTCAGTTTTTCCATCACAGATGGGCTCGATACAGTAAAAAAACACCTATCATTGTAAAATGAGACCTTTCACTCCACTACACATCATACAAGATTAAGTATTAAGCCCTGCCATTGACACGTTCCTTCCTCCTTACAGTGAGGATATCAATTCTGTTCTCGAGAGCCAACTCCCTTGCAATTCGTCATGACATCTGTTCCTTGCCGGGAATAAACAGAAAAAAATAAATAAATAAGAGAAATGAAATGAAGTGTTGAGGGCTGCTATGATGTTCATCTTTGGTGCTCCCACCAGCTGCTACTTTAAAGAGGTAAGATGGTTCATCTCTGACAAGTGAAAGCGGCTGCCCTGGGAAACTGACACTGCTCTATGGAGATAAAGTCTCATTTGAATAAACTGCCCCCCCCCCCCCAAAAAAAAAGCATTTCCATATGCATGACACTCCCAGTTTAATTGCTGTTCATTTCTGTTAAACTGATTGTGACTGATTCACATCCCACAGAGATGCACAAGCTGTGTATGAATGGAGGCTAGCAGGCCCACCAGTGTCACCCGATCACTTTGGATCTGTTTGAATGTATCAGATGTGGTTGATGTTCATAAATATACTCATATTTAAATATACAATTAAATTACTCCACACAGAAAGGCCTTGCCCCAGGTAGGTATCGAACCTAGGACCTCCTTCTGTGATGGCTCCATGAATTTAAGATTTGTGGTTTTAAATACTACCACTACTGTTTTTGTTACTATTATTATTATTATGCATTTTCCTTATCAGCACTTAAAGACACTTTGCAGAAGTAAATATAAAATTACGTCACGCATACAAAATTACATAAAAAATGACATTACATGCAGTAATCGTGCACTAAAACGAGGTACTCAATATCAAATGAATTGCAAAAAACATTACATATCTAGAGATACAATGTGATGGGAGTGAAATGTCAACAACTTATGGAGGAATTCCTATTAATTTTCATTCTAACAACTGTGTAACAAAGTCTCATCTGGCATTGTGACTTGTGTGTGACGTGTTACGTCCATTCGTTTTTTTTCTTCCGCGCCACCATTAAAAACACTGCTTTGTAAATAACTGATGGCTTTGTATTATTGTGCCTCGGTTTGGTTGCCGTGCGTTTTCTCCTCTTAGCTCGATTAGGCTGGTGTTGCAAACTGTGCCATAGTAACTTTCTCCCTCTCCCTTTAGTGATTGTTTGGTAGAGACGTGTCACTCGGCACTTTGCATAGTTTGCTGTTCTGCCTATTCCTGTGGTGCGTTTGGATAATTTCACGCACACGTGGTGGACGCCACTTTGTGCTTCCGGTGGGTTTGTTTTGATTTGTACTCGTCAATTATGGAGTTTCAACTTGATGAGTTTGTTGCACAACCCACTTTGGATGTGTTTCATCACTGCACGAGAGACCAGCTGATTGAAATTGCTGATCATTTTGGTGTTGTTGTTCCCAAGCTGTTGCGTAAATCAGTTATTAAATCTGAGCTGTGGTGTGCTTTATCAGAAAAGGGAGTTTTGTCTGCTGAACCTGGTACACCTGAAACAAGTACACCTTCCAAAGAACAAAATCTAACAGAAATGCTTCGCATCAAGGAGTTAGAACTAGAGATGCGCCATTTAGATCTTAAAGAAAAAGAACTTAACAATGACTTGGAGTTGCGAAAAATAGAGGAGGAAACAAAAAGGCAAATTAAAATGAAGGAGCTTGAAATAAGACAGTCTTCACTTGATGCCTCGCAGTCTCAGTCCTACGAATTTGACATAAATAAATGCATGTGTTTGATCCCTCCATTTAGTGAAAAAGACGTTGATAAATATTTCACTCTTTTTGAGCGTGTCGCCAATACCTTAAAATTGCCTAAAAATGTCTGGCCCCTTCTCCTTCAGAGTGTCCTTACAGGTAAAGCTCAGGACGCTTACGCATCTTTGTTGCCTGAAGCCAGCCTTGATTATGACAACATTAAAGTTGCGGTGCTAAGAGCTTATGAACTTGTGCCAGAAGCATATCATCAGAAATTTCGCGGGTTTAAAAAATCTGACAGTTTAAAGTATGTTGAGTTTGGACATGAGACGGAGGCCTTGTTTGATCGCTGGTGCCAGTCTAAAAATGTTCGGGATTTTGATGAACTGTGGGACCTAATACTTGTAAAGGAATTCAGAAACTGCTCACCTGATAAGATTGTCACTTACATAAATGAGCAGAAAGTTTCTGAGGTGGCCATCTTGGCTGACGAATACATCCTCACATATAAAGACGTTTAAAAAGTTTCATTTATCCTCAGAGCGCAGTATTCTCGTAGCCAAAACTTCCATTGTTCCGGTGCCAGGGACGCCAAATTTTGAGGTGAAGAATGGTAAGGAGGGTGAAGGTGTTAAGGACAGACCAGTCTGTTTTTATTGTAAAAAGAGAGGACACACCATTAACAATTGTTTTGTCCTAAAGAAAAAGAGTAAGTCTCCCAAAATAGTTAACCTGTTAAAAGCTGAATCTCTGCCTAGCCAACCAGTTTCTCCCTGTCAGCCAATAAGCAAGTCCGATCAGGAGGAGTTCGCTCCTTTCCTCATGAAGGGTTTCATTTCTCTGACCGAGACAGGCCCTAAAGTTCCTGTTACCATCTTGAGGGACAGTGCAGCCTCACAGTCAGTGATTCTCGAAGGAGTGTCACCTTTAACAGACATGTCCTCTGTAAACTCTAAGGCTTTGGTGTGTGGGTTTGGGATGAAGTTTGTGGGGGTGCCGCTGCATTCTATCCACCTTGACTGCGAGTTGGTTAAGGGATGTGTTGTGGTGGGAGTGCGCCCACGACTTCCGCTTGACGGAGTCTCCTTGCTCTTAGGAAATGATGTGGCTGGGGGTAAAGTGCTGCTAAATCCTGAAGAGACTGTTGTTCCTCTTCCAGGCCAATCAGATGACTGAGAGCAGAGATATCCAGAGGTGTTTTCCGCGTGTGCTATCACGCGGAAAACACCTCTGGATATCTCTGCTCTAAGTCATCTGATGCAATGGTGGAGAAGCAAAAACAGAACTTGCCTGCTGGAAAAGAGGATGAGGTAGATCCAGCTGACAGTTTCTGGGCTATGCTTGATTTTCCCACCCATCCACAGGTTTTGACTCCCACTATAGTAGATCCACCATGTGTTTCCCCTCCAGCTCAGACCGCTTTACCTGTTTCTCCTGCCGCTCCGGCGGTGTCGTCTCCAACAGCGAAAGGAAAGGTGAAAGTGTGTATGTCGCGGGAGAAACTTATTGTAGAACAAAAACTTCATCAGTCTCTTGCTCCTTTCTTTGATGCTGTGGTTTCTCATGAAGAAATTGAGAAAATGTCTTCTGGTTACTTCTTGAAAGATGATGTACTTGTACGCAAGTGGACACTGCCTCACACGTCCCTGGAGGATGATTGGAGTGACACAAGTTGAATCCCGTGAATTTATCGACATGAAGTCCTCAAGTTAGCACATGATAATCCTCTTGCTGGCAGTTTACGGGTTAATAAAACATACAACTGTGTCTTAAATGGGGTTTTTTTTGGCCGGGGCTAAAAACGATGTGCGACAGTACTGTAAAACGTGTCATGTCTGCCAGGTTTCTGGTATACCTAATCAGTCCATTCCTCCCTATCCACTCTATCCTATCCCTGTTGTTGGTGAACCGTTTGAACGCTTAATCATAGATCGTGTGGGTCCCTTTTCCCAAATGAAATCTGGTAATTAGTTCCTTCTGATGATTATGTGCTCTGCCACACGGCCATTCCTATGCATAAGATTACGGCCCTTACTGTTGTAAAAGCGCTGGTGAAGTTTTTCTCAGTTTTTGGTTGGCCAAAAGTAATACAGACTGACCAAGGGTCCAATTTTGTGTCAAAGATTTTTGCTCAGGGTATGAAACAGCTTGACATCGCTCCCTGTTGCTTCAGTGTGTATCACCCAGAGTCAAGGAACAATTGAACACTTTCATCAAATATTGAAGTCCATGCTGCGGTCTTATTGCTCAGAGTTTGACAAAGACTGGGATGAGCGGGTTCATCTCCTCCTCTTTGCGGCCCGTGACGTCGTTCAGGAGTCTCTAAGCTTTAGTCCAGGACAGTTGCTGTTTGCGCACACAGTGCGTGGTCCTCTTAAACTGTAAAAATGGCTGGGTGATGGTAAACCACAAAACCACAAAATCTTTGACTATGTCTGTAATTTCTGTTTTAAACTTCACTGTGCTTGTGAACTGGCCAAAAAGAACACATTTGTTTCGCAAACAAAAATGAAGAGACTATTTGACAAGAATGCAAGAGCCAGAAGTTTCAGATTGGTTGATGAAGTGTTAATGTTGTTACCTATTCCTGGTTCAGCTCTACAGGCCCGTCACGGCGGTCCTTATGTCATTAAAGAGAAGGTAAATGATTGTGACTACATAGTTGTGACTCCAGGGAGTAGACGCCGTAATAGGTCATGTCATATTAACTTGTTTAAACCGTACCTGGAGGGGGGGTCTGTCCCTCTGCCCCCCTTTAAAGAAGAGATCAAAACCGTACTGTCGCCGTCCATCGCTGATACCACTGATGCACAGTTTGCCTTAGCTTGCTCCGACGTTGAAAACGAAGAGGTCGCTAGCCCATCTAGTGCTGTGGTTGGCTGACAAAATCCGAAATGTTAAAAAAACTTGATGAGTGTTTCTTACATTTGATTGACGCCCAGCATGAGGGTGTGGTCAACTTAATAAAATCTCACGTCTCTTTTTTCAGATGTGCTGACTCAGACCCATGTGCTTCAGCATGATATCGGTGTGGGGGATTCTCCACCGATAAAACAGCATGCGAACAGAGTGAATCTCAATAAGCATCTCTGTTTGCAGAAACAGGTAAACTACATGCTCGAAAATGACATTGCGGAGCCTAGCTGTAGCTTGTGGAGTTCTCCATGCCTTTTAGCTTATAAATCTGAAGGCTCTGATCGCTTCTGCACGGATTTTCGCAAAGTTAATGGGGTCACAAAGCCAGAATGTTATCCTCTTCCTCGAGTTGAGGACTGTGTTGACCTCGACACTGCTAATTACGTTTCCAAAATTGACCTTTTAAAAGGTTATTGGCAAGTGCTGCTGACTCCCCGAGCAAAAGAGGTCTCCGCCTTTGTGACTCCGATGCCCTCCTGCAGTATATTGTGATGCCATTTGGCGTGCACAACGCCCCTGCTACTTTTCAATACCTCGTTAACACGGTTTTGTCTGTGTTATCTGGCTGCGAAGCTTATCTGGATGATATTGTGGTATACTCAAGCACATGGGAAGAGCACATTAAACAACTTCATGCCGTTTTTGAAAGTTGGAGCAGCGGCAGTCTTACACTTAACCTCGTGAAATGTGAATTCGGCCAAGCTACTGTGACCTATTGGGGTGAAGTTGTGGGTTGTGGGCAAGTAAAACCGGTGAATTCTAAAGTGGAAGCCAGTCTGTCATTTCCTGTCCCTGCTTCCCGACGCGAGCTGCACCATTTTCTGGGGATGGCAGGCTACTATCGTAGCTTCTATAAAAGCTTTTCAGCTGTTGAGGCTCCGCTTACAGATCTTTTGAGCCCAAAAACCTGCATTCTTTGGTCTAAAAGCTGCGTTTGAGAGTATTAAGGGTTTGCTGTCTAATGCCCCGGTGCTTACAGCGCCAGCGTTCGATCGACCATTTACACTTTCTGTGGACGCAAGTGACGCGGGGGCGAGTGCTGTCCTGCTACAGGTCAGAGGTGATGGTGTGGATCATCCAGTGTCTTACTTTTCAAAAAAATTTACCCGCCATCAGTGTGTGTAATCCACCATTGAGAAGGAGGCCCTTGCCCTTGTGTTAGCACTTAAGCATTTTGAAGTGTATGTCGGCTCTAGTGGTGCCCCTAAAGTAGTACACACTGACCACAATCCTCACGTCTTTGTTAATCAAATGAAAAACACCCATCAAAGACTGATGCGCCGGCCACTTCTTGTGCAAGCCTTCGATATATTTGTTACGCACATTAAAGGTAAAGAGGATGTTCTGGCCGACACGTTGTCACACCACTTTTGATTAGTGGGATGTGACTAACTCGTGAACTAATTATTCACAATCTTAGGGTGGGGGTGTGACGTGTGGCCAGTTGTTGGTGCACACCCCTTGCGGGGGCGTCGCCTTTGTTTTCTTTCTGCTGCTCCCCTCCCCCCTCCCTCCTCTTGTTCTTTCACAGGTTCCCAGCCTGCGGAAAATCACGCATTGAAGAGGCGACAAGAAGCCAGGGGGAGATCTGGAGGTTCTCTCTTTTTTTTTCTCTTGGGCAACATTCAGCCACAGCAGCACTTCGTTTCTTTTCCCGCATTGGTTTATTTGGCTGGCTTTGTCCCATCTTTTCTTATTTTTCTTTGGTTTGTTGTTTTAGTTTGGGTTGGAGATCACCGGTAGTTCTGTTTTTGGGCTTTTGATCTTTATTAGGCCTTAGATTCTTTTACCGTTTTTCTTAGGTTTAAGGGGAAGAGCTGGGTTCGACAGCCCACTGCGCGGTTGGCCCAGTCTCTTCCCCTCTTTTGTTAGTTTTGGCCAGTATGTCCATCCCCTTTTATTTCATTTATTTCATTATGTTTTAATTAATAAAAAACTTGTGTGGCATTGATGCGGTCTTGTGGCGTCCCTTTGTAATATATTGCGGACTCCTCTGAGCCAGGTTTCACTTATGAGGCTGTAACAGGCGCCATCTACAGGTCAGAATTCCCAGTTGTCTAATACCTGCATGACTAATAAGTACATTACCATCACCCTGAGCTGTACTTTGTGTCAGTGCCAACTTGGAATGCTAGCATGCTAACACACTAAATTTGGATGGTGAACACAATGAACTTTATATCTGCAATACATTAGTATGTTAGCATTTTCATTGTAAACATGTTGGCATGCTGAAGTTTCAAATGTGTTTATTTATTTATTTCATTTATTTGACTATGGACAATGCAGGGACAACGCAGGTCAACATAGTACCACATCCACTCGTTACAAACAAGTTGATAAGACGGAATTTCCGCATGCAGGGATTATAGCTTTTGCTCATTTCCAAATGAATGATGTGGCTCCATAACTAGCTACCAGCTATGTGACGTTTGTACGTTAGACACATTTTGCTAGTTCTCCAGGATAAGTAAGAAAAAAAGGGATGATTTGTTAAAGTTGTGCTCAAAGTTTGTTTTTACTGCCCCCAACAGGCTAAACAAATCAGATATTGTGTGCTCCTGCAGATGTCCATTAAATGAGGAATCGAGACTTTGCCCCACTTTTATGACTTTTGGCTGTTTACATTTTTATAATTTTTTTATTTCTGCTGAATAGTAGTAGATATATTGCAGTTTTAAGCTTTATAATTTAGCATAATTTTATGTAGTTAATATCTTTGAGTTTTTCCTCCACTTCTGTACCACCCTTGTAGAAAAATGTCCCTCAACTGTATATGAAGTTCATTTAAGACATGCATTCTGATACAAGATGAAAACTGCCACAAACACACAACAAAGGCCTGCAAGCTTCCATTATCATCTCTGGAAGGTTGACACTTTCTTCAAAGGCCTGCAGAAGTATTCCATGAGGTTAAAAAAAAAAAAAAAAAAGCTTTTCATACTGTTTTTGAAGATCCTTGAAGGAAGGCCAAGCTCATTAAAAAAATCTGAAAATTCATCTCTGCATGCTGTCTCCATCTCTGCCATTCTAAGTTGAATATATGGATGTCCGCTCACCTTGAAGTGTTTGCACAAAGACATCAGGATTTCAGCACTAAACAGAGGATCAACTTTCTGAACTGACTGAGCAATTGTGCTTTGCAGGATCAGTGCACGAGAGGCGAGAGGCAGGCTGACTGTTGCAACACCTCTCTGACAGCAACAGAGTTTATTAGACTGACAGTTCACACAGCAGTCACTGTGAGATAATGTCCTCTAATGAGCTTGTTGGAGCCGTGTGTGTGTGTGTGTGAGAGAGAGAGAGAGAGAGGACGAGCTCTCTTGTGGTACAGCGCTCTTTGACTTTGAGACAGACTGTAATTAGCAGCGTGCAGGCTGTCCTCTGTGTTATTAGCACAACTGACCTTTGAGTGCATCAGATGAGTGAAACAACACGTCTGGTAAAGCTGCAGAGTTTGGAGAGAGGAGAGGTGGAGAGAATATTAAACAGGGATTATCAATGAGAGACAGTCAAATTCATTTTTGCAGGAATCTTAATAATTGTGGCTTTGTGGTGACAGAGGGCACATCAGTACCCAAATTCAGCTTGAGTTTTCATTTTCATGATTTAACATTTATTCTCACTGAAAACCATTAAATAAGACTTCATACAAGTTATCACAGAACTACAACCAGAGAATTTAACTACACTGTGTCTGTCACAGCTGATCAGTTCAAATGAATTTAAACTAAAGGGCCTCAAACTGAACAGCCTCCTCTGCAGACTGACTAAAGGAAACACACTCCTGTCTGCTTAAGTTCAGCCCAGAGTTAAAGTTTATTCAAGGATATGGAATCCCCCTCATTTCACTCTTGATTAAATCACATAACATTGATTCCCAAAGCCGTTTCCTGAAGCCTTTTCCTTGGAAAATCTGTTTTCGTCCAAGCCTTGACTCCTGCGCCAGAGCTCTTGCAATCACATCAGTGTGTCCACGTTGGCTCGTGTTCACAGATTAGACCACGTTCTCTTAAGATTTGTGATGGGGAAGAAAATAGATGAACCAGACTTGTGTAATAGGCGTTGCCTTACAGAGATTTATCTGAGACATCGCTCATACACTGGCCAGCTATTTCCGGGCCTCCTTGAGCTAAACCTATCTGGGAACTTATCCAAATATTTCTCCAGAAGTCAGATTAGGCCTGATGTCTCACTCTAAATCACAGTTGCTCTTGCTGTGGTGCATTTGGGCAGTTGCTTGAATTGTTTTGCCACTTTTCTGCCTCTCACAGGCAACTTTCTCGCTTTTGGAAGGCACTTAATATAGGAATTGCTTTATCAGAACCACGTTGTTCATCATAGAAGGAAAAAATCAATGAGGAGCCAGACTGAATGAGACAAAATATTGACTCTCTGAATATCTGAGCACACCTCTCTCTCTCAGGAAAATTCAAAGACAAACATGACAAAAAGGACAGGATTTAATTGTTAAACTGATTCAATTATAAATCCATGGAAAAGAGACCCTTTTTCTTTCCTCTTGGATACCTCATTACATTATTTCATAACCACAAGTAACAGCTGGAGAAGACACCTACAATGGTGACAGACTGCTGGCTAACAGAAGGGAGTCAACATTTGGCATTTTTGTCCTTCTCAAGCACAGTAGCTCTCTGACATTCTGGGTAATCTGCGTTCTGACTTCAAGGATTTAGGCAGTGTTCAGCTGCAGGAAACAGCTGGTGTTACAGTCCTAATATTTAATCGCAATATTGAGCACGTAGTAAAAAATAGTCATGCAAAGATGTTTAACAAGTTTCCTGTCATACTGGTGCTGTTGAAGTTTTTATGACTTCTGAGGTTTGTCATTGAGCTGACCCACAGATGAGCTGTTACGGTACAGATCACATCTAACTTCCCAAACAGGCACGTCCCAAAGCTCAGAGGACCCCACACCCCCACCCCCTAAACCTCGGCTTGACTTTAACTTTCTACAACAGATTAAAAGGCTGTTAGAAGATGGCCTTTTCTCTTCTCTGGATGAATGAGTGTGGAAGTTAATGCAATGTGGCTATATGCAAAGTGCACTTCTAAACAAAACACAAAAGATTTGATGCATGCATCTAAAAAAGACTGACGTTGTCAACATCCAACAAAGGAAACTTATGTTCAAACAAAAATACTGAAGTGACAAAGGTTGAAAAACGCCTGCAGGGCATCTCAGGACATCACAACACCTGATAATTATAAAAAGTTGAATGACTGTTTGTGTCATGATGCTCATTATCACACGCCCAAACCAGAACAACAGCAGCAAAGTTGTCAGATGAGGACATTCATACAATATGTATTTGATTCTATTGGATTACACTAACTGATTTATAAAGATGATGAAGCTGGGAAGATTTATAATACTTTAAGAATAAAATAACACTGTAAGGCCAATGTGCTTTACTCCATTGTAATGAAAATGTATGTCCAGAAAAAAAGCAGAATCTTCAGAAGCAAGCGGCAGCATTGTGTGTGGAGGTGAATATATCTGAACTGTTGCCATTCTGATTTATACATAAACCAACTTAGTGGATGCTGCGCTGGATAGACTAGCACACAGAGAAGTTTCTCAAAATGTCGTGTTGTTTTATGACTTCAAAGTCAAAGTCTCCTTGCAGTGTTTTTTAGTCTTTTTGTGTTTCATTTGCTTTGACTGGACAGCAGAAACCACTTTGGGTGGTAAAAATTAAGTGAGAAGGCCATTAAAAAAAAGAACAACTCTTAACTCAAGGTCCATTGTGTCCAGCATTCTTCCTCAGTGGTGTTTGGAGTTCAGTCAGTCGTCATTGAAAGAGGTGATGACAGGTGAGCTGTTTCCATGACAACCAGTCCAAATCCGTCTGCTGAGGAAGAGTATGAGTTGTGGTTAAGGGCCCACGACAAAAGCCAGTAATTGGACGTGAAGTGTTTTGTTTGTTTGTTCATTTGTTTGTTTGTCTGATAGGGTCAAGATAACCTTTCAAACTCAATTTCAGTGTAGTTTTTTTTTTCTGTGTATTTTTTTTGCCATTTCTTTTTTTCATGAAAACAAAAAACGTTTTCAAACACATCATTTAGATTTAACAGATATTTTTGACGTAATCTCACCACTCTCACCAACGTCTTTTCAGCTGTTTACAGTGAAAAACCTCAAGTTACTCTTCCTGCCCCGAAACAAAAGTCAGACAAAGTTATCCGCTATGAATGCAACAAAGCATTCAGAAACTAAAGGGCCAGATATTTCCTTCAGGGGAATGTGGAGACTCAAAACAGAAATTAAAACAAAGTGAAAAGTGGATTTTCATTCATCAGGTGGACACAAATATGATGCAAAATGAGCTCACATGCAGCTCTGTCTGCTCCGTGAAGAGGCCAAACAGTTTGCTGTGACGTTCAACGTATCAACTTCATCAGCTGTTGTGTGTCCATGTTAACGGAGGTTTAAATGTCAAATAATCAATCAGGCAATTGTTGGATTAAATTCGCTTTAACAAGAGTGAATAATCACAAATGAAAGATCATTGCAGAAAAAATGGTTCATAAGCTACTGAGGGGAACTGGCTGTTTTCAGTGTCGACATATGATTGTATTATTATAAAGCGCAGCGTTGGTTACATCTATATAAAACCCTCCCGCATGGTTCAACCTCCGTATCTCTGCTTCACCTCCCCATCACTCTCTCTTTCCATCCAACCTGTGAACCTCAGTGGCAACGATGCCGCTCCCTGTGGACCGCCACAGCTGAAGATAGATAGCACACACACACTTACACACACTTACACACACACACACACACAAACATACCGGGAAATCCTCAGCTCACATTTTATTTATTCAAGTCCTCCTACGCATTTCTCTGTGTCAGACGAGTACACACACACACTTACAGTCACATACACTCACACTCTCTCTCTCACACACACACACACACACACACACACACATACACTCACATTCTCACACTCACTCACACACACACACACACACACACACACACACACACACACACACACATAGACACAGACATGAAAGCTCTGTTACTATTAACATCTGACCTTGTCCCAGAGCTTTTCCAACATGAATTTTAAACAAGTGCCCTGGACTCCCAGATTGAAACGACCCCCCCCACCCCCCACCCCCCCGATACCCTGCAAGACTATTCATCACATCGTCACACGACAGTTCCTCAAGTCAAATTATGGAAAAGGTTCCTTAAGCCAGATTTTCCAAAGGATTGATCAAAAAGATTCTTCAGATTCTTCGGCTGCATGCCAGGTCTTGTTGAAGTGAATGAAAAGTAATGCAGAAACAAAGGGCAGGGGGAGGAGTCATGATGTACCAATCAGAGCAAACAAATCTAAATTTTTAATAATGTAAGCTGTGTGTTTTTAAGCATGTGCACATGTATGCATGTGTGAAAGAGGGACGAAAAAGAGAGAAGACTTGAAACTGCAGCTCCACTTACACCAGAACCTCAGCAGCAGGTCGACATTAGCTGGGTTTTAACAGCAGTGAGAAAATTTTATCTAACTGAAGGATGCTTGTCAGCCCTCTCACCGTCAAACTGATGCCAGGAGAAAATTGCCTATGAGCCGTTCTAAGTCAGCTCTCCTCCTGTGTCATCCCCCAGTGACACACTCACCGTCTGCAGATGTAGACAGAAGCAGCTCATTCAACCGGTGCACTGTGATCAAAGTACAAAAGCACAACACACTCTTGAAAGACGTCAGCTAGTGACTCTGGCCTTGACAGCAGGTTTGAAGCTCTCCTGTCCCAACCTTCCGCTGTGGGACTGCACTCATCATTGTGACTACTTGCAACTGAACCAAATTTCTTTTGTCTGCGCTGATCTGCTGGCTGGCTTCTGTTTGCCCAGTGGGTAATGCATTACATCAGTCATGCACATCAGCTATGCACAGAGGCAGAAATGGATATAAGTTCACAAAATACACAAATGAAACAGAAACAGAGTGTTTTCCAGAATCACACAACAGTTGCACCAACGGTGCACTGAGTTGGCAGGAGGTCTGCAATTACTGCTTGCTGCATTTATTTCTCTAATTTCTTTTTCTGTATATCTCTGGATATCTATACACACATGCCATACTATAAATACCTCTCTGCATACTTGCCACTTCGCCTTCATGTAGAGTTTTTCATTTACATACTGTTTACAATGCAGGAATGAGTGAATGCCTGCATATATTACAATATTTTGCAACAAAAGGGCTCAAAATAATTTCAGTCATATAGTCTGTTAGTTACAATCAGAATCATCAACGTTTATAAAGCATTAAATCAATATGAAAAAAATTCTCAAATAGCAGCTACAAATAGACAATAATAACCACATAAGAACAGATAGATTACAATTATTTAAAAATCTGTCAATAAATCAGTAACTAAATACCAAAGCTGATGACACTGAAAATAATATTAACTAAATTCCAAAGAAATAGTCATTTAATGGGTAAGTAATTTGATTGTATTTTTTTCCACTAGTGTCTGCATATAAACTGAGATGATGTAGACAGAAAGAAAGGAAATGGTGACACCGTGTGGTTGTATAATGGAAGTGAAGGTTATAAACAATTCAGTTTAAAAAAAGTCACTCCTTCATATTATAAATATAGCTGCATATATTAGTGCCACATTTTTCTGAAGGGCTTGTAAAATGTCACCAGTGACTTTAATGGTTAATAAATTATTTACTAATGTTTTATAGGTCAATTAAAAGATATTAAAAAGAGCAACAAATAATCCTCCAGTGTGACATTTATCTCTTTAATTAAGCATTGTGGTGACTTTCATTTCTAACTCTAACAAGTTTCGTCACAATTCCTGAACAAAGCGTCATTAAAAGTTGGTCAGTCACCTGCAATTATAAATGTTATCAAATCATAAATGAAATGAAATGTTATGTCGAATCCTTTCTTGAAAGAGATCAAACGGTTCATTGCACATTCACTTCTCATTCAGTTTGAGGACTCTAACAAATAATTGACAGTAATAGTTACAGTATCACTTGTAGTGATAAATCTGCAGAGAATTATCATCTGCATATGGAGCTCCACTCGGCTTTACAACACTTTACAATGAGTTTCAGCTTGAGTCTCTTTATAGATTTACTGTTTTGGTTCAGTTTTACCTTTTCATTAAGTCATTTTAGGCAACATTAGACAGATCATTTTTACTGAAAAAACTAAAAAATCCACTGTTCACTTCATGTTTAGGAGCAAACAGCACACAGGCCAGATATTTCCCTCAGGAGCTGGTGATCATCGACAAGAGAGTGAATATCAAACGTTCATTCACTCATTTCATTTCTGTGTGCAGAAACACATCTCATTGCTCTTTAACAGCACAATGTGTAAATAAATAACTGCTTGCTAAAAAAGTTTACGCTATCAACACTGCTGTCAGTGTTGTGTTCACAACTTGCTTTTGCTGCCCCCAAGTGGCCCAAAAAAATCTATTTTAGTTGGTTGAAAAGCTTGCTAAAAAAAAAGTTTGCAACAACTCAAAGTTGTTTTTAATAATTACTTTAAGCATTTGAACAGAATGATTATTCATTATTAAAGATATTAGTCGCCGCTTACAAACCATTTAAAAGTGTGCCTTCTTAGAGAGCACCCATACATTATGGGATTATGATCATTGATTATTAACTTAGAAATAGGCCTGTATACTGTTGGGCAGTTTAATAACATTGCAAAATATAAAATGTTAACCTGCAAAGTAACTTTCTTCATGTCTGATGTAATGAAGAAAAGAAGCTATTTACCGAAATGTAGTTCCGCGGTAATGTCCAGCAGATGGCAGCATTTCCACTGAGTCCTAAAGCAAGGACATGATCCACCTCTGTGACAAACCTGTTACTGACTCAAAGCTTAGCCTATTCAGTGCTTGGGAGGACGCAAAATGGCCTACAGTTGATTCTTATTTAAAATGTTTCTGCTTTGTAAGACATGAGCCACACACAGATGTTTTATGTCCTTTTTAATTGAGTTACACTGGTAAAGTTGTAATAATGACATCAGGGCTGGTAAACACACCCTGATGTGGATGGTTGCAATATGATGTATATGTTTGAGATGCGAGACAACACGGAGATGCAGAAAATTACACTGAGAGCTGACAGACAGACAGACAGACAGACTGTGTGAGCAGGTGGTTCAGTCAGTGCATAGTGGTGCAGTGTTTTTATCACGTAATTGGTCCTGATGATGATGTTCCAGTTTCACAAAAAGGATCCATGACAAAATATTACAGACAGTCAGCAGCTGGTTTGGAGTTTCATCCGGAAGTTATGAAGTTATGACGAAATGAAATGAGACAAGTGTCCCAGTTCTCCTCAGCCTGAAGAACGTGGCATGAATGCATCAGTCACATTGATGCTGGGCAGGAAACTTGACGCTTTGAATAGATTTTTTGTTTGTTTTGTTCCAACAAAAGTTGCACATAAACATCTCCGGGTACAACACGTCATCTCCGCCTCCTTCATAGGTGTGGATTAAAGTAAGTCGGCTGGATGAATCCACTGGGCATGAAGGGATGCAGGAGCCCTCCGGTGGATGAAAGTGGAACACCACCGGCCGTGTGGAAGATCACATTCCCAGAGCTGAAGCTGGGGAAAGTTTGGTGAAAGCTGGCGGGGCTTGACCCACACTTAGGCGGGTTTGGACTGACGGTGACGAGTGAATTGGAGCCGGGCTGCAAGGTGCTGTCCGCCCCGGGGTTCTGCTTTTTCCATTTGGTCCTCCTGTTTTGGAACCAAATTTTCACCTGCGTCTCGGTCAGACTCAGGGACAGGGCCAGGTTTAGTCTCTCGCACACGGACAAGTACCGAGTTGTGCGGAACTTGTTCTCCAGAGCCACCAGTTGCTCGTAAGTGAACGCCGTTCTGGCGCGTCGCGGTTTGGCGCAGGCCTGCTCCGCGCGCCGCCGCTTGTGCGGTGAGGCATCCTGCGTGGTGACCGCTGACTCACCGTCGTCCTGCTCCACGGTGGGACACGGCTCCGTTTCAGCCGGTGGGGACGGCAGAAGGGGGTCAGCATCGCCCGCGTGACGTCCGGCGGATGCGGAGTGTTCTTCTCCTGTCTCTTCCACTGCAGATAGAAACGCAGAGTTGACTCACACAGTGCAAACCTTCTCAGCACATGAAGCAGCTAACGGATGGCGGTGTCAGTCTATGATTCACATCAGTATTTCCCTTTTTTCATCCTTATGACGGCAAGATTGGACACTATGATGGCTCTTGGTCAGCTGACTGAATTTTGAAGGTGATTTACAGGATCAAACTTTATTTTTGAGGATGACGTAATGTTTGATGTGACCTTTTCATGTGTCTGTGTTTTGTGTAATAGGCCAAAAAGCCCGGAAGTTGGCTAAATGGGCTAAATTGGCCGTGGTGCTGAAGGGACAGCTCCTGACATGACAGAAATCACGTGTCAAATCTTAAAGCTCGAGGCCCACACCTGTCTGCCAGACATTTTGTCATTGTGCCGCGATCTTCCCTTTGTGTCCTTTTGGAGCGGCGGTTTAAATACCAAACACAGAAGGCCTGAAGTTGACATCTGTAAAGTGTTTGATTGGGATCCGGAGGTCGCTCGAGCGGAACGAAGCACAGTTCAGGGAGGGGAAGACTCGGTCACTAATCCTTAAATAATTTATAAAGCACACAGCGCCTCAAATGTCATGTTGCGGAAAGAAATCCCGTCTAAATCCAGCCCCGCCACCTCAGCCATGACGTGCTAATGGAGTTTCATATTTGCGGGCGGGTCGATAAATGTCATCTATTTAAAGGGAAGTTTTAATCGAACGATATTTAGGATCAGACATGGATGGGGTGTGAAGTTTGTACCTGCAAGGTGCTGGAGGGAGATATGCAGGATGCAGTAATGGGATATCGATCAAAGCGCGCGGAGGCATCCTCAATGGGACGATTTAAACAATTATCTGGCCTGCCTGTCCCGGTGCCAATCACACGCTGGGGCTCTGGGAGCAAGCCTTTGTGGCTTCGCTGAAAGGAAGCGCAGCCCCGGAAATGAAGGGAAGGTCAGACAGAGATGACAAAACAATAAATCTGATAGAAAATAACGTCTCACCTGCTGATGTTTAGTCTAAAACTAAAAGATTTTATTGTCAGATTTTGTTTAGTCAGACGCCCTCATTTTATTATGTTTACATTTGCCAAATTATGGACACGCGTTCGTTTGATGTTTTGAGATAACTGCCAAAAAAATAAAATAAAATAAAATAAAAATAAAAAAATCAAAACAATATTTTACGCGTAAAGGTTAGAATTGTCGGCGAAGGAATGTGCAGAATCTTCAGTTTCTTTACCTGCGTCCGTGCGCTCAACTCTGAAGTCCCCGCCTGCAGCGCTGTCCGACTCCAGACTCGCTGCCTCCGCGTTTGGCGCAGAAAACTTCTCCGTGACCACGGAAAGTTCGTTCACCCGTTTGCTGTTAAATTTCTTCGGATCCAATATATCAATAATAGAAAAAGAAATCTTATGACTGGACGTCATTGTCACTCCGCACTCCTTGGGGTCCAGCATCCTTCACAGACAAACCTCTTCAAAGGAAAAGAGAAGGACTGATGTGCGTAATTACGCGCGTGGAGTTTAACTTCTCATATCGACTTCTTGTCCTCGAGCTTCGTCAGAGTGGATCGGTGTGGATGATCCCTCGCAGTGTGGACTTGGCTCCTCTGCCTTCTGTCTGTCTGTCAGTCTGGCAGCGTGAAGGAGATGACCGGAGCGCGGTATTTAAAGCGTCTGCCCCCAGTCTCTCAACCAGACACGTGACACAAACACTGTTAGTGTTTCACACGACCACCTAATGAGCTCAAAGCATTCGTCGATAATCACCCATATCATTAAATTCAATAATACACGACCTGAGAGTAAATTGGGCACAGATGGCGCTTGATCCATATCAGAGATCGCCCTGTCTCCCCAAATTACACTCTTTTAGAAGCGTTACTGCCAGGAAGAGGGTTTTCATGTCCTTTGAACTACAGAAAAACTTTCTCTTTAACAAATCAAACTGTTCCTGTAAAATGCTGGTTATGCGTGGAAATTTTGCAGCACCGGGATTCCTATTAGCAGAAACAATAACTCTTTTTATTAAGATATAATCTAAACACATTGAAATGTCACTCTCTCCATCATGTGTCAGTATTGGATGCATCGGTAATAATTCGGCACAGATGACAGAAGATGTGTAATAAGTGAAAAAAATTACAAAGGACACAGATGGGGATTATTTCCAGGTATTATGATTTTGCAAAAGTTAATTCACATTTTAAATACTGTATCAGTTTTAACAAAAAAATGCTTGCAGTTAATACAACTCTAGAGTGCCTCATGATTAGGCTATAGGCCCTTCTTGAAGTCATTTTAAGTGTCCTCTGTTATTATTTCATACTTTTGTTGTCATTGTTTTTTACAAAACTGTGATCATGATATTCCTTGTATAGTATTTTAGTTTTATACAGCAGCACCTTTCATACAAAGGGACAGAAAATAAATTTGGAATGACAAAGTTTGTATTTTTTGTTATCTACTTGCACAAGTATGGTACGTATTCATTGGAGAAATCTAAATAAAGATGTGTTCAGACCAAAAGCATCCGCGATGAATCTCTAATCCTGATGCTTCTGCATTCAAAGCTAAATTGCATTCGTACAATGAATACGGCTGATTGTTTCCTCACCTGAGGTGATAGATTTATATTCACAATCAGTCAGCTCAGAAGTCTTTGCTATCAGTGTTCAATATATAACGACATAAGGTTGTTTAAAGCTTGATGCCTGGTGATGGCTAAAATGGTGGAACCAGCACAGGATCAATATTCTCAGCAGGTGTCCAATAGAGATAAAACCTGATGGCTACAGACAGTCATTTTGGATACTGGAAGGCCGAACCAGTGAGTGCAGCAGCAGACACTTCCTTAAACTCCTCAATCCTCAAATAAAATTACCTGTTTTTATTTTCTGTACTGCTTCTCTTATAATTTCTTTAAATTTGTAAATTGTTTTTATATGGAGCAACGCCTGTGAGCTAGTTCAGGCAGACAACTCGAGCTGCACTGATTCATATTTGTCATACGTCATACGTCATCTCATGCATTCTCCCAGTTGGGCAGTCCATTTAAGCTGCAAGATTTCCGGCATCTCCCTCTGCTCTGTCATCGCTGAAGACCCTCACCAGTGCTGCGCGGTAACGTTCAATCCCTCCACCACCCCAGCAACCACCTGCAAGCTCCGACTGGGGGTTTAAGATTTAAGTCATCACTCCTCAAATTTTGCGTATATAGTAATTTCATGAGGAGTGATGAGGTCAGAGCTTAGACACCAAACTTAAACTATGTCTGCTGCTGCAATAAACATTTCAAACCATTACAGCGTGAGTTGTCTGACTGAAATAGATTTAAATTAGGTTCAAATTGGTGGTAAAAAAAAAGTACTTTTCAATAACATCTGTGGTTTGGTGTTCTTTCTTTGCTTTGTTTATGCATTAACATATTTTACCATCTAAGCTTGTGAGGTCCACATTGTGTGTGGATGTGACACACAGAGGGCGTGTGTGCCTGTTCTCTGTGGCTCTGTCAGGTGTTGGTGACATGGGGGATCCCACCATGTTTACACACTGTTAAAGGATTCCCTATACAATTTCCTGTGTCACAGTCTAGGGTGATTACTCTGCTGCATGCAGGTTTCATTGCTACCCAGTCATAGTCTGGTGGACAGGTCTGCAGTGGTTACATAGTCAAACATTTGTTAAAGCCGCCCCTACAGGGTGTCTGTGTGTTGGCATTTGCATGTGGATGGCACTTGCACGACCATTACTGTAGTTCCTCCATGTGAATAGAGCCCACTGCACACTGGAGGTTTACAACTTCCTACAAGAGAGCCCATTGGCCAGACATCTGTTTGTGTGGGTCAACGGGACAAAAGGGACGGGCCCCGAGGACAAAGAGGCCCTCAGGTAGACTACAGAGAGTGGGAACAGCAGCTGGCTCAGCTCAGAGTCTGTACAGGCCAGAGCAAGACTTCAGAGAGGAGGAGCTCCCCCTGTCAGACACCGCAGGGAGTCAGAGAGACACACTTCCATCCAAGACCCCCCCTCCAGGGTCAATAAAGTCATCACCTCACGGGGAGGCAGCCCCTAGTCTGCTAAGCGTCAGATAATTTGTCTAATGGCAGGAGCTGCATGATGAGCTGCAGCTCAACTCACAGACTGTGGTGTCTATTGTTTTCTCTGAAGTGCTCCACCGTCTCCCCAGTGTTCTTGTAAAGTGGGACTTGAACAAAAGATCAGCAAGAGTCTGCTGAAGCTTTAAGAGGGGCTGTTAGATCCTCCATGTCAGATTCCTAAACTTTGTAGTTGTGATGGTTTCTAAGATACAGAACATGTTAATTACTCTGCATGTTCTGAAGATGACTGTGCTCCCCTCCTGCATAATGTATTGTTTCCTGTCTGTCTCCATTTATTTCAATAATATTAGTATCAGCTTGCAGAGACAAACAGCTTGTTAGACTTCACATTAAACATATAGTTGGTTTTGCTTGCTTTTTTATACTTTAATCAGAGAATTCATTGTATCAAATATATATTGTTTTCTTAGCATCTGTTTCTGCCTAATAGTTACAAGCGAGAGTTGTTTTAGCCTGGTTAAAATCATCCAGATCTCATAAGGTCAACATTTCTGTTTCTCTGCAGGTCAGTCTGGACTTCCAGCCGCTGGGAATGATTTTTTTTTTTTTTTTTTTTTTTTTTTTTTTTTTTAAGGAATATGTACAGCCAATCAGAGACTGCACTGAAGTTGACAACGTAACCAGCTGATTTGTGTCACTGACAGGTTGGCACCTGATAAACATTAATGGCTCCCAAAGCAATGAGCACTAACATTAATGTTATTAGAGTAAACAGCAAGAGATGCAGTTATTGCAGAAATAGACTCAATAACAGCAATTAAACAGGAACAAGGTTTGTACAAACAGAATTTCTCAGAGGAGAAGATGTTTTTGCTGTTCTTACTCCTGGATTCGACAAAAGCTCGATTTATCAGCTTGCTCCTTTGGTGATGAAGATGTTTCCGGGCACAAATCTGATCTTTGTTTCACCACTTGTTGAGCTGATGGAGGATCAGTTACAAGAGCTTCACAGTTGAAGATCACAGCCAAGCGGATCTGTGTTCACTATGCTGCAGACATTCAACAAGGCGGCTGGACTCAAGACTCTCACATCATTACGATGGCCAACATTGAGTGTAGTATCTGTTCATATCAGTTTAATATCTTGTATGTGTTTGGCAGCACAGTGGCTCAGTGGTTAGCACTGTCACCTCAGGTCTTTCTGTGTGGAGTTTGCATGTTCTCCCCGTACAGCTCTATCTCCAGTTGGTATCCTTGACCGAGGTACTGACTAAGACCTGGAGTTGATCCCCAGGCGTCATGCTGCAGCTGCTCAATGCTCCTAAGGGATGAGTTAAATGCAGAGACTAGAATTTGGTCTGTAGCTGTGTGTGTGACCAATAAAGTACCTTTGATACATAGCGAGAAACAGAAGTGTCGAGCTCACGTGATCAGGATGGCTTTATCCAGGCTGGGGTTGTTGAGTATTTGGCAGCTGATTTCTAAATCATGGACGAGTGTACCTGCATCTGATCAATGCACCTCTGCCAAAAAACTAAAATTGCTACTTCATGAAAACTCATTTGTATAAATCTTGCACAGCTTTGGTCTCTGCAGGTTGAGTTTTACACCTGTGCAAGTAATTTGAGAATTGACAGCAGCTTGTGGTCAATCAAAATCTCCAGTATGGTCGTTTGAGTGCTAAAATGTGACACTACTTTTGTTCTGCTTCCTGTGTTTCTACTTCATCTGCACTGAGAAGCAGCCGACATAAACGTGTGCCAGTGTAGCTGTAAATCAATACAGGACAATCTTCCTCAACTGGCATCGAGCTCTGCTCATTTTGCCAAGTCTCCTGTCTGCACAGCACGCCTGCGGCGTTTTGCTGCCAGGCCTCCTTTCAGTTGGACCTCTGTGTTTGTTTGACTCTCTCTTACAACAAGGTCAGTGGCATTGCCCAGTAATTGTCCTAACGGCCTGTATACCTGTTGGGTGGAGGCGAGTAATGAGAGTTTTTCATTACGGGCGGGACGGGTGAGTGCGCCTGGCAGATGCTGACAGGCAGCAGATGTGTAAAGTTGGGGGTGATTTGTAAAGGGGTCAACTGCATCACAGAGGAGATGGAGGGCGATGCGGGGTGGGGGTAAATTATGCTGAGGGACGTTGTCAGTCATACTGTCACAACAAGGTAAAGGTCAGTTCACACGTTGATGTTGTCATCTTACAGCCAGCACAGCGTGGACACGGCGGCAAACTTTCTACCACAAACTGACCACAGATGTTTGCTTCAGAGTTTACTGCATTTCTTTAAGTCCTGTTCCAATGTTCTTAAATGTTTGACACTGCACACTCATATGCTCCTTAAAAACAAAATATTCAGTCTTGTATTTTTATAATTTTTATACTAAGTTTATTAAGCGAGGGGAACGGACCATGCACAGCTTTCTGTTTCCCTGTCACTGTTGTGCATAGAGTCTATGTAAAAGGAAAACAGTGATTTGCTCTGAATCCTGTCTTATTAATGACACACACAACATGCATTTGTTTCCCCAGGCATTCAGATGGCTTTGCAGGTATACACGGACTCAGAAATGAATGAAAATCATCATCGTCAGTTGGAGGACGATGTGGGTGATGGACCAAGAATCAGAGCATTTGATCTCATCTCTATTCCTTTTTGGAGGATCATAAAGAGCAGCCACAAGCTAACATCATCAAGATAGTGAGGAGAGTCTTTGTGAAAGACTACAGCAGCATTTTGGCTTCCCAGAGCACAAACACAAGGTACAAATCACGTTATCTTGGTCTTATGCTCTGATTAGACTTTCAGATTGTTCTGTCTATAAATTACACAGATATCTTGGCTGGCCTGTCCTCTCTTCCAAAAAAACCAGCACTAGCATCCGCAGCGAGGTGAGTTGTGGAGAGTGTACATGTTGCGAGAGAGCAAGAACAAACTGCTGCAGCTTCCTGTTTTCCACAGAGCCGAGGCCCTTCTAGTAATGGCTCTGTGGTTCCTGGCATCTGCACAGAGCGCACTGTCACTCAACGTGAGCATTGATTAGCCATTGTTCTGAGAAGGTCACATCATAATTCATTGACAATAATTAGTCCCGCAGTGCCACCTGCACTCCTTCTCTCGATTGCCCTGTTAAATTACGAGCAACCATCACGGTTCACGCGTGGAACAATGAAGATGTATCCACAACGTAAAGGCAAGAGCTATTAGTTACATTATTTAAATGGACCCGTTTAAACCTGGGGAGCTGTCTTTATGAAGGGCAATTAGGCACTAACCGTAATTGATAATTCGTGCTAATTACAATTAGGAAATATAAATAGTGGGTGCAGGATTAATCATCATTGCGGTTAAGTGGGGAGCAGGCACGGTGCAGGCTGGGTAGGTGTGATGGAAGGCAATGGATTATGTCCCATTCATCTCCATCTAGTGTGGAAACAGATTGTGTTTGTCCCTTTATATTTCTCCATTGACCATTATCTCTTTTTTGTTTCTGTGCCCTTGCCACAGAGTCCACCAGGTTGTGACAGTGAGAGGCTGCAGTTAGTGCACTGCAGAATGAGAGCACGGCGGCTCCATTATGGCAGACTTTACTGGGAGGACTGGTGTCTTTTCATGAACTCAGCTGCAAAATTAAAAGTAGTGATTGTACATTTCTGCAAAAAATAGATATGTTGAACATTTATATTCCTTTAAATTTCAATTTCCTGAGGTTTAGCCATGATATCCACTGAGTTCTGATAATGCCATGTTTTGACTTAAAATCCCCAATTTTGTTGCCACAAACTCTGCTGGAAAATGACCAGACGTCATTTTATTTAATTTCATTGGTTGAAATCGGAAGCAAACAGATCTGGAGCGGCTGTCTGCTGCTTGCCAGCTGTCTCACGTACAGTCATGACCACCCCGTCTGCTTTTGATGAGAAAGTCAGCTCATGTTTGTGTAATCTGAACAACTTTACTTTGATATGTGTTGTAAAAATGCATATATGCATACAATCGGGAAAGAGATGCACAAATTTAATGTGTCTTTGTTTTGCAATGCCAACATTTTATTTCAGCTACGTTGCTTTTTAGCCCATTAAAGCCCACGAGCAGCTGCCTTACCCACTGAGCAAGATTTCTTCCCTCCCTTTTAGTTCACATTTGGTTACTTTATCCATGTGAGTTTGGTAGTTTTAGTTTTAACATTAATAGTAGCTGATATTTGTTCCTCTTGCAGTTATTTTTTGAAGATATGTTTATTTAACTTAAGAACAAGTGTTTTTATATAGTTGCAATAGATATTTTGCAGGATAAATCCATAACTGAGGCTGTTTTCTTGTATTGTACATCATTAAATTACAAAGGCAGTTGAATGGTGTTTCCTTTTACTGAGATTTAAGTGTTCACATGGATTCCTCACAAACTGTCAGTCAATATATTGGAGGGTTAACTCTTGGTAAAAAGAGCCAGAAATGATCTGCATTTAATCTGTTAGTTTAAGTTTCCCCAAGGTCACCTCACCTGACCTTTGACCTTGGTACCTGGGCTAGGCATGGGACAAAGATGCTTGTTCTGATCCAGCGCATTCACATGCTTCTTATTGCATGATGCTCTCAGGTGACACATTGAGATGCAACCTTTTTGCTCTCATTGAGATTCAGACTCTGTCATGTCTTGTTGGTATGCAGTGGTTACATTTAACTACATAAAATTCATCACCACACGCCATTTAGAGCCACCCACGCACACAAGCCTCTGCAATCTAAATGCCTGCATTAATAAGTCCACTTACACATCAGTTGCTTAACAGCATCTTTGGTCGAAACAGAGACAACAGTCTGATTTAAATACAAATACCGAGCTGTCTGAGCTGAGCAAACAAACGAACGATCAGCCCGGCCTCTGCGGTGGGCACGTTGACTCAGATGTGGCCCCATTAGACTTTATTGCTTTATTCACGAGGGATTTGAATTAATTAGAGTGTGTGTGTGTGTGTGTGTGTGTGTGTGTGTGTGTGAATGAGTCAAACAGAAAGAGGAAAACACCTCTTTTTTTCTGCTCCGTCACATACGGATCCCAGCCAGCAGGCAGACGGGTTTAGTAAATGTGGTGAAACAAGTGACAGTGGAGGGGAAAAAAGAAAAAAAAATATGTATGAAAATAAAGAACATAAACTACACAGAAAACACACACTTCGCTCCATCCACCAGACCGGGAATCGGCCCTTTCCCTGAGGCCAGATATGCATCCTGTAGTCTATAAATCTTGCCTATCAATCTTTTTCATAATCAAATGAATGAATGAATGAACCATTTATTGTCGTGTCTGGTGACCCATCCCTTATGGGATTATTCAAACACATTTAAAGAAAACACTTTTTTCTACTGCCATCACAAAACAAAGTAAAAACAAATTAAAAAATCACAATTCAATTCAAAATCTGGCGTAACAAAATGAACACCTGATACAAATAGAAAATAAAAAAAATAAAGCAAATAAGTGTTGAAAGTAAAGAGTGCTATAGGACAAATGGGATACAGAGCAGGTATTAAATGTAATAAACAGAACTACATTCAGCCTGAATGTTGTGTAATTTTGTACCACACGTGTTTATGCTCTCTGGGTTTACTTTATATTGTAGTGTTTTTCTCTTAGTTTGTATTTATATTTTTAGTATTTTCTCTAGTATATGTTCTTTTTTTAAAATGTATTGCATTCATTTTGTACATTTTTGTTATATTTTCCATACATATGATCCTTTCTGTCTGTGCAATGACTGAATAATCTGCTGTTGTAACGAGTGAATTTCCAAATTTGGGATCAATAAAGTACATCTAAGTAAATTATGCTTTGGTGCAAACAAAAAAACAAAAAAAAACAACAACAATGATTTTATGGAAAATGTCCATTCTTCTGTTTCATTTTAGTGTAAAATTTGCCACAGATAATGTTCCTGCTTGTTGTTCTGTCAGATAAAGAGCATCCTGTCTTTCACCTGGCGGTCTTTAAACGGGGCCCCGCACTGCGAGGCCCCCACCGGCTGCTGGTAATTGCTACAGTGAGAGCTGGACCAGTGGTGCTGCTCTAATCAATACAGTCTTCATCAGCCATTTCCCCTGATGATTCTCACTCATTTCTCTCCTAATTGTTCTTTTTCATCAGACAAGGTCTGTGCTGTGAGTCTGAGTGTGTGCGTCCCTGTGTGTTTGTGTGTTTCTAGGAGCTGCGTGCTCCAGGCCCCCCTTTCAAAAGACTGCAGCTCTCAGATTGCTGATGGAAGTTGGGCTGAAAACAGCGCAGGGAACCTTTGCTGCCTCTAACTAGACTGTGACCTCCATGGGAGGAGGATTATTGTTGATCCAGGCTCAGGCTTCCCCAGAGCAGCTTGGCTCCTGACACTGAGCATGACCACCGACTCAAATAAAGACCTGAGCGTGTTCAGGCAGCAGCTCAGGGGTGTTGTACTTTAACCTTGCACAATAAACAGAAATGCTTTTTAAGAACCTCAAAGAGGCACTCTGTCATTTTTAAATCTGGGCCCTATTTGGACATGATTTGTTGTAAAAGTAACTGATACTTTTTTGAATTTTGTACACTGAGAGTGAGAGCTGCAGCCTGTGGGGGGCAAAAACCTTTTTTAATGGATGTAATAAAGACAGTCGTAGTTGCCCCAAAGGATTACATTGCAGCCATGCTGCGACTCCTCCCTGAGGCAATTCAATGGATCAATTGACCTTTCGCTAAGCCACACCCCCTTTAGTTACGGTTAACACGTCCGACAAGCTTTCGGAACTAGCATGAAGCTCACGTCAAATAACAAGCATCAGTTTTAAAAGTGCCCCAGACACAATGTTTAACCACGACAAGCTTGAATCCACGGAGACCAGCTTCAGAATAACCAAAATCTGAGAAGATTGCATTAGTTTCAATAGAGCACAGCTGTGTGGGTGCTGGAACCTGGTCAGAGCTGGCAGATGCTGCGCTTGGCCCATTTGCGTTAGAGGGCGGAGCTTAGCGAAAGGTCAATTCCAAAACTTTCTGTAGGTGCCAGCAATTAGCACACCAAAACATGTATGAATAGGAACCAAATTTTAAAAGCACCACATTTCCCTTTAAGTTTCTGATTAACATTCTAAAATGTATTGAATGAAGTGTTGAATAATAAAAGAACATATTTTCTTACTTATCTGTATTGGAATGTAGCTGTGCGGATAATTTTGGTTTGCTTGGCATAATTTGGTTGAACTAACTCTTAAAGGAAGAAGTTTCATCACAGTTGAGAAAACCTTGAACCAGCCAGCAACAGCTTAAGAAGCGTAGTGACACAAAGATTTAATGTGACACATATTTAGATCTCCTTTTTTCTTAAAGTAAAAACATTTTCATTCCCCTATGGAGAGAATAATGAGAGAAAAACATCACTATTTTCACAAGTGCCTGATATTTCAGTTTGTAAATTCAGATTTTAAGCATGAAACATCACAAGCACTTTGGCCAGTCTTGAAAGTCGCCCTCTGCAGCCCTGTTTCCTTCATCCTTAGACTTTTTTAGCCCATGACTGCCAAAGAATCAGAAATGAAAGGGAAATAATTGTTTTCCTTTAGCACTTATTGCCCTTCTGTGCTAGTAAAACGGTGTGGGTCCTCTCCATCCCCCAGAGGGGAGGAGTCACTGGCTTTCACACGGCGTCCGTCCTGCCTGTCTGGCTCTGCAGGCATCACTGCCCATGTGGAGCATCCAGCCGTTCAAGGACCGACTCTGGTGCAGAAGAAGAAAAAAGGGAAGGGGTAGGGGGTTGTTTTTCTGAGTAACAATTACACTTTTGTGCCTCTCTGGTAAATACAGTTACTGCCACTGAAACCAGATTGCACATTTTACACTTATGTCACTTCTCTGACAGTTGTGATTTCAGACTTTTATTTAAATAATATTAAATCTACAAATATTGAAATTATAAATGCTGTCTAGCTATCAAAAGAGGTAAAAGAGTTTGCAGATTTTCAGAAGTCAATGCACATTAAGAATTCTTCATTGAATACTGAAAATTACCTCCCGTGAATCACCAATAATTCGGAGAAGTTGATCCAGGGATCATCTGCCAGGGGAGCTGAGGGTCATTAACTGCTCTTAATACGATATGACTGGATGTTCCCTGAAATTAAAACGAGCTGCCATCATATTAACCTTATTGATTCCACAGCTGCAGCTCAAAAAGGGAATGAAGCACCAAGAAAGTGTCACTGCAGAAGCTCTGGTTTTTTACACAAGCTCAAAAAAAGTGATATTACAATGAATGTATGATTATTAATTTCGATTTTTTAGCTTTTTATTTCATAATTACAGATTCTTAATTAATGGATGTACAGTTGGCCGTCTCTATTTAAATGACACTTATTTTCCTGTGGTGGGATGTCTTACATTATCCAATAATATTCATTTAAAACAGTAAAAGCAATAAAAACGACACGTCTTTGTTAAGACTTGAGCTTTTCTTTTAATTGTAATTGTTTCATTGACTTAGAATAAATGGTGGTATATTTATTGCATGTTTAAAATTTTATTATTTTGCATTAGTAGCCTATGTACATAAGTCTCCTAATGTAATTCTTTCCAGTGTAATTTATAGAGAATCGAACGCCAACTGGAGTACGTCTCTTGCGTAAGTCTGGTGCAGTCGCAAGACGGAGATGAGGGAATAAAAAAGAGACGGGCAGAGCTCGCCCATCGCTATTTAGCTTAGCTCGAATACTGGTTGTCAAGTCAACAGATAAGCTTTCCAAGGACTCTAAACGGTCCTGTGTGCTTGTTGTGACTTGTTTATTTATCACATAATGTTATTTTTAGACTCAAATTTGCACTTTATGTAATTTAAATTTTTTAACAGATGTTTTGTCAACCCACTCACAAGCACATCCACGGTGTTTTGTACATGCACCTTGTGGTTTACTTTTGGTATGTATTTGATTCTAAAAGTACATAAAGTGCGAATCTGGGTCTAAAAATAACACAACATGGTAAATAAACAAGTCACAACAAGCACACAGGACCATTTGAGGTGTTGGAAAGTTTATCTGATGATTTAAAGTGGAGGCAGGCTAGCACTTCCCATTGACTACCAGTGTTTGAGCTAAGCTAATTAGCGGTGGGTGAGCTTTGCCCGTCTCTTCCTTGTTACTGCACACACAGTCCAAAAAATGAGATCTATCTTCTCGTCTGGAACTCAGGAGGGAGGCTGTTATAAAAAAAAAATAAATTAGCCATTCAAAAGCGCATTGATGTCTTTCTTCTAAGAAACAGGAAACCACAACAGCAGTTTGACTAAGGGTGCGTCGAAGGGACAAAATTGCAGCATCTTATTAACGTTATTTAAAAAATAACCCATTAATCGCAGCCTTTTAATCAATCATGATTAACATGTTAACTCTGACAGCCCTATATCTTAAATCTTGAATGTCTGCTGAGTTGGATTAACTTCATATATGTTTGAGATCAGAACATAAAGGAGGAAAAAGGCTCATTTTGCCATTAGAATGCACGTACTGATAGGATTAATGCTGCAGTGGCACTCTGCCATAACAATAAATACCGCCTTGATGAATCTGTCCTGTATCGTGATTCATGGAACCTTTAGCATTGTTGACTTACAGGGCTTTATGGAGAAAATTAGATTTGAGTTTTCTAACAGCCGGGCCACTCATCTTCTCAGTAAATTGCTGTAGATTGTGCCGCTGTGGGTTTTATCGACATATCCCATTACTGAAGTCTTCACTTTTTATGACCATTTCCATAAATTCTGTCTGGGACAATCTCGGCTCTCTGTGGGGCTGATGGAAAGATCATCTCGGGGGCTGTCGTTTGACGCTTCAGCACCTTCTCTACACACGTTTACACACACACTCTTCATTTAGTACAAACTGTGGGGCTCACACTCTTTCCTCCATGTCATGATCAGAGATGCCCCACTGCTCGGTGATGGAAATGATTCAGACTCTCCCAGACATCGAGGGAGAGGACACAAGAGTGTTGAATGAGTTTACAGATGATGGGAGTCTTAGTTCAGGTCAATCTGTATTTACAGCTCAATCACTTAACACAGCGCGCCTCTCTGTTAGACCTCGATCTATCTGACCGGGTGACAGTCAGCAGTAAATAGGGCCGCAGAAGGGACCAGGAGGGCAACTGATAAGACCTCTGGGACACAGAGAGCACTCTCGGGGGGGTTGGCTCCATTTTCTTCCCATCCCCACACCACTATTAAACCATTTATGACAAACATTAAGTTATTGATCAGTTATAGGCCATGCCCTTAATTAAAACAGATGGGTTAGGATGGCTTGATTGACTGTCACCAGTTTCCACCAATCCTGTCTCATAGAGTGGTTATATTTTGGTTTGTGTGAAAGAAAACTGCAAAATTTAATCCCTGCTTGATTTAGTTTGTTTGAACCACATGGTTCGATGCTCTGTGACTTTCATCCAAACCCACTTAAAATCAGTGCAGTGTCAAATGGGGAATTTAAAACATTTGTAGGTATGTGCTTGAGGACCACGAAGGACAATTCAGTCCAGAAACTTTGAAGAGTTTACTCATCCAAATTACCAAAAAGGAAGTACAGTATATACTGTATACACAGATAATTTTGGTTTTATGTGGTCCAGTTTTAAAATATCTCAGTGAGATTCGGCAACCTCAGTGCAATTGAGGGGTTGACTTAGTCGCAGCATTGAAAATAATGTTTTGAAAAATTCAAGGAATTGGGCTAAAGACGAACTCAAAGATAGAAAATCTGGATGGATGAAAAGGCTTTAGATGAACATATTACCTGCTCATTCATTGTATTACATCTGTCGTTTGTCATGCTGTTTAAATATATGGTGGCAAATGATTTGATTAAACCAACCGGGTTCTTTTTTTAGTTTATGGCACAGTGACATAACATCACAGCGTGTTTGTTTGATGCCAAACACAGTTTAAGATTTTATCTGAGTTTTGTTCCTCTTGTGGACAACAGTTTCACCCTCCATAAAAGAGAAAATGGTGGAAAAGTGCTTCTTTGTATTCTTCTGACTTTCAACACACTCACAATTTTAACTCCTTTTCCAGTGAGTCAAAAGTGACTTACCGGTAACAATTTTTATCCAGTTATTATAATATTGTTCTTTTTTAACAGGACACCATCTCTGTCATGTTGTCTTTTTTTATGGTGTTCTGAGCTTCTTTTTGTGATATATTCTCTGTCAGAAGGGGGAGCAGTGACATCAGAGATCTCAGCCTGAACTGAACATTCATCAGAGGAGCCTCTCTGGAGGTCTGCATGTGTTTTCGGCATTGTTTACTGAAAACAATTACATAAATAATGTAAGGTTAATTCAATTATATGTCCATGTTTGTGAACCAACCAAAATACCACATACAGTAATAGCCTCTTATTTCAAGCACAAAAATAGAATCAAAAGCTGCTGAGGCAAAGTCAGAAAAATCACTTGTGGTCACTGAGCATCATAACTCAAATCTGTCTGTCCAGTTTTTCTACATGAGAGTTTAAATCACATCTCTGGACTGAACTAATTGAACTCATCACCTCTGCACATATTGAAGTAAAATGGTGCCATCTGCTGGCTTTGTGCTGTAATGAGGTGCTACACAGTTTGTTGGCTGGAGGGTTTTTCCCACAAATTACATGATATTTTGGTCACTGGATTTAGCCTTTACATGCTCAGTATTACTCACAGCCATAAAACTCTCTGAGCCCGAATATTGCCTAAACATGTGGTGGCTTGTATGCTTGTGCGTGTGTGTGTGTGTG
>JAPQLA010000003.1:17018610-17046257 GCA_029822935.1 Naso vlamingii | reverse complement strand
GAGTAAACTGGTCCATCTCAGCTCGAGCTCGACACTGACAGTGTCACTTGCAGACATTCTGTTGTTGGCAGAGGCGAGTCAGAGCACGGCGAGCTAATCAGCTCGTACCAACGTCACCTGTCGCTAAGAAGCACAGCGTAGACAGACCAATCAGGACAGAGAGTACAGAGAGCATCACTGATTAGGCAAATAGAACAGGAGCGATAGGATTTTCACCAATCCTGAATGCAGAGGCATGATGTAAAAACACAGAGATCTCACTCTCAGACCATATCACTCACTAACAGCTGTCTGTGGGAATTATGACATTTTGTCCAAATAGAATGCAAAAAAGTTAGTGATGTTTACCCCAAAGTTACCAACTGCACCTTTAAACTAAATGAAGGGTAAACTAGGAGTTGAGACAAACACCATTACCACCCAGAGCTGCAGTTATTTTTACAGCCTGTATCTTTCTGCTAACCTCTGTGCAGGTCTAAAGGCTCACATCCTTACAGGATCACCTGGCACAACAACAGTTTCAATGATTGGCCACCCTCCAAAACACGATGCATGGGAGGGATTTTTGCCTCACGTCCTGAATATGAAATCTTCTCAATAGGAGGAAAAGAGGAAAGTAAATATTTAGATACAGCTTAATTACAGATCTGTTTAATTTAGAAAGCAGATCCACTGTGTTTATGCATTAATCCATGTAAACTAAAAGTGTATGCTGTTGCTGAACATCCGGTGCGCTCTGCCTTCATGTCGCTGCAGCCGCAGCTTTTTAAGTGGTGAGGCCGTGTGGAGAGAAAAACAGAGATGCAGGCCAGATGACACAGATTTGAAAGCACTTTGTGGCTGGTTTTGGCAGCTGGAAAGGCTACTATAGTTTCCATGGTATGCACCAGGGAGAGATAAAATGCAGTGAAGAAAATGAAAGAAAAGAAGGAAATTGCTTTAAACGAAACCTCTCTTTTTTCCTGCAGGGAGGTTTTGTGTTTACTCAGAGCTGTAGGCTCCATATTGGTCTGAATTGGTCTGAATGTATGTTTGATATTTGTCCCCAGTGGATAATATTAGAGAACAGGAAAACAAAATCTGATAAGAGGTCAAGCAGGACATCTGTGATTGTGGAGGCAAAAATGTGAAAATCTCACACGTTTTTTTTTAAAGTGCCCTTTGATGCTGCAAGAATATTTTACACAAGGTTTTACTCAGTCAATCCTGATAACTCTTTTTTTATCTGTAGTCTCACGGTGAGAGAATGAAGCAGAAACAGAAAGGTGGTGACTAATGCTGAAAAAAGAAACTGGATCCTGTGCACATAAAGCTCCTTCCCACTGCTCTCCTTACACCCAATCAATCTGTCCCTGACATCCTGTTCTCTGCACAGATCCACCCAAGAACGCCAGCCGCCTCACATGGTACCGTTTTGTTCTGCACAGGTTATGTAACAGTTTGCCATAACGCAGCTCCTCGATGTCATAAGCTGTCATTACCTGACAAGAACTTTCATTGTTCACAGACTCACATACTGACGTCAGTGTGATTTTAAGTCAGCGTCTAAACTGTTATAGAAATTCTCATCAGCTGCCCATGAATAACTACCATAATTCAACTGTCATCTTATATTAAAATTCAAAAATCCATGCACATTAGCACCCCTACATGCTGAACTTACATATAGGGATCATATTAAGTAGCACAAAGCCATTGCTTTAAAATGTTCATGCTTTTGTCCATAAACTACATACTTCACATTACTACTATTTTCCACACCACAAGTTTGTAGACTGATTTCCAGCCTTAGGTTAGTAAACCATCACAAAAATGTTGTTTTCTGTATGTTTTCTGTAATGTCTTTTCATCACAAGGTAGTAAAAACACAAGCAGGAACCATTTTAAAATAACTGCCTTCTCGGTGCATTCAAGTGCTGCTTTGAAACCTCAGAATCAGATTTTTTAGAGCCGGTGGCTTCAGTTCTCATTTATCAAAATATGTACATCGAAAGGGTTACTGGTTGCTGTTTTTGTTCTTCTTGTTCATATTGGCCACAAAGTGAGTGTTTCTTTAAATAATTGCAATGTGTAACATAAATCAGGTGGGTATCTCCCAAAGTTACAGTATTTTTGTTGCCAATTCCTGCTTTGTGTCATTAGCTCTCTCCATCGTGACTTAGAGGGATTTTTTTTAGACCAGCACAGCAACTAATAACCTTTTAAATGTACATGTGGCCATGTTAGTTACACTTTGTGATTGACTTGAAAAAATCTTCCTCATTAATGGCATCCAAGGTGGACTTTTCAAAATGGTCTCTGCTGTGAAGTCCATTCTGACACACTGCTGTTGTAACCTTAAAAAAATAAGGCACAATCCAATATTTTTCTGATGACCAAACCTGTTATCATTTTCATTTTTTATTTTTAAAGAAGATTAGAAAATGGGTCCTTCTGCAGGAGGAAAGAGAGCAGCATTTAAGGGGCAAAAACCTGTTAAAATCTGTTTAAACTGATGTATTCTTTTTTAAAAATTTTAATGTGATGATGAGCATTTTATAATATATAATTAAAAATGAAATGCAGAACCTTTGGGTTTAAGTTCCTCAAATCAGTGCTTTCAAACCTCTTTGTCAAGTAAGCTCTTAAAACAAAGCGCGGTCAACTCATGACTGCTCAGCACAAGTTGCATATCATAACCATAAAATGAAGTTGTATTAATGTACAAATACTTAGTTATTTACTAGCAATAAAAGGAGGAAGGAGTTTTCAAAAGGATTTCAGTCACCAATCAGAAATCTTTGTCCTGCCGCTGTTGCACAGTTAATTTAAATGCAGATGTGTCACAGGCTTCACAGACGGTCCTCCATGTGTCTGGAAGCCAGTCTCTTCTTGCCTGTGTGTGTTTTTTGTCTGCATGTCTGCCAGTGGTACCAGTAAATGAGCTGGTGACTTGAATCTCACGCCTCGTGCCAAGATATGTTTTGCCTGCTGACTGTTTCCTCCCCCCTCCTTCGCCTCCTCTAATTTTTCTTCCTCCTTCGGCCCATGTTTTCTTCTTTCATGTCCTTGTTTGTTTACATTCACAGTGGATGGAAATCACAGGCTCAGGAAGATGCCGCCAGGAACAAGGCCGTTCTCTCCCTTTCTTCGTCCTTTCCTTCCCCTTTTGTCCTCATTGAAATGCAGGCAGTCGAACATGTTTGGGGTTTCCAAACTAGCGTCTGTGTTGGGGGTCTCTGGAGAGCAACCCCGCCATAATAGCCGGGTGGAGTGGGCTGGCGAGCGCAGGGGAGGGAAAATGAATAGCATGCTATGGGGCTTTCCAAACCCTAACTCCTTACAAGGCCTTTGTAGACTACATTGTGCTGAATTTACCCATATTTAACGTGGCTGACAAACCATCCAGCATGTGATGAAGGACAAAGGTTCAAAAAGTCTTTGTGGCTTTCTCACACTCATGTTTGGTGAAAAATACTGTGGTCGTGCCTGTAACTCTGTAAATTTGCAGTGGAGAAGTTGTATAAATCTTTCACTGTTTGTGTTGCATTGCCGCATTCTTGGTTCAATCCTTGATTCAACTCTCCTCTACATTTCACAACTCATCCTCTGCTCGGTTTCCTCTTTTATCACAGACAGAAGTGTGCACGTGCACATACACATATATGCTGACGTGATGGAGAGCACATGGTGTGTGTGCATGTCACTGCTCATGCTTGTGTGTGTGTGTGTGTGTGTGTGTGTGTGTGTGTGTGTGTGTGTGTGTGTCTCCATAGAAGCCTGTGGATTGTCACGAAGAGGAGTAGAGCCTGCTTCGGCTGTAAATCTTAAAGGGAAACTGATAAATTGAAGCACCAGTGACAGTTTGACTTCCTCCCCTCAGAATGGACTTTGCTCCCTAACCTTGGGAAAGAGCTGCCACGTGCTCCTGAGAGGAGGGATCAGGTCACAGGAAAAAGAGAAGAGGAGACCCCACATCTCTGCTCCCTGCTCTCACACTCCTCCCATGCCTTCATCTTACAGATTATGAGAGTATGTCAAAGGAAGGGAGGAGTGATAAAAAGAGCCAGAACAGGAGGAAAAGTCCAAATCTCAGATAGGCGTGAAGTACATCCACTGACTCACTCACTTCAAAACACAAGTGCTGACTGACTCCTACTCTGGCAGACCACATTGTTTGGTGGCTGAAAGACATACGCAGACATGTACACAAACAGAAGTGAGGCAGGGTGCACACTTAGAAAGCACACACTGTGCAAACATGGGAAGAGGCCTTTCTCTTTTGTCTCGGACATGCAAACCTACAGGGAGGCAGAAATAACAGACACCAGCCCTGTCTTTGCTTATGGAGCTCCATTGTCCTCTCTGTCTTTCCCACTGACTCATATCTCTCTGATGGCACAATGTCTTTTTAAAGACACCAACCGTTTGCACACGATCACCCTGTAGAGCTTTTGCACAATGGTCGACTTAGCTTGTGTTCCTGTATGCGACACTGAGAGGGGAAGTGAAAGCATAAGAACAACAGTCAAGTCTTTGCAAAGACAATTAAGGCCTTCGGGCTGCAGACAGATGAATGTATACATACTATAAGTCTCAACTGTATCTCACTCTGTCAGTTCCAGATGTAGCCCTTCCCTCTGAAGAAGAGATAAAAAAAAAAAAACCCTATTCATCTTAACCTTGAAGGCTTTTCTTGGCTGAGAAAAGCAAAATGAGTGTGCCAAACGATGTTCTACATCTACAGAGATAATGGCAGATGCTGACGCTTTACCAAGGATTTTCCAAGCACTCTAATTTTCTCTCTTCCCATTGAGATCAAACGGGACTATCTATGCCTTCCCTTGACAGAGACCCACACCAAAGCAACAACACTGGCTCTCACATATTAGTAATCTGTCAGCGCTCGGTGGGAACCTGAAACGGCGAAACCAGCCGCATCAAGAATATCCTCTCCCACAGGATTTGGGTGCAGTCCAAGATCCTGTTTGTTCCTCCTCCCGTCAGATTTTTGGGAAACAAGATGAAAACATTTATCAAACTGAGTCACGCAGCTACAGTTGCTTAATGAGTACTTTGCCATACATAAGTTGTCATATTTGTTTTACAGAAAAAAGAGAGAAGTTGTTCAAATCACAGCAATGGCAAAAATCTAATGAGCAGAAGGAAGTTGCAAAATAAATGTCACCAGTTTATGAGCCCTAAAATAGTTTAAAACACTATTTGTTCAAAATGCGGAACCAAAGATTTCATCCTACCTAATTAACACAATTATACTCTATAAATAGTGTGGTAAAGAGTGAGCAAAGCATATTCTGAGTTTCTCTTATTGTTAATGATGATCTTCCTTTGTGTCTTTACGAGGTGCAGAATACTTTCAACATAAGTAATCAGCGCAATCCACCACAAAAGTTCAATTATTTGAACGTACTCGGGGCAAATTCTAGACCAAATATAACAGAGGGGAAAAGTTTTGCAGGCACATTGGATATCACAGAGATTCCCAAAGGAATGAATGGATTTCAGCTCGACCTCTGTCCACATAGCCAGCGTGTGTGGAAACGAGGCATAAAAGTACAAAGTAATGACCTAAAGGTTTGGACAATGGTTAAAAATGTACTAATAACCTTGAAAATCACAGTGTTTTAATCAAATTTGAGGTGGTGAACCTTCAGTGTTTGCTTGTGTGTCGAGATGTTTGACTTTAATGTCATTTACCTCAGAAGATCAAACTGACATTATCTCTTTTTAAAACTTTTAAGAGTATCTTCGAGCTGTGTTTGCTGATCAGCCAGAAACCAGTTTATCCACAGGATTAAAACAAACCTAATTTGCATTTCCATGTTCATTTGTTGTCTGGCCTGCAGCTAATGTCTGTGGTGATAACATCAGTGGCAGCTGCCTGCTTGTCTGTTCATGTTTACAGATGTGTGACCGTGGCGGGCGCCTCATCTGTGCACAGCCACAGGACAAGCTCCCGAGTGGTGAGGCAGATCTGATGGATGTCAGGCCTGTATTCTCACTCTGTGTGATCTACACATCTCTATAAAGCTGCAGTCCACAGCTAACCTGCTGAAAGCTCATTTCAAGTCGAGTAAACAGAAGCTCCTTATGTGCTTAGTTCACAAACCACATTGTAAAGAGCACATATTGTGTTTTTAAGGTTTCTATTTCATCTATCAGTCCAAAAAACTTGATCAGTATATGGTTTGATTTTAGTGATTCTTTGTACTGTTTTGAGAAACAGGCCATTGGCAGCAATTTTCTCAGATTAGAGGAATAATTGACCAATTGGATCTTTGAAGATGGGATTAGTGCTGGCATGAAATGAACAAATTGTTCTTTTATGAGTTCTGTTTGTAGTAGGTCCACACTGGTGCGTATTGCCTCCAGGAATCAGCCACAGCCTGCACTGTGCTGTTCAAAATCGAAACTGATAGTTTATCTTGATGTAAGCAGTGCAGGTGGTCACTGACTGACACAGTTTTCCCTCTGAGCTACCAAATTAAAAAAGAAGAAAACAATAGCAGAAAAATAGAGACAAGTGTGAATGACATCCACACAGTTGTGTATGAGTATAAGCCATACAAAGAATGTGAAGAGAACTGATACTACCAACCACTGACGCTTCTAAGTCAGCTAAAAATGTCAGTGTGAGTGTCCGCTTCTACGTCACCTTTCTGGCTTAAGTGACCACCCGACATCATCAATCTAAGATAGGCAGGTTGACAAAGGCAGGTTGACAAAAACTTGTTATAGGTTGCTGGATAAATGGGTGGCAAGTAAACATTTTAAGATACTTTTGCAACAAGTACAACGAAAAGATGTGTGCAGCACACTAAAAGGTGCCTACAGCGAGAAAAGAGACCAATAAAATATAAAAAAGAGACTACAAATACAAAAGAGGTATCACCCTTATTGAAGTGAGAGACTGAGGTAGTCAGATCGCACACACACACACAAACACACACACACACACACACGTCACACCACCTAGTGGCATCTCTATGGAGAGCTCAGGGCTGCAGTGTCTATGCGCACTGCTATGGTCTTTGGCAACCAAGCCGAGAAGAAACGACAGTTTTACCAAAGTCTTCATTATTGTTAAAGCAAGATCAACATCACATGATTATGGATTATGGATATGGATGTGTGTAAAAGCTGAAAGTGCACACAGAAGTCCATGTGAGCAGAGAAGTCCGTTTGGGCATCCACCCAAAGCGCTCTGACGACACATGAGGGGTCACCAGGATCCAATATGAGCACAAAGGAGACTAAATGAGTTTTCACCATTAACTCTGACTGCAGAGGAGGTCATCCGTCCTGTCAGAAGTCTCTCTGAAGAAGATGGATTGTGAAATGGTATCTGAGTGAGAGCAGATGCATACTGAGTTTCAGAGACACGTGGCCACACAAACTGTAAAGCATCAGGCAGCACATGTTTACATAAATATGCAACTGTTGACTGCACATGAGCAATTAAACACAAAGAAAATTATTCTTTGCATCACCAGATCTATATAATCACCATCCCATGCTACAATATGCACCCATTTTGGGAATTTTTTTTCAACCTAAACCACAACTTAGAGTTCAAAGATCCTCAAGGAGCAGGTGCAGGTTGTAAAGGTCAAAGGTACAATGTTCCAGTCAGGTCTTAAAATTTGATAATGGCCTGGTGTTTGTCCTTGCTGGATTCTTTTTTACCCACTAAAAGCTTTTAAAATCACGAAGACAGCACCATTATCACTAAAACTGTGGCAGAAAAAGCTTGAATTTATTATAATAACTTGAAACATTATATATCTTACAAATGCATGACAGAAATTAATATTGACTGAATGATGATGTTATCAAACAAGGGGTCACTTCACATCCATTACCACCCCAGGTGGTTGTCTCACCAATCCAACCTCTATTAGCCATGACCAGGCCAGACTCCTGAAATGACGACCCCCCCAATCAATACCTTCAAAGGCCGAGGTCAAAGGTAAGCATGCAGGCTGCAGCCGTGCCGGTTGTTTTTTCAGTCCTGGAGTTGATTCTGATAGCCGCGCCTGAGTAATCGTTCACACTCAGTTAACAGCTCAGGTGTCCTGACTGGAACTTTTCTGTTTGTTCACTTTCGTCTCAAGCTGCAGCTACATCACAAACATCACATTTATTTTATCTGACAGGGCAGCAAATCCCCATGTGAAAAATTCAGTAATATCCCATTAACATTAATTAAGACATTCATACGAAACAGTGATAGAGATCTGTGATTTTAAATGATCCAAGTGTTAAACTAACTGTGCACTATGTTGACTGCAATTTTATAGAAAAGGTTACTGGAGCTGCCACATACAAATGAGGCTGTTGTGTAAGAGCTGTTAGGTGTTATGATTTGTTGACAGACAGATGAATGTAATATTTGACAAAGAGGAGCTTTGTTCATTTGTTTGTGACTTCTCCCTCAGAAGCTCTTCATCATTTTGACTGATATTCACTGACTTTGCTGTTGATGTTTGGTCTTGATTCATGAGAAGCAGCCACTCTGGACTCGGACCAGGAGGAAGGACGTGCAGGCAGCAGTAGTTGACCCAGATGTGACAGCTGTGATGGATGGATGTGGACCAGCCACTGCAACAACATGTCTATTTCAGTCGCCCATTGTTTGGCACTCAGTCATCATTGTGTATATAGCAAGTCCACAGCCAGTCTCCCCTGTGTGCTGCCCGTTTGCTCACAAAAGAAAAAGAATTCATAGAATAAAAAGGGGAGCATGTGTTTCCTCTCTGCCAGCACGTGTTCTTCCACTGAGTAAAACTGCACTTTCCTCTCTCTCATATTCTATAACACACAAGTTCAGTCGCTGCAGACGCAGAATGGGAAATGTTTGGGTGGCATGGCAACACATTTCCAAAATGGAATAAGCGCTTGGCAGCATATGTGTTGTCTGCGGTCTGATGGCACTCCTTTTCCCCGTAACAGGAGAGGGCTGGCAGCATCGCTCCTTTGAGAAACACTCAATTTGAACGAGTTGCTGTAAATGCCGCAGAGCAAATCAACACCTAACAATGTTGCCATCTGCTCCCCATAAATTGAGCAAGATTTACAAGCAGCTACAGCGCAGATTCTGGGTTTTCCAGAGTTTATCTCCACAGGTCAACAACGTGAAGCGTTCAGGTGGCGCCCATCAGCTGCACATCACTCTCTGCTTCCTTTAGGTGACAGCTGCAAGGAAAAGACTGTTCTCTCTGTAGAGACATTTTGCATCATAAGCAGAATGACGCTGGTGGAAAATATCGTCCAAATAACAATCTCCGTAAGCAAATGCTTTTAAGTGTTTACGGCTGATGCTGCTCTGTTGGCTGCTGGAGGAGAAACAGATGACTCATACGTATCTTCATTCATGCCATTACTCAAACATATTAACTTTAACTGTCTGTTGATTTTGGATTGTTTTTCATACTGAAACTCCTTGTGAGATTTCAACTCAGGATTTCACGTCTGATTCCTGCAAGAACAACTCAAATTTCACAATAAGATTGCTGCACTTGTATGCAACAGATCCAAACTTGAGAACCAAAATACATAAATTTAACAGTTTTGCTTTACTGCAGGCAAAACAAATGGTGAGTTTTAACCAGAAGAAAACCTGTGCAATTGGAATTGTATGTCACATATACCTTTGACGGGCGACTGGCATATGACAAAACGAGTTTTTACAGTGTGTTATGAAGATGTAGAGATGCAGAGGTGGAGGGGAGGGTGCAGCACTCATGGGAGCCATGGAGACAAAGTGTTGGGTTGCACTCTGTCACCTTTGCATGGCGCATTAGTCAATCAGTGACATGTGACACTGCTGGCCACCTGTCCAACGATAGGTGTCTGCTAACACACACACACACACACACACACACACACACACACACACACACACACACACACACACACACACACACTTCCATGTACACATGTAGACTCAGATAAATGCAGCTGTTGTGGACAGAACGATCGATCAATCAACCTAAAGCACCAAATGTACCTTCAGCAGTGGAGAGGTTCTTAGAAAAAAAGAAAAAAAAAAGCAATGACTTCTTCAGAGCAACTTGGTTTTTTTTTTCTTCTTTTGTTTGTTTTATAGCTTCTTATTAATATTTGTTTTATTTTTTTTTTCTTTTGCTCTATCTTTACACAACACATCTAACATACTGTTTATTTACATGCATACAAACATGACTGATTGATTGCTTTATATTCGTGTCATGCACACAAAGTGTCCAACCCTTATGGGTTTATAAGACACTGAAATTAGAGTTGCATGGCATGTACTACAATAATCTGTGATCTGTTGTCTCTGATACTTTTTAAAACGTTCATACTAACTTCCTGATAGGGATGTTTAGATCAAGTTACACCAGGAAAAGGACATAGCAAATCAATAAAAATATCAGTAGTCTTGATAACTTGTTGAGGGAAGAAGAGGAGGAGGAGGAACAAAGATGAACAAAGTTGGTCTCAGTCAGTTTTGTTTTCTGTCTGTCAAGTTTGAAAGGAGCATGCTTTGGGTTTTGTTTTGTTTTTTTACAGTGACTTTACAAGGTAGTTGAACTGGAGACAGGACAGGCAGGGGCTAACTGATTAGCATGCTAACTCCAGTAAATGTAGGCTAAATGTCTCTGCAAAACAGGAGATTCTGTTGATAACGTTACTTTACTTTCTGAACATGTAAAAACTTAAATTCTGGCAAAATCTGACAGCCTGCCCTTTAAAAAGAAACTTCTAAATCAATTTATTACCACCAAATTTTTTGCCACTGTTTGACATTAAGCACTTTATTTTCTCTGAAAAAACCTTTCCTGCTTTTTTCTTCATTTAGAAGTTTAACCAGAGAAGACGACGTTCTAAATGTATCAGTAGCTCTGGTTCAGAAGAAAACACTCCACTGAAGCTGAGATGCTGTCACACTTTTTGTAAACACCAGATTATGGCTGAACGGCGAAAGCATGATGTCATTCTCTTGGTCTCTTCTGAAGTTCTCAAAGAACAGAGCAGGTGATTTTTGCTGACTGCGTAAAAGTGCAGCTTTCTTTGAAAACGCAGCCAATGTTTTCTCACATGTAATCGAGGCGGCGCAGTCCAGGGTGCTGTAAATTTGTGTAACGTGGCCTTTCCTGTCTCCCTCTCTCCAGTGTCTGCGTTTGCCAGCCACAACTACAATGCTCCCTATTTATAGCACTTTTACCTCAGATATTAACTCTCCCTCGCCTAGCCTGCTGCTTCCTGCCAGAGAGGAAGCCTGTGTATGTTTGTGTGTGTGGTTTACTGACCTTTGGGCGCAGCGAGCAACCAGAATACTGTTGACAGCAACGGGATTTTGTGTTTCCAGCCTTTTGTTTTGAGTTAAAAGAGAGGTGCGAACAGATGTCTGAGCCTTTCGCAAGTTTATGCCCTGTTTTTGTTTTCCATCCTCTTAATTTGAGTCCTCTGATACAAATTCTCAACCATTTGTTATATAAAAGAAGAAAAGTGAGAGCAATAATACTTTTCTGGGCCAGGTTTTCCAGCCTAGCATGCTCACTATCTATGTCAGTGTGCGTGTTGTACATGTCTGAGTGCGTGTAAGACAACACCTCGGGGTTAAGATGTCGGACTTTACCTTCCTTCAGGGCCATGATCGAAGGAAAAGCTGCGACTGGCTGGAACATCCTGTTTTGGACGTAAACACTGTTATGCAGGCCGGGCTTTCCTCCCCCTGATGGAAAAACAATCTGCCCTATCACTTTATTTCAGCACTCAGCCTCCCTGGTGTCCACTAATAATGACGACACAGCCCTTTAATGTAGACCCCTGGAGTTGAAAGGCTTATAGAAGGTGGCAGGTGCTTTCAGTTTGTTGCAGTGACTTGGACAGACATAAGAGAGACCTGATAGGAAATCCCAGGGAGGAGCAAACTCGCCTGGCTGACATGTCTGTCTGTCTGTCTGTCTGTCTGTCTAGCTCGCAGGGCCCGGGACATTTTCTCCTGACATCACCTCCTCTGGTCACTGCTGGGTTACCGGTCTATTACTGGAGATATTCCATGTCTAGACTTCCTGCCATTTTGTTAGAGGCTGGCGGCAACATAAGAGCATTTCACAGATGTAAATGTTCACCTAATGTGCTGTATTCATTAAAGGAGAACTTTGTTTTTTTGCACATCAAGCTTTATAATAAGGATATTTTACGATCACATACGATGTTGTGACAAAAGGTGCAGTCAGCTTCGTGGCGTCCTCTCATGTAACGACACTAAAACACGAAGTTGACTGCACCGTTTGTTGACTGCTATCTGCTCATCTTTTAAAACAACCTTTGTTGATGGATTGTCGTAAATATATGATATCATATGATATATATATGATTGTAAATATTCTTATTATAAGGTTTAATGTGCAAAATAAAACAAACTCTTCTGTTAAAGAGCTGTCAACAGCGGCTGCTACTGTGAAAAGAAAATAGCGAATGAATTTGCTCCATAAATGAAATGGCATTGAAAGGCACCTCGATACACTCAAAACAATACATTTAAATGAGTAAGCTGCACTAAAATGGTTCTGAAATGTGATACAGGAAGTGAGAACAGGGGAACGAAAACAACTTCTGAAGAGTAGCTGGAAACTTTGCAGCGTATTCAGATCTTTGATGTGTCACAGCAGCCCTGCAGCACTGATTAATGAGCTGAAATTAAACCAGACATATGAGTGCAGATTGTGAATTTATTTCATGTCCGTTCTGTCAGAAGACAGGCCTTGTATTTTTGCTCCTTCACAAACAGCTCATAAAAAACATTATGTAGAAAAATATACACTGATATTAGAACCAAAAGCTTGAGATTCAGTGTTGAATTCAAATAACGCAATTTGCATATGAAGAAACTACAAAAAGGTCAGAAAAGGTGGCTTCGACTTAGGCTAGTATTCTTAAAGAGAACAGGGCGAGCAAGCATCCGAAAGAAGGCACTGACATTTTCCGAACTCCTCATAAAGCTTATTGAGCGTACATTCAGAAAAAACAGATTTGTGCACAAAAGATGAAGAGGAAGGTCACAGGTAAGTCTGTGAGGACACTTCTTCCTCTTGTTTACCCCCTCCCTGTTTCATCCAATCCATCCCCCACTCTGAAAGAACAAAACAAAAGCAACAAAAAACACTTGTGCTAAATACAGGAGAGCCCAGCTACTGCTACAGTACTAGAAATCTATGGTTAGCTGACTTTGGAAAGGTCATCAGGTTGAACAGACTGTGGGGGCTTTTAAGACAAACCCTCACTTTCCTACTCCTGAGTTAAGCCGAATCCCCCCCAAAAAACAACTACGTCACTGTTTTTGACTCAAACAGTGAAGAAGGTTCAAGGCAAATGTGTCATTAAGAAGCCAGCCGTTAACAACGTACTTAATCCTTTATCGCCCATCTCATTCATCACCTTTCCCTTTCAAAGGTGACAGAAACCTCCTCCACTCTTTCTCACAGCCCTTCTCAATCATCTCTCGATATATCATCAGTGTCCAATAACTTTCCACAAGAGTCCAGACACGGATCTTTAAAAATTAAATCTTCAGTTTCTCTCAATCTGGTCAAGATCCAGCTCGCCCCCCAGCTGGAAAATGTCCCTCTGTGTCCCGCAATCAACCTTCCAGAGGGCGCGTTCACCACCCACGATGCCTGCAGGAGAGCCGGACCGCGAGTCCACACTGCAAGCTGAGTCGCTATCCAGCTCCTCGTAGGACGAATCCTCTTCCTCGTCTCCCATCACGTCATGCCGTGACTCCAGGCCCAGCTCAGGCACGGCGGTGAAGTCTGAATCTAGTTGGCAGGAGGTCTCAGAGGTGGGAGGAGGCAGGCTTGACTGGCAGCCATCAGAGGCGGAGAACCCGGGGCAGCTAAAGCTCTGGAAAGTCTGAAGTTTCTGTGCAGAGGAGACAAGGAGGAAAAACAGATGAAAATAGATCGAAATTCATGTTTTCATTTTGGCTAATGAGACTATAAAAGTAGAAGTTTGTCAGGGGAATTCAAGCGCAGGGTTTCCCAGAATGTCAGTTTAGGATTAGGTTTCAGTTTGGTCAGACCAAAGCTGGCCTTCCCTTTCAAAGACGGCACGTGAACACGTAAACACGAGTACACACACAAGCCATCAAAGAATGTACACAAATTCTAGACCTTCTGGGTTGTTTGAGAAAAACACCGAGTCTGTTGCACACCACAAAAAGATATCTGGTTTCAAACTGCCCCAGGCCTATTCATCGCTGTGCACAGTGAAACCCATATGCCATGACTGGGAACCAAACTTTTAAAGTGGAGAATGTTTCTTGTTTAATCCATTGTTATTCGCAGTTTTTATGATGTTTTATGGCTCTGTGGGGAGAATCCGTGCTGAGCAACTGCCTGTGTTTTTACTATTAACCCTTGACCTTAAAGAGATTTAATTCACTAAGACAGTGTCTCCCTGCTCAGTTTCATGCCCTCTCTCCTCCCTGAATTCCTCTCTGCAACAAAGAAAGGCGGCCGTGCAGCGAGCGCAGTGAAGGGGTTAATGATCTCTCGAGTGTCCCAGCAGCAGATGTTGGAGGCATGGAGGTGAATAGAGATGAGGTTTTCTCTATAGAGCCTCAGCTTACATGACAGACACCTCTAATGTTCCCCAGTGGGTTAGGACATTGCTTTTCCTGTTACAATGAGCTGGGAGTCTCCCTTTCTTAAATCTCACTCTGGTAGGTTCACTTATTTCAGTGCATGGTCCAAAAGAAAACTAGAAGCAAGGATTTTGTCCGTCTGAGTTAAAGGTTTGTTGGATTAACTTTACATGTAAGCTGCTCCAGCTCGGCATACTTCATCTGCGAATGCTTGAGGTGATCGTGTGAGGAGTGGGAGGCCTTTAGCTGTAGTTACCCCACTGGAGTGGAAAAGGGGATTTTTGAGTCCTCGCTCTCTCTGTTCAACCCCTGGTATTACCCCACTGCTAATTATCACAGCAGCCGAAAGGAAGAGAGAGGAGGGGGTGAGGCAGCTTCTCCACAATATGCTTTCGATAAAATCTGCCGAGGTTGACTGGGATCTGGGCGGGTGTGGCGGCAGGTTGGGGGAGCAGGGTTGGATTTACGCTGTGTACCCAGCTTTGCCTGTTTGTGTTTTTTTCTTTCACTTGAGAATACCCCCAACCAGATGGAATACATTCAACCCATATTAACTACTACCACTCACACATGTAGGCTCTCTAACCTCATGCTGCCATGTCTTACTACACCCACTAATATAACCAGAGTTAAACCGATCATTTACTGACTAAAGAACCGCCACATGAAGTTTTAATTCTTGAACGAGTGGGCTGGTTATTTACTTATATGCGTTTAAAAAGGGCTCACAATAATCATGACAAAAAGAATGGTTACATTAAATTAATAGAGGCCAAGATATCCAGACTTTCAGTATTTGGTATCAAAGGGTCTGATGATCTATTGAAAGCATCCATTTTCATCTCAAAGATATGCTTTTATTTTGAAATAGACAATGACAAGCAAAACAGATAATGGCAAGCAGTCAGGAAAAAGGAAATGTTTTGGATTTCAGAGGAAAGATGATTCAACAGACAAAACACGCCATGCAAACAATGCCGTTACAGGATAATATACTCAGAAAAACACATCAAACCAGGCTACACTAACCTGTTGCTCCCTGTATCAGGATATAAGCTGCTCTTGAAAACAATGTGCATGCAGGCTGAAATAAAGCCAAGCTGCTCTGTTGGGAGATGCAGTGACTGTGAAAACAAAACCAACGCTGAGAAAGAAAACGCATCAACAAAACACGTAATTTGCTTATTTATTAGTACAGGTAACAGTCAGCTAGCAGCTAGGCTAAATGATGCAATGCAAAATGGCATCTGCTTAAGCTAATATTGGCAAACAGCAAAAGACAGACGGTTGATTTGAGAACCTTGACAGTTCTCATTGGGTCAGATTTTATCCTTTAAATACATTTGATATACTTTCAGATTTCAGTTATTTACATTATTAATGTGTTGTTTTCTTTCTTGGACAAAAAATGATAGAAGAGCTTTTTCTGTTATTTAACATCTTAAATAGACTCTTGATATCGTCTCATATCACTCACAGGCCCCTGAACTGAACTGAGATCACGACATGGCAGACTTTGTTCTGATATAAGCATATATGTTACTGTTGCCCAAAAATCAACTTAGTGTTGTTTGTAAACAAACTTGTGATTTAAACCCCTAATTGTCTCAAGTATCGAGCACCAAAAAGAAACCTGGAAGCTCCTCTAGAGTTTCAGACAACATTAAATTGCTTTTTTCAGGGGCTGAGGATTTCTCCTCACAACGAGCCTTCATGTTTTCAGATGCAGTTAATTTATCCAGTGAGATTTGATGGTACAGGTCTGCCAGTTCTGTTTGTATCGACAACTGTGGGCAGATATACAGATACTGTCAACTGAGACTGTTTTGATCAAGAAAATTATATATCCTTTGACACGTTCATTCTAAATTCATGCTTCCTGGCCATAAATAGTATCAAAAATTGAGTAGAACAAAATAAAAACTTTATCAGGATTATAAGAAATTTTATTCCATTCGTGAGATACACTCGATCCCTCCGTACCAGTCTACCTTTCTCCTACCGATAATCCATAATCAAAACGACCAGAACTTTCACTTTAAAGATTTTATCTGCTGCATTTCTACCGACAGGCAGCTGCTGTGGGTGCAGTACAAGCACAAGCTGGGAGGTTTGGCAAATATCTTCCTGATGATTGGGGCAAACAATATAACACCCTGCAATGTGCTGAGGCAAATGGCCCTATGTGAACTTACACACTGACACTAATAAGCAGAGGTGTACACACACACATAAAAACAAAAACCATGCAGGTACCTAAACCATGCACTCTAGGTGGAGAATCAAAATATGAGTATATGTCTTTGGATTAGCGCTTTGCTGAAATTAGGTTACACAAACAGCAACCAGTGACACACTGCTCAGAGCAAGACGGGCAAACAGAGCTCTGACGGCAAACAAGTGTAAAACAAAAGCAAGGGCAGGGGTGCAAACACAGACAGGAGAACTTAACTCATTCCTGACAGCCAGATTACATACATACACGCCTCTACATTAATTATCTGTGTTGCTGCTGTCTGTGTGCGAATGCTTTGGTCTGCATATTTGTCTGGTATTCACTGTACCGCAGAGAGAATGCATGTCAGATATGAGCAAATACCTCCAGGTGAGGTGAAAAAAGATAAATATGTCAAGGTGGAGCAAAGGTTGAACAAGCTGAGGTAATACGTGTGACTTCACGGTGGCATTGGGTGATGCTTCAGCCGAGTACCTTTGGGACAAGTCACAACGTGTTGTTACACACACACGGCGAGCACCACACCTCTAGACGCCCACCTAGGTGTTCCTGCAAGTCTACAGGGCTTAACACTCAACTATGATCACCACGTCTGCCATCCCAGGAATGGAGAAAGATGAAGAGAGGAGGGAAGAGCAGAGTAGCTCCAACTTGGGGTAGCAAGAAGATATTAATAGAGAGGAGTTTGACTGCCAGCCTCCCCGCAGAAATAATACCCCCTGTCTTCACCCTGCCATCTCTCCTGAATGCAGAGGCACATTCAAGCATTCGCTCAACACGCCCCCTTTTACCACCTCTACTGCTGACACGGCTACGCCAAAGATAGCCGCTCATTTTTCTTCCAAATGTACAAGGACGCAACTGAAGTTGTCAACTGCACTGCAAAGATGACAGAGACATAAAACCATCCTGATGAAAGTGAGTGTGTCAGCCTCACACAGGCCATTTCCTCAAAAGCAAAGTGTGAGCTGTGTCAACAATTGTTCAGCAAGTGACCTAGAATTAAGAGATAATATTCCCCATCTGATGACCGAGGAGTAAAACAATGGAGGGCCGAGGTGCAAGGGCAGCCGCGGGTAAAAATGAGTCAGTGGACAGAGGAGTGAGATGATATACGAGGCTGACAGGGAGGATATTCAAGGAATTTTGAGGGTGGTCGCACGGAAGTCCCTAGGGTTGTCAAGTTATAGCCGATTAGCATGACATGCATCCAATGAATTCACACCCGCCTTCACTGACGTGGTTGAGGAATCTAGAGGCTGAATTACACCATGTTCCACTGACAAAACACACAAGGGACCTGTTACAGATTGACCCCGACGGTCCTCAAACCCTGAACCTCCAGCAGACTGTACCGAAGACAAGATGCTTTTACAGGTGTCACAAATTTGCACAGATTAACTTTGTTGTTCTTCACCTGGATTTAAGACTGTTTACTCATCCACACACACCTATAAAACAGAGAAAGTATGGTGGTAAGTGTGTGGAAGTGTGAAAAGAAGAAATAACTCTTAATTTACACCCTAGGGCAGAACGGAGTGGGAAGCCTTTTCAGCCTGAGTGCTTTGATGAAGACTCAGCCACTTCTTAAGACTTTAACAGGAGAAAGTGTGTGTGAACGTGTGTAGTCAGGAAAAAAGGGAAAAAGAGCATCACTAAAATCACACACGCGGTGAGAAGTCAGTTCACATACCAGGTCTGCATGAAAACAGGTAAAGAAAAACACTCAAATACCAAACATGATTTGTGATTCTGACAGGTACAAGTCCTGTCCAGAAATAAGGCAAGAACAAAATTCCCTTCAGAGGCATGAAAATCTCATCTGTTCCCAACCTCAACGGTGTTTCACACGTTCTGTCTTTAATATGACAGACGTAGGTTGTAACCAGCCCCGCGTTTCTGCATCATCACTTCCTTTTCCAGACAGTTTGCCAGCTGCTAGCATTTCTTCGGCCCTCACACAGAGAAACTGTCTCGTTAACCTATGAAACCCAAGAGAATCTTCAGTGTTTGCCTCTGGAAGTGAAGGGTTATTTTATTTAGCTTGACATAGTACAACCGTGCTCCTTTAGACTCCTTAACACACTAGATGCAGCCTTTGACTTGACAAAAAGACATCATGTTAGACTGAGTGGTGTAGTAATAGCATAAATGTGTGCTAAATGATACTGTATGTGCTGTGCTTAATTTCCTCACTGCAGGCATGCAAGAGAATGCTAAAGTAAACACAGCAGCTGTAGATCTGAAATGACCCATCTAACCTGTACAGCCTGACGTCTTTCAACACTGCTGAGGTCATGCAATCATGCAAGTCAGTTCAAAACCCAAAAAAGAAGTGGAAACGACGGCTCTGTCTGTTCCCCTCTGAGAACAGATACCATGTCTGCAAACATCTGCAGAGGTCTGTTCCTGCATTCAAGCCCTGCTGCAGCCAGAGGTAACACAAAACTGACTCCATGTGTGTGTTTGTGTATATGTGCATATACATGTGATCATGTGCTTGATTTTTCCTCTCTTAGCTGCTGGCATGACTAGAGGAAACATGCTTGCTAGGCTCCATTACTAAAGCCTTGTTTATCCAACCCTGGCTAGGTCCTGAGGGTGACTGGCTGGGAACACAGCTCTTTGGGAAAAGGAAGGGAGGGTGGAGGGATAAATGGCTGATACTTCTAATAAGAGAAGGGGAAAAGAACAATATTTACGTGACAGGAGGCATGATGAGGGAAAATGAACTGAGTTAGTTTTGTGTCACTGCACCATGTTTGAATACAGGTAGGCTTTAGTGTCAGTGGTAGCTCTCGGCTCTATAGCTTTTGTTTAGAGTTTCAAGAGCATTCACATGAACAATGAAGCAGGACATGATGTGAAGAATCAAATCAAGATCTTTCTGGCCCTTGCAAAAACATCAGAGCTCTGCCAAGCATCAAAACAGTACATGTCATTAAAATACTTCTACAGTTCTATTTTGGATTTGGGTTTGACCAGGGGTCATTCATACACTCCGGCTGTTCCACTGCTTCCTCCATCATTACAAAAAAACTCCTAACAAACCCTTGTCATGGGGAGAGCAGTTCAGAGTTCTGTGCATCCAAATATCCCCACCATTAATCACCTTTCATGCTACAACTGTGCGATGAAAGGCAAACGAGAAAAAAATGTGATGAAGCAGTGCAGGGATGGATGATGGAAGATGGAAGTACATGGTAGAAGCTGCAGAAAGGAGGGAAATGGTGAAGTTGTCCAAACTTTGGATGAGCTATTTACCCGACAGAGCAAATGTATTGATAAACCCGGAGGCGGGCTTGCTAGAGCTTGGCACTGGGCAGTGTGACTGAACATAAGGAATGTTTCTTCAGTAAGCGGCACTCCCTGAGCTGTAAGGGGGGAAGCCCGACATCGCTTAGCCCTGAAGCCTCGTGCCAACAACCCAGAAAACTGATTTGAGCCTGATTTAATCTAGTCCCTGATCAGACTCAGAGGCAGGCAGGCCTAGTTATGTTTAAGGATCTCTCTAACCTCACACTGCTTCAAGAACAAAAAGTTTTTTGTCTGCATGTTAAGTGCATTTGGAGCAGGGTTTGACAAAATGCAATAGAGAGCATTTTTCAGCATTAACGCAAGATTAAAGATAAGCTAATGATGATTTATGTTTAATCAGTAAATGGCAGAGCTGCTCTGTGAGATGAGTCAAATTTTAATAGCATGCATTCAAAAGCAAATGAGTGTGTGTGTGTGTGTGTGTGTGTGTGTGTGTGTGTGTGTGTGAGTGTGTGTAGTGCATGTGTGCACTTAACATTTCCTGCTAACCTGAGTCATCTTTGCCAGGTCCAGGGAGGGCCGCTGCTCGTGGGCATCTTCTGGTCTCCTGCGCTTCATACCAATCTTTTTGTCGTTTAGCACACAGGGTTGAGACCTGCTGCGAGACAAACACCCTGTGCCCCCTGCTCTCTGGCTGGCTCGTCTCCCCAATTCTGGGGTAGAGTCTGGAGAGCTTGCCTCCGATGCCTCTTCCCTGTGGAGCTCTGGGAGGCTGATCTGCTCGAGGGAGAGAGGCCTGAGGAAGTGATGATGGCGGGAGTGGTACTGATGTGAGGAGGGAGAGGTAGGGGACACTGGAGAGGCAGTGAATTTCGGGTGGAGAGGCAGTCGCTGGTTGAAGAATGGCAGGTCCGTGGCTCCATCTGAGGAGATGCTGGAGCGCGAGGGCAAGCTGAAACTGGAGCTGCGCTGCATGGCGGGAAAGTGACTGCTGGAGAAACCTCCTCCTGCTCGGACACTTCCTCCACTGTGGCACCTTCGTTTCTCCACCGCTGTCCACACACGAGAGCCGTGGGGCCTCCACGATGAGCGGAACCCACTGAATTCATCGGAGAACGACAGGGAGCGACACTGACGTTTGCTTGGAGGTGCGGTGGGAGCTTGGCTGGCGGCTGTAGTGGTGTAGTGTGCAGTGGTGGATGCGGTGCTGCAGTGGGAGCCAGCCATGCTGCCATCGCTGAGGCTGAGATCTCTGATCAGACTGGTGATTGCTGTGGCGTTGCCTGGCTCCTTGGCCCAGTGCCAGCTCCCCGGCTCTGGCATCACATCCCACAGACTCTCCAGACTGGCACCAGACTGGCAGGGTGCTTTCTGCTGGATGGCACAGCTTTGCCTCAGGTCCAGCCACCTATCTGCCTCTGCAAAGTTCAAAACACACAAACTCACTGTCATTGACCTCGACTGCAGCTGTTTTTATGGCTCGCTCTATCTGTGCGATAAGCACTAATGCACAATACTCACATTATGTTAATTACAGCATGATTAATGCTAGCTTAGAGCAAAGCAGTAATATCTGAGAAGAACATTCTTTTCTTAACCACACAGACGATGCATACACAAACAGAGAAAGGCTTCAGGCGAGAGGGATCAGTTGCTGTGAGGACAAGCTGTTAAGACGAAACTAGAATTACTGCCTCACAGTTGTAAGCCTACACCTATTATCTGAATTGCAGTATACATCCATGTCTGGCCATACTTATACAATGTGTATGTAGTAAAGACCTTGAAGGAGTTTAGTAACGGTATTAAGTGTTTTTTTCACCTTTAGGATGCAGGATTTGAGTGAATACTTTCCAGTGGGAAAAAAAAAATGCTGCTTTCACTGAGGGACTATTTTGAAAGAGGAGTACAGAGAACTGATACAGAGCTTCATCACATGGTGCAACGACAATCACCTGAAGCTCAATATCAGCCAGAAAAATGAGCGTGTGGTCGATTGTAACACTTTGATATTTTGAGATCCTCCAGTTTACAGAGTTTTCAGACTAGTGGAGCGGAGGTCATATGGTTCGACTGATTAGTAAAAGTCTTTTCTGTATGTGCGACATCTATTGCATATCTGTCTGTACTGAAAGAGGGATCTCTCCTCTCTTGCTCTTCTGACGTTCCTCTCATTTTGCCCTTTAAAGGGATTAGATTCTCATCCGAGTTGAGTGTCTACGGATGTGAAACTCCCCCTAAGCGTTCCAGAGATATCGCTTTCCCTCAATCAATAAGAAGGTAGTGACTTCACAGTGACCTTTAACCACCAAATCCTATTAGTTAATTTTCAAGTCCAATTGGACATTTGTGCCCAATTCACAAAATTTTCCTCCAGGCATTCCTGAAATATCCCGAGAATGGGACAGAGGGAAACACAAGCCTCTGGCCACAGCCATCCCCAACATTACGGCATAAAGAGGCAGATTATTGTCTGGTAACTGCAGCAGGGAAGAAACTGAGGGGCTTAACACCACTAAGCACGAAAATCAATAATTCATCAGCTTTGGTGCATTTAAAACAACAACATTAATTTGTCATCAGTCATTTGTCTTAAGATGAATTACAGGATTAAGCCTGGAGGAAATAACACTGCAGCTGCACAGTTCAAACGAGTGCTGCTCGTGTGTGACGGTGCAAAACAGACGCAAAACTGTCAACAAGGGTTTTTTTCTGCCAGCACAGTGTCATTTTAAAATTGAAACAACATATTTTTAGAAATCAACGTCCTGTTTGTCTGAAGTCTGTTGTTTTTTATGAAGACTTCAGTAGTGCTCAATGTAAGAGGTGACAAAAGTACACACATTCTTTACTAAAGTACAAGTACAGATACTTGTGTAAAAAAAAGACTGTGGTAAAAGTACAAGTACTGACTCAACTTCTTAACTCGAGTCAACGTAATAAAATACAGGTTGTGAAATGAACTTCAAGTATCAATGTAAAAAGTTTCCCTCTGAAGGACATTTGTGTGCAAAGCTAACTGAAGCTCACGTCACATTAATATAATGCAAAGACTATTAAACTTAAAGGTAGAATCAGTAGCATTTCTCCGAGCTGTTCCTGAACGCACCAGAAAATGAACTGATTGTTGAGTCTCATTCCCAGAATGTCATATGAGACATTCACGGTTGTCAAAAAAGACAAAAGCATTCAAACCAAAGTTATGAGTCTGTTTGGAAAATGGAACGAGGAGAAAGTTCAGATATTTGGGTTCAAATGTCAATAAATACAGATACCTAAAGAATCTACTGACGGACAGTAACAAAGTATTTGTACTTCGTTACTTCTCACTTCTGGGTTTAGTAGCTGAATGAACTCATTTTGTGTCTATGTCTGATTATTTTTCACAAAAACGTGCAGAGAAACCTCAGATGGAAGTTGTCATGTTCTGTGGTAGAAACGTTCGTCTCCAATGAATCTGACTGTCTCTTAGTTAAAGAAAAGTCAGTCCAACTTATGATACAGACACGGCTTTCAGGTATACCGCGGACAAATGAGTAACATTTACATTCCTGACTCTTAAAAACACAGACCTCAGAAGTATGCTGAATCCAACAGCATGGACTGAATGCTGCGATAACAATCAGTCAGTGAAACAGTTGGCAAGTCACTCCCAGCAGTCGTTCAATTAGCAGGATGTGCTTCAGAAAGCAGTAAGACTTCACAGTCTCACCATCAGCACAATAGGTCCATTAGATAGTTCCAGGAGATCATACACCTACAGTGAAGTGTTACAGTGGGTTGAACAACACAACCATGTTGCTCAGTTGTAAAACTATTGAAGCTTTTGGGAAAAAGCGCCGTCTTTCTGATCCAAATGCTGTCCTTTTAGACGCTTGTCTCTCATTCTGGCATGCTCTCTCCCCGCTTGGTGGACGGAAATCATTGTTTTGGGCGGACAAACAATGTGTGGGGGCTACAGTGACGACCTGATAGGAATGTTAGGAAAACAACTTGACAAAGGGAGAAAGGGATGAACTTCAAAAGGCCAACCCTTTGAAAGCACGAGACAGAGTGCTGGTTGAACCAACAAGACATGCCAGACAATGTTAATGTCAACATTAACGTTGGAAACGGTGCTGCGCGCTCCTCCCTGCGACATCACCATGTCACCCCCCACAAAAAAGAGGAGAGTGAGCGATAGCAGGGGCTTGCATTAACAGCAGAATGTCTTTTAACACAGGGGGTAATTACTGCAACACTAACAGAGCCAAGGGGAAATAGTTGACACTGGCAACAGCATATTTAATTACAGTTCACTCCCATGAGATCGGTGTGCAACGTTGTGTGGAGGCAGGTGCGCCCTGATCATGAGAGAGGGATGAGTGACACACAGAGAAAGGCAGAAGTGAGAGACAGACGGGATAAACAATGTAAAGTTTATCGTGGGGGTCACTGACCTCGAGGGTTTAACATATCAAGGGATTACAGGAGCGATACATTACGCTGTCAAATCTGTTAAATTAAGTTATGGCGAAAGAGTCGGTGAAAGACCTCACACACTGATACTGCACAGACCTCGAGGAAATGCATTTTATGGCATTAAAAAGAGAAAGCAAAGACTGAATGACCAACAGAAAGACATAAACAAAGAGAGAGAGAGAGGAGATAACTTACCCACAGTCCCACAGGAGAAGAGGGTGGTCCCTCTGCTCATGGTGTGGAGGTCACGCTGTGGAGGACGACAGGACGAACAGTCAGGAAGTTAAAAAATAAAAGATGTCTGCATTCAAACTACAATCAAATGAGAAGATCAATATCAATTTCATTTCTGTGTGTTTAGTACTTAACCAGTGGAGAAAAGTAATTGAGTAGAGTATATTTACTTTAGTACAACTCTAAAGAATGTGTACTTTAGTGGAGTATTTCCATTTCATGCTACTTAATAAATCCTCTTCACTATCTGAAAGGGAAATGTTTTCTTTTCACTTTACTGTACATCATTTATTTGACAACTATGATTACTAGTTACTATGCAGATATATATATGGAAAATATGGTGCATTGTTGTAGAGATTAACCCAAATTATAATCCACTGATAACTTCTAATTATTTTAAGCTTGTTGTATTTTACAAGACTCAAATCACACAGTTTGCTTAAAATGTACTTAAACTTTTAAAATGATGCTGCATGACAATTTTACCGTCTCACCACACTGACAAACTTCACATACGTCTGTTTTAGTTTTTTACAAGCAACCAAGCTTTGGGGAGTATGAAACAGTTTCGTCCACCCACGCCTATCTTTCTAGACACCTACTCTCTCACTGCTCACTTCTGACAACAGGGTGGTGGCTGACTGCACAGAGGACAAAAGGAAAAAGCCATGATGCATTACTGTGACTCACCTCAAGCTTATTACTACAACAAAACATGTGTTCAAGAATCCTGCCATGGAAGCCAAAACAAAGGTTATTATGCAGCAGAAGTCAATTAAACCCAACTGTTTGCACACGCAGTACCTCAGGATGCTGACATGACTGTCTGATGAGAGACGATGTTATAGAGCCTAATTAGCTGGGCCGGCCTAACGAACAGCTACACTGTGCAAAAAGTCTTCATACTGATCTGGCATCTCGTATCTGTGCAAAAGAATTATTCTGATACGCCACCGCTTATGAGGTTAAAGAGTTAAAAGATTTTATACAGACAGCAGTGAGATTTACAGACTGATTACAAATTTAACATAACTCATCTACTTGATGTGCTTTCTAAATAGAGCAGTGAGGTTATAAAATGGAAATACCCCTTATTGTATTTTTAAACGTTCTCTGTACTCAACTGAGACTAAAGTGTAGGTCAGAAAGAAATCCTTGTTCAAAATGTCAACTGTCTGCAGGACTAGTTAGCAAAATGCTAATCCAATCCATGCATCCAATTTCTCCCAAACAGTCTCATTTATATGTTAACATACCTTATTTACTAAACTGCCATCAATACTGGACTTCTGGGGTGCTAACATTACAGTGATGCTAGCTGTTAGCTACTAATAGCGTAAATGTTAGCTAACTCCCTCCTAAAATGGAGTAGCTTACTTTAACTTCTGTTTTACAAATGGGGATTATAAAACAAACAGACTGTAAAAATGTTAAAGAGCTGTCAAATTGAGCATTTTATTGTATTTCTCTTTGGACTGACCGACGCTAGGCTAACATTTCCCTGCTTTAAATCTTTGTGTTCAGCTAAGCTGAACTCGCTGGACCTGTAAGCACTGAATGCACCAAGGTGAAACTGATAATGGATGTTCTCATGTGGCTGTGATGAAGACAGGCAATAAAATGATATGATGAACAGTTTGTGGTGAAGAATGCCTGCACACATTGTGCAAGTAAGTGTAAGTGACTACTGGTCGTGCACTTGTGTAATATAATCACTGACCTATTCTTTCTGCTGTCTAACATGTGAAACACTTTGCAGATTCTTAACTGCAACAACAGTTAGCAACTCGTTTGCATTGTGTGAAACTCAAAAGGCTCCTCTCACCAGCCGTCTCTCGATGTTCTTGGACCTTACATCATTGACACCCTTCTTCTTTTCCAGTGTTTTCAAGAAAATGATCACCATTGTAACATGCAGCTCTGCTCCAGTCTGTTCTGATGCAAAAGGAGGCCACAGGCAGCCATCTTAGATGAGGGTGGAGGGCAGACAGTGCATTTTGGCAAAACAGAGAATCAGTTGGTGACCTCCCATCTGCAGAGCAGCCCCTCATGTGCTGATAAAGGTGGAGGTGACGGAGGTAGGAGGCTGTATCTCACACTGGAGCCAATCCCTGTGTTGACAGAAAGAGATGAGGAAAAGAAAAATGTAAAGACTCATCCTCAGGGGTCCCTCGGGAGGTTTGCATCCAGAACACAGTGTGATCTCATCACAACAGAACAATACAAAGATATTAAAATCTTTCCACACTGGGCCCACGTCTGGCAGGGTGACCCGTAGCCGCCCCCCACCACCACCAAAAAAAAAAATAAATAAATAAAAAATTACAGGCAATTAGAGTTCCACCAGCAAGAAAATATGAGTATATACTTTGTCATTTTAATTTAATACCTTTAAAGGATTTTCATTAATCTACTGAAGACAACAGTCCAATGCAAGACTCATGGAAATCCCTAAATATGTATCATCCAACGCTGCCCCGACATGCAAGGAAACCTGCAAACCGCAGGTACTGTGCTGTTTCTTTGTGCTGGAATTACATCTAATAAGACCAGACCGATCTAAACATAAATACTTTAATCCACCTCATTTATAGTGACTCTGCACTGAAAGATGTGTTGTGCTTATTGTTATTTCACTTGGTTGTTTCAGCTTCATTCACAGGTGATAGGATCTTTAAAGACAAAAAAAGGAGAACTATTAACAAGATAAATGAACTCTTTTGTGGGGGAAAAACATATATATATATATATATATATATATATGTGTGTACATATACATATATATATATATATATACACACACACACATATACACATATA
>JAPQLA010000003.1:17004146-17018510 GCA_029822935.1 Naso vlamingii | reverse complement strand
TATATATATACACCTCAGACACAAATTATTATTCCTAGCAATGAAAAAAGTGTCACATAACTTCAAACCAGGGCTGCACGATTTTGAAAAAATACCATATTGGGATTACTTGGACTGATTGTGATTACAATATGCTTTGAGATGTCAGAGGGAATGATCATTTTTACATCATTATTCTCATTTTCATTAAAAAAGACATTGAAGTGATTATGGTGTGATATTTGCAGGGATCGGCATTAAACAAAGATGTTCCCTTTAGTAGTGACCGCACTAACCGAGACCAAGACTCGACTGAGACTCGAGTGTGCCGAGACTGAGTGAAGACCAATACCTTAAAGAAATGTTTGCTCTGATTTCAAGGTGGCGACAACAGTTTGATGTTTTCCAAGCAGTCTCAGTAAGCAGGTTCTGTTTTGCAGAACCTGCACTCCGCCGAGTGTTTTCTCTTGTATGTTGTTTTGCTTAAGAATTTTCTGTGATTAAGGTAGCTAAAACTTAGACGAATCAAAAAAATTAAACTACAAATGACAAAAGTTACTGGCTGCATTTTTAGAAGAAAGTTTTACATCCAATCACAGTCAATACGTTAACAAATAAATCTACTGTGGTTTCGACTAGTCTTGATTAAAAATCCAGAGTCTGCTACATGCGAGACCGAGACAAGACCGAGACAAAATGTGTTTGATTCCAAGACGAGACCCTCAAAAGGTGGTCCTGAGACCAAGAATAATCTGGAACAACACGATCCTTCAGTCATAGAAGTCGTAGAATTTAAAGTGTAGGACAACATTTAAATTAAAATGGCATTCTGACACACACACTTCTCCTGGAACAATTTTAAAATTGCAATAGGCCAAATTGCATTTTTGATTAAATTTTGATCAATTGTGCCCTTATATTTATATTATACACACACACACACACACACACACACACACACACACGTACACAATGCTTTAATGAACTGAAAAAAACAATAACACAAACAAAACCCAATACATATAGGCTTTTGTTTGTCGTAGCTATCCCATGGTTGGATCTAATTGCTGGCCTTTAAGCTTTGGTTCACAAACGAGGTCCACCCAAAAGATCTATTTTTACCAACAAAGATTAGATGTCAAGCATAATTTCACCTCTGATATAGTCAAGCAAAGCGAGTTCTGCTGACTTATGGTTTTCCATTCAGCATTTACCACACTGACACTTATAGAAACTAACCGCTCACTTCTCCATATAGCTACAAGCCTATAAAGAGCCTCTGCAAACAAAACATGCTGCCACACGCTAAATTGTTTCCTTATCTGTGTATAATGGAGCATTTGGCATGGCAGTATAATTGACGAAACATATGGGAATCTAAACATGCTGTAGAGGAAAGCAATGTTTAACTAATCCAGGAAAAAGACATCACTCACATCACATGAGCACAGTTGTGGCTACAATCATGAATAAAAAAGGATCATATATGGAGCTGCGGCTGCCTCATTGGCTGCCTGCTCCCGTACATGGTGAAGCACACACAGTAGCTGCTGCAGCAAGCACAAACTCTCAAAAACACTCAGAGGGAGTTAGTGTATATGTGAGGCAGATGGTCCATATGCTTGTTTAAATGACAAACATGCCTTGACATGTCTGCTCCACTCAGCCTTCCTGATACGACTTAATGCATGGGAAGGATCTCGGTGAAGGTTGGGTCGCTTCGGTTATGCTTTCTTTAACCACAGGATGGAAAAAAAGGAGGAAGAGCTGCACTGACCTTCAGCTTGAGCCTCTCTCCTTCATTAACCGACCACCAAAAACACTAGCTGGGTTTCCATCACCCTGTCTTTGTGCACATTTTGAAGTATTGCATTTGAAACGGGTCATGGACACGCCAAAGTTGGAAAAAACAAAATCCTCTAATTCACAAAGTTTTTACTCTTGCTTGAGGTGGTCGATACGAAAGAGTTAATGTGCAGATTAGGAGATGGAAACACATTTGCAGAATAAGTTGTGACGCAGCGAACATCGGCTGTTTACGCTGACGTCTTTCCAGTTTCCCCATGACACGCAGCAACATGGCTGCCTGCAACAACAGACGCGTGTGGACTGATGAGGAGACCAAAGATGGGAAGTAATTCCTCCAAACCTCTCTTTCTTGCCAAGTTATACATTGCTGAGCGACTACTTGTTTTGTTTCTAGTTTGTAACCTCTACTTCTTCTACGTGTTATTACAGCCATGTTATGGTACATTGTCTACACCGCCACCTTCTGACAAAACTAGCATAGTTTATCTGCTCCAACCACTTGATAAAAACACACCTAATTCACATTTCTTTTATTTCTTTTCTTTTTTTTTTGCGAACTTTCAAAATATTCGCTTCACATCAAGATGGAAACCAGGCAACTGACAGCATCCAATTAGAGAGAGCCAGCTCAGATTCCTTCAATCAACTGTTGGATAACGATGGAGCAACACGAGAGGCTAATGGACATTCAGGCAAACGATGTTATCCTGCCTGTGTAACATGGGGGTTTCATGGTAAGTAAGGGTTGTGGCACTTATATAACATGCATTAGAGAGAAGCAGGCAAATGTTCACTGGGCATTAAAGGACTTTTGTGGGACAGTACCATGTGTAGAGATAAAAGGGACACACAGTAAAAGAAAACATGGGCAGGTTGCTCATGCAGGGGTTTCATTAAGCAATTCTGAACCAGTCTAGTCAAGCCTTGTTGCTTCACTATGCCATGTCTCTCCCTTCCCTCTTCTCCAGCCCCATGACTACATGAAAACTATAAATGTTTCAAAAGGAGGCCTGCCCCAAACCAACTGCTAGCATATGACTCCCATTATCTCCATTTATCCCAGAGAGTCAGTGGAGCACAACTGGGCCTCCGCAGGCAAGAAGGTCTGTGCTGGTGGTGGGAGTCGGAGGAGGGAATGTTCTTCTTGATCAGTTTTGCAGATTACTTTACTGATTAGGCCTGACACTTGAGTAATGGGTGCGGCAGTGTAGCAGGGTTTGTATGTGTGTTAGTGTGGGAGAGGAGGAGCATGACAGTCATGTAAGGTTGTTACAGTGCACCATTCATCAGATGCGGTTAGGAAGTGTGATGCGCTTCGTCAGGGCTGAAACAGCACCTCGAGTTATGTATGTGTCTGAGCATGCATGCCTGCTGTATGTAGTGTGTGGTGACTGGCAAGTGGGGTCATGGGAGAGGGCAGCCGGAGTGTGAATTCAAACCTGGAGCCGTGCTTACTTAATGAAGCGGCTCCTCACAGAGGGCAAACCAGAGCTTAGTGGGAAGAGGACCGTAGATCAGATTTTCAGTGCTCACAGCGAGCTGAGGCTACATTTCAGCATTTTAAAAAGTTTTGTTTGACTTGCTGTCACACTAAAGAAAAACCAGGAAGAGATCAGTTCACACGACACAGCGCCTGCAGGTTTGACGGATTGCACTCGTCTACTAACCGTCTCCATTGTGTGGTGTGTTACCTGTATTAACAGTCTCATAAAACCCGCTGAATTCCCTTACGCTCATTTTGACATCCTTCACTCAGCATCATTCGATGCTGGTATCTTAAAATTGGACCAATCAGCAGTCAAAGAGGAGAGGCTTATATATGCTTTGCCCTCCCCACCCGATACTACTTAGTATTGTACACAAAATTTACAATCAAGGCATTGTAGAAGTCAAATGAGGCATGACTGCTCAACCTGATATGCTAGTTCTCCCTTCAGATCAGCCTAATCATGAGAAATTTGACATTTTCATGACAGCTTAGAGTGTTTTACCAGTCTGACAGACGGCAGCCCAGCATGTCGTGATCAGGATTAAGATGTGCTCCTGCAGGCAGTCATACACTTATTATACATCCTACTTATGAAGTAAACATCTCCTGAGCCTGGCTGGAAGAGACAAAGCAACGTTTCGCTTTCAGTGTCAAAATGGTGTCAAATCTGATGTCTGTAATTCTGCAGTTGTCATGCTGAATCAGAACTTAAATGAAAAAAGCTTCAATGACAAATGGAAACCTATGCAGTTTGGGCCTGTAAAATATTTTAGGGTCATAAAGCTAAATTTGACCCCCACTGTGGACTGAAATCTAACGGTAATTCTGGCCAGATTTGTGTCCGCTGCGCTGCAGACAGCAGCTCTTGGCTCACAATAGCCAGTGACTCAGGAGGGCACTAGAAAGGGCAGCTAAGATAATATGGCTCCTTGCCTGGGCTGTGATTTGTACAGGCAGATGAATAGAAGCCTATTTAGGGCCCCCTAAAGTTCTGTGAAGGGGTGTTTGGTGTCTATCACCAATTGGCTCTGGTTATTGCATAGTTGTCCGGAGCGCGTCTGGTGTCAAGACTTTGATCGGTGGCTGCAGCTGAAAGAAACCAACTCGTTTCATACTAATGAAAGACAACGACTAAATAAACAAAACACTGCATGGCTACAAGGGAAAACTTTGTGCATATCAGATCAACGGTTAAACATGAGCAATAAACTAAATTTTTCACAGTTTTACCCAAGCAGCTGGGTCTTACTAGAACACATTTCTTGGTGCAGGAAGCTGGATGTTGACATCTGTTGCATGCAGTCGATAAGGCCATGGGAAACAAGATGAAAACATCAAAAGCAAAAGTTTTGCATGCTGAGGTTTTTTTTGTAGTGTGGTCTGAATGAAAGTGGGAGCCATTCTTTTGTGAAAGTCTGCTATGTGGATTGTTAATTCAGGGTGAACACACAGCCACCCCTCTCGTATAATGAGGCCAAGGTCATAAAAATGGTCCTTGGGAGGTCAAGACATACCACTGAATGCTCTGGCCATCACCCCAGTACCCACTGGCATGGAAACACTGGACAAAAACAACACACATGACACCACTAGGTCTTCAGAAGTGCGTAAACAAAGAAGAGCTCGTTCAGTCAAACTTCATGCATGTCAGAAGTCGGGCTCTGGTTTCCTTTTGCAGATTCCCCAGAACATTTCTCTTACGACAGTTCATCAGCATCTGCATAAATACAACCACCACTTAAAGCCCCTATTTAAAGAGAAATTTAAAGAGATAATTTCCTTGATTTAGTCTGGAACAGGGGCAGTTACCTACAACAAAAGCTCAACAATCAAAATAAAAGCAGAAAGAGCAACTTCAAAGAATTTCTTTAAAATTGCCCTCATTCAGAGTCAACCTGAAAAACTTGGTAATACTGACATTCTTCTCAGTGTGTAGCTGGCATGAAGACACACGAGCACGCAGAAGAAAGCACACTTCTCTTTGCAATATGCGGGCTGTGCTTCCCTTGTGGTCACATGCCGCTGCTGAATTGGGTGTGGAACGCACTGACTTCATTACAGAATACATGAAGAGAGAGAAGCCCCAGTGATCCACAAAGCATTGTGACACAGAGTGTTCTTCAGACACAAGCCCTTATCGACGACTTCTGCTTTCAGAAAAGAACGCCATTAATGCAACATCACATCCCACTCGAACTTACATTAACATTCATATTACGTAAGCTCAACTTAAAGTGAGGCTGACTTTGCCAAAGATAGTCAATTATTAACACAAGATCCCCACTCCAGGCTTTGCCAGTGCTGTGAAACGGTATATAAGCTTCCCATCTCCTAAGTGGGCGGAGTCACGCCTCCCATGGAGATAGTCAGGAACCACCATCCCTCTGCCTCGTCTGAAAGTGTTATAACATGGTGTGAATGGATTAAAGCACATGGTTTTTGTGTCACATGATATTTGTTTGATGTAAGTTTTAACTTTTAATTCATGGTTTCACCTGTAAGACCATTCAAATGTCCGTTTTTGTCCGTTGTGAAACAAGGCGGGAAGCACTGGTTCACAGAGAGTGTGTTGCTGAGACAGAGACAGGTCTGGAACAAAGTTAATTTTCTCCTGATCTGTGTGTCTGAAAAATGTTATTTTTGTGTCAGAATGTTCAGAGGATATGTGTTGTGAAAAATGGGTCCAGTATGTACGATGGGGTGAAAGAATTAGTCATAATCTGTGATCACGTTCTCTTGTAAGAATGAATGAACTAAACACTGCGTCCAGTCTCCTAAAGGGGCGGGGCTGTGGCCAAAAACCATGTGACACTGATACAGGAAATGACTGAATTAGTCTTTACATAATGTTATTGTTGCATTCACTGCAAGAGAGCAAGTCAGTATCATACAATGTGTAATGTCATATTATCTATTCACATCAAGCACTTAAAGGAATTTTATTTGTGTAAAATGAATTCAGTCAGATTTTTACAGATTTTTTGGGGCCAGTTTTCCATTAGTGCTACATATTGAGTGCACTTGCTATATAGCACACTGTTGGGCAATTTAATAGGCAGCCATAGCAACCAGACACAAACTCAAAACAGTGACGAGTGGTGATGTGAAAATTGCGGACATCAGCCAGACAGTAAAGAAGAACATCTGTACAGCTCATCACTTCTTTATCAGTGAGTGTGTTTGAAACAGGACATGGACTGTTGAGCTGCAGCACGCTGACATGCAACCTGCAAACAAAACACACTTTCTGTTTCAGTAACCTGAAATTTATTTGGGCTTGACCGTGTGTCTCTGATCAGGACTTAGTTAACTGAAGTCTTCAGACAAGCACAGGATCAGGTGTTTCAGTTTGAGTAAAGGGGGGTACGGGGCCTCTTGCCCTCTGGAGTGACCCTCGCATGCCTCGACTCTCCATACATCAGGTACCCCACTAACTACACCCCCCAACCCCACCCCCCATCAATCCTTGCCTTTCCGTCTGTGGTTTCTTCCATTACCCATGAGTGCCTGGTCTGTTCTGTGCACACTAACCAGAACCCTAATCCATCAGGGATACATTACATGGGAGCCTCCAGCGCTGCGAGCAATTCTCTGCCATTGCTGCACTTTATTGGGGGGGCACTCCTATGTTGTATAAGCAAGTGATGTTATACAGACTGTCACCAGCAATCAACCAGTAAACTGACATTATGGCTGTTACATAATGCCATGCTCATGTTGTGGAGGTGTATTGTGGGTGAGTTTAGAGTGTGTATGGGTGGGGGAATGTCAGAAAGAAAACTCGGAGCAGCATTCCATCGGCCCATTCATTCATTCATTCATTCATGAGGGGGCTCAGCTCGCCATATGGACCCTCCGACTGCTCAGCATAGTGTGTAGTCGGGGTGTAAAACAGACAGACAACAAGCAATGTCAGCGAGTTCCCAACTTCTTGAGAGTGTCGTCAAAAAGATGTGGAAAGCATTCATTTCAACTTGTTCATCAGAACAAGATTTACAGATGTTTTGACAATGTTGATGAATTTGTGCCTTTTATATTGATTTATTTTTATTATGTTTTCAGAGCTGTTGTACTTGTGGGAATCATTTAATACAATATCAAATCAAACTGTGGAGAGATTTCCTCATTTGATCTAATATTTGCTGAAAGATTCGAAACAAATCAAATTATTAGTTTTAATTGTTACAACACCGCTGTGCAGTGATGAGCTCCAAGAAAACAGCAACAGCAGAGCCGACTTTACATCTTTTTTTTAGCAGACTTTAAGTTTGAAATGAAAAAGTGGCTCACTAACCCACAAATGAAAGACTGGCTTACACTTCTCTATTGTAATACTCTTGCTAGATCTCCATCTGTACAGTCCAACGTCGTAAATCTACTTCCTGCAGTAAATCAGCTGATTTGCTGCCAGTAAGCTAATGGTTTGCAAATCTTGCTGCTTGCTGGGGTTCAGTCTTTTGCTGCTGTTTGGAATGACCTGCAGGTGTATGTAAAACATGCCGACAGACTCAAATCCAACTGCTGAGAAGCCATTAGAACACACTGTAAAGGCCTGCAGCCTGGAGTTACGACACATGTCGCCGTGATAATTGGCCTTCTTTGTGCAAGCAGGACTGTCAGGACATATTGTCTCTGTTCTCAAGCCCAGGCTTGCACAAAGAGCCACTTTTGAAGGATGTAACACATCAAGCGTCATGTTTGAATGATGAGGAGCCACTGCAGTTTAACTGTTAAAGTCCTAAACTTGGCTTACCTGCACAATGTGTAACTTCTGATGCTAGATGTTGCACAACAGCATGGGATCATGGGATGTGTTTATGTCATTGTTAAGCAGCATCCATGAGAATGAGCAGCTGATGAAAATCCATCAAAGTGACACAGAAATGTTCACAACACGGTAATGTATTGATTTGTTATTCATGTAACGTTTAGTTTTTCTGGCTTCCTTCCTCACTCTGACTGTTGCTACCCCGGCAGTTAGCGCTAGCAGGCTTGGATGATGTCCCGTGCATTTTCTTTTCAAAATAAAAGCCCAAAGATGCTTTAACAGCTGTTCAATATTCAGAAGTGAAAAATGTCACAAATAACAGCAAATGACACGATATTCGATAATATCTCATACCAGTCAAAGCCCAAGCATTGGCTGTCAAAATGAAATGAACCGTTAACAATGAACTTTGAATAAAATTATTGATTTCTTTTGGTTGAACTTTGCTGGAAACATTTGGGATAATGTAAGGTCACAACTCGACACAATTAATAACAAAGATAAAGTATTTTTTAGACATTTTAATATGAGAATGTTACATGCAGTGTTTAAGTGACTGCAGGAAACACGCCCTAAAAATACATCAAATTAGGCTGGCTGGTGCCAAACACCAACAGAGGCTTTCATTTCTCTTTTTTTCTTTGGACTGGATCTTCAGAAAAGCTATCAGCACACGGTATGGCTCAGACAGGAGCTATGTGATGGCTGACATTTTAAGGGGAAGTCATTCCAAAGTAAGTGACGAGAAAACCCCAACAATTTAACAATGCCAGCTGCTGTCGCTCATTCGAGACGAGGGTGTTATGATGAAACAAGGCAACAACAGACAAATCATGAGCTCATCTAGACTGCACAGGAGGTTTTCCAGAAGAAAACAGGTTATGCACACAGAAACACACACAACCCATTTTTGCATGTGACGCTTTAATATCATCGGACACTGGATATGCAAACTGTGGCTAACAAATCTATGCCACAAAATGTGCACCACTGCGCTTTCTCTGTTTTCAAATGGGAATAAAACTATGACCCTGAGGGTGCAAAGTCGCTCATTTGAGAGTCACAAAGAAACAACAGAGCCAACCTCAAAAAGAAAAAAAAAAAAAACTGATGGCTCTTCACTACCACCACACAGAAACACCACAGTGGGATGTGTTGATGGGAGCATTCCTATTGCATCCCAGAATGCTTTTCATCTCTAAGTAGAGTCTGGTGCCTGTCTTGGGGGTTGGGGGAGTGCTTCTCTGGTGTATGTGAAAATGCCTCTTTTCTTTTCTTTTCAGCTGCAGGTCTCTGGCTTTGTGGGCGTCGAGACGCCAGACTTACAAATCTATCATGTTAATGAGGGAGGAATATGCAAAATGTGACTGAAGCTTTGAAACATAACATATATACTGACAAAGTGAAATCACCAAGGTCTGTTTTAACTCCCTGAAGCCAACTGGTATGAGTTTGAGTGTGTCTGAGGCAGCAGCAGTTATGACTGCCAGTCACAAAGAAAGGGAAGCTTCTGAAATGAATAGAGGGTAGCATGGAGGCACAGACAAGCATGGCTAACAACCCTTTTCTGGTAGCTTTGCATTACGCCTCGGGCCAGAGGACAAGGAGAGAAAGACAGCCGCAGTATGAGAGGAACAGAAAGAAAAATACAGGCAAAAAACAAGAAAAAGTGCAGATGAAATAAACAGAAAGTCAAAAAGAGAGAGTGGCAGAGGGGGAGAGGTGGTTGAATGTGTGTGTGTGTGTGTGTGTGTGTGTGTGTGTGTGTGTGTGTGTGTGTGTGTGTGTGTGTACTGAGGGAGAGTTGTGCACACAGACAGAGAATGGACCAGTGGCTTGCCTAACACACAGCTGCCCACTGACAGAATGGAGCTCTAATAGGGTCTTTTGCCTGCAACACAAAGACGCTGCGAATGCGTGCGTCTTAAGCACACACTGGAGTGCAGAGTGATCCCCTTTAAGAACCCACTGGCCTTAATTGCTCCCATAAATTACGTCTATAGCATGTCCAAATCAAGTCCACAGTCTAACAATGCCAAGGCTGTTGTGGAGAACAACTGCAGAGCATCAAGTTGTGCTTTACTAAAACAAATATTAAAGCAAAAAAAGGAAAACCAGCAACTGCAATGACAGTGCATTACTTGCTTCCTCTTTTGTCAGATGTTGGGCTGAGTATCTATCCTCTTTTGAGTTAAGACCAAATGTTTCTGTCATACAAAGAATAAAATCTGCTATTTCATGGTTGATAAAAGTTTGTACATATCCAGTGATTTAGGTTTAAACAACACATCAAATTTTAGAGTGTATTTACTCATCATATATTGCCATATCACCATATTAAACACTGTGAACTCCAGAGTTGTCCTGATACCAGTGTCAGAAAATGCCTCCGACACCGCCGAAAATGCTGGGATCGGTATCGGCAAGTACATGGTATCGGCACAGAGCCAATACCATGTGATTTATTATTCACTAAATGGTACCAAGCTACTTCCTAATTAGGGTTAAGAAGTGAGAATAAAATAGGAACATCTCTAATGAACACACGAGCAATTTTCTGGTATCAGCAAAACGAGGCCGTAGAAAATGTTCACCCCTGTCCTGGTGAGACAGAATCAACAGGTACACAAAACAACAAATTTGCAGGTTCACATAATAAAATTTGGTAGATAAAAAAATGCTTGCTCAGCTCTAGCTGTAACATTCCAGCAGCAGTTTATTTTGGAAATCAAAGCAAGGTGCAGGCAGATCAGAAATATTCCAAACAGGTTTCCTGTGAGCATATCCACCCTTATCAACAAACTCTCTGTAATAAGACACTAGAGCTGACATGTGATTAAATCTTTGCCCAGCTCTCTGCTCGCTCCACTTCCAACCTGAACTTCAGCTGCACTTTGCATTTGTCAGACAGCAAGACTCTTCAGACCACTGCAGACATTTCCTTTGAGTTTACCAAAACTAGCCTGCCAGTCAAAAACAAACAACTGCTGGTGGCATAAAAAATATTTCCATTTATTTTGAACTAGGGTACCCTGGTGCCAAACCAGTTCTCCGTGATACAGTGTTTATGGTGTCCACAGAGATCAACAAACTGCCGTGCAATTTTCGAGAGGGCAAAACACAAGCACCAACAGTTACTTCCTAACCAACAAAGGAAAGGAAACAACAGTGACTAATGAGCAGTTGAGTGCTTCAGTGCCACCGTGCCCTATACTCAGAGTATAATTGCCTTTCATTTTGAACGAAGACGGCAATAAAGTAGTTACAGAACGAGTGTGAACCCTGTCCTGTGATTAGGACACACTGCCACCAACACATTCACGTATGAGCGGGGATTATAAGAAGCCAGATGAGTTTATTCACCGGACAGTAAAACATTTTTAGGCTTCTCAGGGTTCTTATCAGTATCTTATCAGTTCTCAGCAGGGGTAAGAACAGCTTCAACTTCATAAATAAATGATAAAACAATTCTGTGTTTATGACTCTATTACAACAACACACTGTTACACTTTTCTGCTCGGACTTTAAGAATATAGCCTTATATCTTTGCTCTGAAAACTGAAACTAAATTGAGGAAGAACAACAAAGTGTCTCTGAGTTTCAGCCTCTTCAGCATATAAAAACACTCCTCTGATGAACAACTCTCAGAAAAACAGGGCAAATAGTGAAATTAGATGAAAATCTCGAGATAAAACTGATTGTGAGAGATACACAACCATGAGTCAAAGCACGCCAGTTTCACTCATCTCATCTCATGAGTTGTGGTGGGGAGATGTGTGCTGCATGGAAACCACACCGCCTCTCCACCTACAGTGATCAACAACAGCCCGAGCTGTATTTTTCACGACTGATTGATTATTAGAGGGGAGCCTGCTGACAGAGAGAGTGTGTTTTCAGTGTGAACTCACCTCTGAAGCAGGTTATCAAGCAGATTTTTAGAGTTTGCCAAGAGTCAATCAAGGCGAGCAAACGCAGCATGCTTTCTCTCACAACAGCTGATTTAGGCACCACGGTTGTATTAACTCTGCTAAAGTCAACACTGTGACATCCACGGCGTGCGTCAAGCCAGAAACCCAAACAGCCTCTTTTGTGCTTGATCTGGTTTTAAAGCCTGATTGACAAAATGCCATTATGGGAAACCTAACAGCAACAGAAAAGACATTTCACGTTTTCTGATTTATGCTCCAAAGTAACCTAACAGCGTTGCCATCCAACGCTTCGGTGACAGAGGAAGGCCAGCATGAGCAGACAGGCTCAGTACAGTGAAAGAACAAACATGATGATGCATGCCTGAGCAGCTAAAACGATCGTGTGTCCGGACAAAAGCCCTACTACCTGGCCAGCAGAGGCTCTGTCGAAGTTAGGTCATCTTCACCAAAAGGGAGGGCAGAAGAATTTGTCACAAAAAGTTTAGTCGCAGCTGCAGCCGCCAGTTCAGCGTCGCCAGCGCAGGACTGAGCCGGACTGCGAGCAGCTGAGCGCTGGCTGCTGCTTTCAGCCTCCTGCGCTGCTTGGAACAATATCCGCGTCCGGACAAACCATGTCGGGGGGAGGGGGGTCCCAAAGGCCGGCTAAAAGACTTCTTAACTAACATGACTGCCAGCCTAGCGAACTGTTATATACTAACAATCAGATATTTTTTAGAAAGTAATGAAAATATATAAAGTTTGTTCCCTCAAGAGTTAGTTCAATTCACAACTGACACACCAACCCCCCTCTCTGAGTTGGTGTGTTCCGCTGCGATCCTCCCTCAGGCATTTACGATACGCATGTGCTGCTTTGTGTTGTTATGGTTTTCGACGGAGCTGAACGTCTCACTGCTCTGGGAATGTCTGTTAGTTTGCAAACAGGGAAGTTTCTGCCGTGACTTCAGTTCGTCCCCCTCGGCCAAACACAATGACACATGTCGTCGTTGTTTTTGACTTTACACTCCATTAAAATAAACTCTATTCATTCATATGTCGTACTGTAATGAAGTCATTACTCAGACAGGGTGTGAACAGGGCTGAAATGTTTTGAAAGAGGAAATCTTTCCCACTTCCACATTGGCTCTCCTGCTACGGAAAAACTTCACTGCTACATGGTGGAGTAATTCAATCAATCCACGAAAATCCTATTAGGGAGACCTTCAAACGCGTTTCCAGGGAGACGGAGTGAAAAAACATAAATATTTGCAGTATCACACTCGAGAGGTTAAAATGAAAGCGTGGTATTCATGCCGAAGGGCAGCCAGTGGGCTATGGCACCGAGGCTGAGCGCTTATAGGTTCATATTATGAGTGGAATAAAAGCGTCGCTTCCAACGTGTGCCAACCCAAAACCCATTAAAGTGCTGACTGTGGTAAATGTACTGTACAGCCCAGTTCGACCCAGCAAGATCCACAGTTTTATGTGTTACTTTACTTCATGGTGAATTGTAACTGAATACTTTTAAGAAGGAAAAGGTTCGAAGTTTTCCTTTGACTAAACAAGAAAGCCAGTTTGGCTTCCTGAAGGGGTGAACAGAGCTGTGTGAACAAAACTCAGGAGCACACTGCTTTAACTGATCTTATGCATTTATATTTGCACACTGCACATTCTAAATGACCTGAAGTGCTTAACAAACACGTTTCTAGGACTGCTTTTTCCGAATAACACTGCAGGATCCACAAAACTGACCTATAAACTGGTGTTGACTGTACTTGTAGTCTTATTAGCAACAGGACCTGTGCAAGTGAAGGAGTGGACTCCAGTGTATTCAAGGAGGTCACCTCGGTAAAATCTAACGACTATGTGACACAATGAAAAAGACTCAAACAACTGATTAAGATGATGTTTTAAAGGGATACGCCAACATTTATCTCTTTTTGTAATTTCACCTCCATCCTGAGTTTCTGAACCAAAGATAGATGTCATTCTTTGGACTGTGCGTGCAGCTAACAGCACAGTGGCTTAGTGGTAAGCACCGTGGCCTCATGGCAAGAAGGTCCTGGGTTTGATTCCCATCAGGGGCAGGGCCTTTCTATGTGTTCAAACGAGCTTTCAGCAGGTGCACCAGTTTCTCCCACTGTCAAAACATGCAGATTAGGTCTATCTCCAGTCAGCACCCTTGACCCAAGGTACTGGCTCAGAATCTGGAGTTGGTCCCCAGGCGCAGCACGGTGGCTTCCCACTGCTCCTCAGGGATGGGTTAAATGCAGCAAACACATTTTGCTGTAGGCTGTGTAACCAGTAAAGTACCTTTACCTTAACAAGGTAGAGACGGTCAGAGCTCACCCACCGCTAATTAGCTTAGCTCAAACACTGGTAGTCAATGGGAAGTGTTAGCCTGCCTCCACCTA